>BSBM01000515.1:27130000-27710000 GCA_027924585.1 Larix kaempferi
CAGGGAGACATTATACGCTACCAAGCAAAACCTAGCAAGAGCATCTCAGGACTGATTATGTGCCCAACACAACCTACAAGATCTCCCATGGAGAAATTATATGCCATGGACAAAACCTAACAAGAGCATTTGCTAGATCTCCCAGGGAGCTATTATATGCCAGTGGCAAAACCTAGCAAGAGCATCTGCAAATCTCCCAGGGCGCTATTATATGTCCCTCCAAGCAAAACCTCGAAAGAGCATTTTCCAGATCTCCTAGGGAACTATTATATGCCAGCGGCAAAACCTAACAAGAGCATCTGCAAATCTCCCAGGGCTGGATTATATACTTATCTGCACAACCTGTTCCATGACCATAAAGTATCAACCTGATACTCACCATACATCATCCTAATGTACATCATCACATGATCATCCTGATCATACAATGTATCCACCTGATACATATCATGCATCCACCTGATGCATATCACATACACGATCCACCTGATCATACAATGTATCCACCTGATACATATCATGCATCCACCTGATGCATATCATATACATGATCCAACTGATCATATCCAACATCCAACATGATGCATAAACATATACATGATCCAACTGATCATATCCAAAGCAGTAACTGGAGCATCATCCTGATGCTCATCACACAGTTCTTACATCCATATCCATGGGAGGATCCTCCTACCACCATGGTTGGAATGGATTCTGCAAATGTATCCATCACTTCTTCCTTGAAGTGTCATCAATCTGAAGAACACCGAGCCTCCCTCTGAAGTACTCAAACTTCACTCTGGCTAGTGGTTTCGTCAACACATCTACAATCTGCTCATCCGTCGCAACATACAGGAGCTTCACTGCTCCTCTCTGCACCATATCCCTGATATAGTGATATTTGATCTCTATGTGCTTCGACCTGTCATGGAACACTGGGTTCTCAGATAGCTTCACGCTTCACACAACTCTGGTTGTCACAAAAGATACCAGTAGCATCCAACGGGAGATCAAATAACTCAGACAGTAGCTTACGGAGCCATACTGCCTCACAATTAGCCGAACAAGCTGCAACATGCTCTGCCTCAGCTGTACTCAGTGCTACGTAGGACTGCTTCCTGCTAAACCAAGAGATCACACCTGATCCCATACTGAAGCAATACCCAGAAGTTCTCTTCCTATCTGCAACACTGCCTGCCCAATCTGAATCAACATAACCCTGTTGGTTAAAATTTTGATTCGCATCATACTTGAACCCATAATCAACTATTCCCTTCAGGTACCTCAGAATATGCTTTACAGCAACCAGGTGAACACTCCTCGGATCTGTCAGTAACTGGCTCAATGTGTTCACTGCAAAGCAAATATCTAGTCTCGTGTTCGTCAGGTACATCAAGGACTCAATCATATGACAATACACAGTAACATCAATCGGCTCAGATGAAGCATCACACAGAAGCTTCAGGTTCGATGGCATAGGTGTGGCCATGGCCTTACAGTCCCTCATCCCGAACCTCTTCAGGATCTCTACTGCATACTTCCCTTGTCCAAAGAAGATTCCATCTGCACTCTGCCACACCTTCATGCCTAGAAAGTAGTGAATCATCCACAAGTTCTTCATCTCGAACTCGGCAGCAAGATTCCACTGCGTGTCAGCAATCAATCTATCCTCACCTGTAACAAACAGGTTATCTGCATACAAGAGTAGTATCATTATTGTGATATCCTCGAGATCTCATAAATAATCATACATTTATTAGTATATTCTCAATACTATCAAAACACAATAAACTTAAGCATGTATAGTCATGATCATTTCAAACAGAAATAATAAGCATTAGTATTCAAGGACTCCTATGGTTAGTCATATCATAAATTAAAGTAAGAAACATAACATGCCTAAACCCGTGATTACTCAAACCTATACTTTCATGACTCTTCTGGTTAGTCATATCATCAATTAATGTAAGAGACATAATATGCATAAACCCATGATTACTAACTTCAATGAATAATCATTATCAGGCATGCCAAGTATACTTATATAAGATATCCTAACACAGGTAGGATTTTAACTTGATATAGGAAAAAGCATACCTGGATTAGCATGTTAGCTAGCTATGTCTAACATACCCACATGATGTCTTCTTGTTCTTCAATGACTTGTGCTAGTAACCTGCATATCTCATAAGTTAACCATTATAGAACCAAGTTATACATACCTCGTAAGTAGATCTTCTATGTGATCCATGATAATGGATGAATCTTTGTCTTCATGTCACCATGATCATATGTTCTTGAACTAGAACATGATTTGTCTTTCTTGGTGTACCTTTCATGTTGGCGAACAACATAAACCTCATACAACATCACAATGAATTAGTACAATCATAAGTGTCAACACCCTAATCAATGAATATCTTCTATCATGCATTCATAATTTTATTAAGGTGATACAACAAGTCTAAAGTTAATAAAGATTGTACTAATCTTAATGAAGACAAGCATAACATAAGCTTAATCATGAACAGATCTCGAAATATACCTGGATAAGTCATACCTATCGAGATTGCTTGTAATCGTCTTATGTAAGGACTTAGCCTCATCTCCCTCTGAAACAGGAACTTCTTCACTTATGTAGGTGACCAATCCATTCGCTTCTAGGATTAACCCAATCCACTTGATTTGCAGAAACTCGATCTAGAGCTGGATTAGGGTTTGTTAGAGAAACCCTAAAAATTCAAACTTTGAATTTCAAACTTCTGAAAGGATAGAAAGATGCGCCTTGATGAGCCGATCAAGCTGGTATACTCAGAAGTTGAAAACTGCAAAGTTTCACCCCTCAAAATTGCCTTTGAAGCTTTTGGATCTCCTGCACAGGATCCCAGACTAGGATTTGATAAAGCCCACCTTTCTGCCCAACCAAAAGGTTCGATTCAAAGCTCTAAACTTCGATTTTCCTGAGGAGCTTCCAGCTGTGGTCACAGAGTTCAAAAATTCCAAATTTTGTAGAAGCCCTAATTTTCCACTTTTCCGATCAAAGTTTCGAACTAGGGTTTGATCAAGCTGGGCCTTCTACCCAACCAAAAAATTTGATATTGGTCCCTAAATTTTGATTGTGATGAGTAGCATTCAGCCATGGTCTCCGATTACAAAAATACCAACTTTCTCCGAAACCCTAATTCTCGGAGCCATGTATGAAGGTGCTCAAAAATAATTATGTTTTGATAGAAATATGCACCTGATTGTTTCTGGTGTAACTCTGAACTTTCCGATCCACAGGGTCTGAAAATTTTTCCTATGGTAGCCTGACCTGTCATATTTCCAACCCCATAGGTCTGACCTCAAATGGATTCTCTAAGAGAGAGTTATGCTAAGTGTCGCAACGTGACCTGTTTATGGGATAAAACAGGAGAGCAAACTTGTACGGCGTGCCATGTATCACTGGTTCAATTTCAGCCTCTGAAAAAGTTACTTGAGAAATTAAAGTCCATGAAATACCTGTTATGTTTTACAAATTTTCATTTGGAGCTTCTTAGCCCAATTTATGACCTTTTTTCCTAGGTCACATGTTTATGACTCAGATTTGGAAGAGGCAGAAACCCTAGATTGTACAGATCATAAGACACAAAGTACAATGAATTATAAGTTGTACTTTGGATACAAGGTACATGGGGATCTGATATTCGACTTGTAAAATTTTCAGATCCAAAAACTTTGCCAAAATGGATTTATAGCGAAAGTACTACGATGACTGGTTTTTGCTATATCAAGCCCTAGCATCATAAGTGCAACAAGTGTCATACATGCCATACCATGCCTTCTTTCAGGCTAGCTCTGATACCATGTTATTTTTTCAGAATTTTCAATTTGATCTAAGATCTTAACTGAGAGAATAACATGTACAACATATCTACATCATATCAATCATGGACATAATAATGCAAGCACACAAGAGACACGGAGTTTCACTGGGTAAAACCAAGAAGGTGAAAAACCCCGCAACTTCCTCAGAGATAGAAAGAGCAATGATACAACCAAAGTACAAGAGATAGTCTTCTCTTAGCAGCAGATCCTCCTCCTCACAAGTGCGCCACTTTCCGAATGAGAGAAGTGTGAGTAATGAGTGATCAAATAGAGATCTCCCGATCTCTATTTATACTTGTCCTATCCTACACAATAAACTAATGGGGCCGACTTGTCTAACTTATCCTAATAACCCATGTTTAACTTAATCCGGGTTGACCCCACACTTGGTGGTCTAATAACCCATTTACCCACATGACTCATACAGGGCCGACCCCATCAAGGTGGTCTAATAACCCATCAAGTATAAGTTACGACACTTACAATATAAATGACGACACTTCCGTATAGAGGAATAATAACATCTCTATAGGAATACAATAAAATCCATAGATGAAATACATTCCGAAGTTACATATACATCAACAGTTTGCATCCTTTTTGTATGCTTCTTAACTGATGAATTTTGTCGTTGAGTCTTCCATAATTACTTTCTTCAATCTTGAGCATTTGATTTAGGTTCTGCAATCCATAATGTCCTTTTGTGTGAGCAAGATATTTATTTGATTGTCCTGCTCACGGACGGAGAAGAACTTTGTTGGGCTAACCATTTATAACAACTTCCTTGATTAAATGCATTTCCTCTTCTCAACCATGCTTTAATGGAGGTGAGAATTTATGTCTTTGTCCTTCTCAACCATGCTTTAATGGAGGTGAGAATTTATGGAAAACAGACTCAATGATATAAGCTCTTTTGGATTTTGATTTGCAGCATGGGATCATTTTAAATACCATACATCTGCTAGATGTGCTTCCTCTCCGTGGATCCAATGTAGCGAACTTCCTGATACAGTCATTAATGTGAGGGTAAATGATGCCCCAAGATAGTAATAAGGAAACATAAATCTCAACTATTTAAACATGGATAAATGCAACCAAACAGAAAAGGATCTCTCCATTCTAGGGACCGATCAGCAAAAGCGAAGACACAAAGAGAAACTTTCCTCATAAGTAAATTCCAACCTTTAAGAACTGCGAGATTTTTTTAGAGCCCTATATTTTCCTGAAAGACAAAGGCTGGGATGGGTTAAACAACAACTCCAACGAAAGGGAAAAAAATCAGTAAAAGCACTAAAACAAGAAAGATTAAAGAACCTGACTGAAAAACAACTAAAAAAGGAAAACTCCGAAAGAAAAAAAACAATGTTTATTTATGTACAAAAGGTCCCCTTAGGACTAGGAAAAATACTGCTTTAAAGCGAGGCCATTGAGAGGAAGGTTTACTTCCTCCCCCTACAAGTCTTTCATCTTATACGTCGACGAGCCAAGCTTTTCGGAAACTTGATAAGGGCCAACCCATAAATGTTGAAACTTTGTGTGCATTCCCTTACTATCATGCGGGTGATCCCACTTCATAACTAAGTCACCTACTTCGAAACTTATCTTTCCAGATTTCAACTTATCAAACCACCTTTTGACTATGTCTTGGTGTTGGTGGAACTGGTCTTTGGATTTCAGCCGCGACTCTTCAAGCTTCAGCAGGGTATCAATTCTAGATTGTAGGACTTGACTGTTGGAACCTTGCGAGGCTTGGGCCAATTGCAAGGATGGGAGTAAAATATTTGAAGGGAGGATGGCTTCCTTACCATAGACTAGGGTGAATGGGGAAACTCCTAAGGAATTATTCGGAGTGACTCTGTCTGCCCATAGAGCATTTGGGAGGGTTGTATGCCAAATTCTCTGATTTTCAATCACAGTTTTCTTAAGAATTCGAATGAGATTCTTATTCGTAGACTCAGCTAATCCATTTCCTTGGGGATAGTAATTGGATGAATAATGTAATTTAATTCCTTTCTCATAAACAAATTCATTAATATTTATAGACGAAAAATAAGTTGCATTATGAAAGACTAGGGAAATTGGAACCCCAAACCTGGTTATGATGTTTTCTTCCAGGAACTTGATAACTGCATCTTCATTTATTTTGCGTAGCGGAACAGCTTCTGTCCATCTCGTAAAATAATTCGTAGCTGTCGGAATATACCGATGCTGCAGCGAAGAATTCAGGTTTATCTCACCAATAACATCTATGCCCCATTGCTCGAATGGTTCAGCGATGGTAACTAGCTACAAAGGTCCTGCTGCTTTTGGAAATCTCCCAGCACTTCTTTGACATATATTGCATTTTCGGGCATAAGCATGAGCATCCTTGAAAAGAGTGGTCCAATAGTACCCATCTCTGAGAATTTTATGAGTTGTGGTATCTCGATAACAATGTCCCCCAGCAAGGCCATCGTGCAATTCTTTGACAACATTATCGGTGTCTTCTCTCTCCAGACACCTGAGAAAAATACCATCATAATTCTTTCTAAAAAGGACCCCATCGATGATTTGATAGGCCGCTAATTTCAAACGGAGTGCCCTTCTTTGCTTAGAACTCTAGTGTTCCGGCAAATATCCTTGCTTCAAGTAATGTACTAGGTCCCTATACCAAGATTCAGGAGCTATGAAAATACGACATACCTCAATCATATTCAATTCCGCTTCATTTTCCCAATTCATCTCTTCATCAACTCGATGCTCAGTGATTAATTTACATAACCCTTGACCCTTAATGATGGTGGCAGGTTTAAATTCCAAATCGTACTCCTGAAGAGCAGTGACCCAGTTTCCTCTCCTTTCTCACAATTCTTTATGAACGAAAAGAGATTTGACGGCGGGGTGAGGCACTACGACTTTATTTCTATTTTTTAGAATATGCAACCTGAACTTCTTTACTGCTTTGAATACTACATATGCTTGCTTATCTACAATAGGGTAGTTCATTTCAGCGCCCTGCAGGCCAGTGCTCATAAAGGAAATTGGGTATTCGTCTCTTGATTCTTCCTTTTGCGTGAACACAGCTGCGAGAGAGTCATCTGAAGCAAAGGTGTACATAATGAAATCCTTATAGAAGTCTCAACTTGTTAAAGAAGGGGCATTAGCTATGGCAGCTTTGATTTATTTAAATGCAACTTTCTCTAAGTTTGTCCATTTGAACTATACACTCTGCTTTACCATTTGCTGCAAAGGTTTAACGATCTAAGAAAAGTCAGGAACGAATCTTCGAACAAAATTAATGGTGCCAATAAATGATTGCATATATTTTTTGTTGTGGGGCATGGGAATCTTGTTGATAGCTTGCACTCTCTCTTGATCTATTGAGATTCCCTTCTTTGAAATGATATGACCCAAGAGTTTTCCCTCAAGAACAATGAAAACACTTTTCTTGGGATTTAACGAAATAGCATATTTTCTGTAGCGATCGAAAATCTGCTTCAAGTGGAAAACATGGTCTTCCCTTTTCTTTGAGAAAAGTGTCACGTCATCTAAGTAAACTACTACACATTGACCGCCCAATCCTCGAAAAGAAATGTCCATGGTTCGCTAAAAGGTAGCCCCTACGTTTATCAAGCCGAATGGCATTCTGCGATATGCGAAGGTTCCCCACTTTGCACGAAAAGTGGTTTTGAGTCGGTCCTCTTCCGCTACTAGCACTTGATTATACCTAGAAAAATCATCTAGTAGAGAGAAAAGCTCTGATCCTAACACCATCTGCAAAATTTGTTCCATTGGAGGCACAGGGTAGTTATCTCTATCGGAAGCTTTGTTCAAGTTCCGTTAATCCACACACAATCTTGTCTCTCCCGACTTCTTCCGCATGGGAACTAGATTAGCGACCCATTCAGAATGTCGAACTTTAAAAATGATCTTTGTATCCAACAACTTCTTCAACTCTTTTTGTATTAAAGGCTCAAGAGTCGAATGCATTCTCCTTAATTGCTGCTGAAATGGCTTAACGCCTGCCTTCATTGGTATTATGTGTTGAATAATGCGAGTATCATATGTTTTCAAACCCTCATAAGTCCATGAAAAGACATCTTTATACTACTGAAACAGTTTGATGAACTTATCTATCTCTCCTGGCGAGAAACATTTACCAAGATTGACATACTTTGGTTCAACCTCTGTACCCAGATTCACCAATTCATGATGCATGGAGGAACTATGAGTTTTAACATTTGCTGGCCTCTTGAACTTGTTCTGCAGGTCGAACAATCATTCAAGAGTCCTCACTCCCTTGGGCAGGAAGTTTCCTTTAACCACATCTTTGCTCTGCAGATCTGAATCATGCTTCTCTTCATCTATTATGGCTTCTTGGAAGACATCCTCATTTGTTAAGAAGTTGATGATCTGATCATCATCATCAAATACTCTAAGATTTGTAATGTTATCCGGAACATATGGCCTGAAAATCAATTCAATAGAGCACTTGTTATTAGTAGGCACTAATCCAGAAGCCAAGGTAGCTAACAAATCAGCTGCAGCATTCTGTAATCTAGGAATGGAATTAATATTGAAAGCATCAAAACATTAAATCAAATTCCAAACCTCAGACTGATACCCTTTTAAGTGTGGTGAAAGGCAGTGAATTGTATCTCTCACCTGCCTGACAACTATCTCTGAATCACCAAATACTTTCAAATATTTAACATTTAAACTTATAGCTCTCTTCAACCCATGGACCAGAGCTTCATACTCAACAATGTTATTCGTACATTCAAATTCTAACCTACAAGATAAAAAATGCTTATTGGTTTCAGGGTCAATCAAAACACAACCAGATCCGGATCCTTCTTGAGTTTTAGAACCAACAAAGTATAGAACCCAAAAAACATTTTCTGCTTTAACTAAGTTAGTATCGCTACCACCTAAATCAGTGACTAATCCTACTATATTACAGTCAATATCACCGGTCCGAGAAAATTGAAGGAGATCGGACTGTTCGTCTGAATCATGGCTAACATCCTCTGATTGATAATTACCTGGTTCAATATCTAATAAATAATTTCCCAAAACTGAAGATGAGAAAGCTACAGCTTCATTCTTTTCCTCTAACTGAGTTACATTTTGTTTCATGTGGGGTTCTCTCAATATTTTAATCTGATTTTGTCTATTCTGGTATGGTAACCACAAATGAGACCAGTCTACTGCAAGTAACCATTTAGTTTCATAGACTATTCCCTGCTCAATATCAAACCATAAGCCTCAGGAATATCAACTACCATTATATCAATAAATTGGCACACTCTAGGATCTATTGACAACCTAATAAGCACATCTTTCATTTCTCCAATGACTTTAACAGTAGTTCTATCTAACTGTATGATCTAAGATGGGGATGGAATTGGCTGCCCATTAATCTTTTTGCAAATTGACAGTGGCATGACATTTGAAGAAGCCCCGGAGTCTACCAAACAGTTATGCACATTATGATTAAAAATTTCAAAGGTTAACAGAAAAAGGCAAAGTCTGCGATCTAGATTTCTTGCCAATGCTAGCTTCGTTTATCTCACGATTTTCCTCAGTGTTTTCTACCGAAGTACTAGCTTGTGGGTCAAAAGCTTCTATCAATTTCTTTCTTTGCTGGGGAATACTGCAAATTTAAAAAATAGAGATGTTTACTTTCGTTTTCTTGATATCTTCGATTATGTCATATCCCATATTGCAATCTTTTGAAACTTTTGGCTGATTTTCTGTTTTGTTTGGTGCAACTTTTGGTTGTTTAGTCATTTCTGTGATTGGTTCTTTTTTCATTACCAGGTTTGTCTTAGGGTGAGGCGGAATGACAATTATGTGTCACTTTGGCATTTCCTTCGAAACTTTGGCTCTAGGTGCATCAATGGTTTGATCAAGCATCGGGCCCTTACTTCTAGTGGTGACATTAATTGATGCGGTCTGAAATTCCTTAGCAAGATCTTTGAAAGAGGGTTCTTGCATAGGTTCCCAATCGCATAGGACCATCGTGGTGTTGGGAGCGGGTTCTTCCTGCTCAAAAATATGCTCTTCCTGAGGATCCTTCTGATCTGTTATCTGTGCATCTAGCATTTGATTCATCACCAGGCTCATCGAATTTATCCACTGTGGACAACTTTTTTCCGAGTGTTGTTCTTGATGGAAGGTACATAAATGATCCATGCCTACTTCATTTAAATTTAGCACAACAAAATTATTCACAGGCGGAAGCAGCTTCCCACTTTCATCTCTTTTCTTATAGAAAGGTTTAAATGGTTGCCTAGAAGAGCTAGCCGCCTTATCCTTTTCCAGATCCACGATTTTATTAGAAATGTTTTGCATCATTTTGACCACATTTTCTAAATCAGCTCATGGTTCTTCTTTACTTATGGTTAACAAAAGGGGTTTCTTAACAGCTGTTGGCTTTCTTTCCAAATCAAGAGAATGCTTAGCAATGTTGTCCGCTTCTTCTTCCACCTTCTTGGCTTCTTCGAAGTTCTCTATCAAGGTAGTTTTCTTTGTTCTTTTAACAAACATTGCTATGGGAGGATCAAGTGTTGTTGTATAATATTCAACTAAAGATTCTTTAGCAGGTCTTGCTGCATCACTAAAATTATTTAACAATGTAGTGAATCTTTGATTAAATTCTTGAACCTTCTCTTTATTTTCCATTCTCATGGACAACAATTCTTTCATGAGTGTAGCCACTATTTTATGATTTCCGTACTTTCTTAAGAAAAATTTCTCGAATCCTTCCCAATTTGATATAGAACTAGCCTGCAAACTAAAATACCAGGAAGATACCTTGGGTTCAAAAGTATAGGTAAAAAGGCTATAGACTACATCTTCGTGTTGCACATTTAGAAGATTTAAGGCCAAATAGAAACTCTTAAGATGATCTTCAACAGAAATACCCTTCCCAGGATCATATTTAGGCAAAAAAAATTCAGGATTCTTGGGCAGATCATGGAATGGCCTAGCTAGATTCAGCACTCCTCTTGCTCTCCACGCAGGCACAACCATGACTCTTGGTAGAGAATGCAGTGGAGTGTGAGGTGGAGAATTACGTGGAGTATGAGCCGAAGAGTGGGGTTTTTCCTGATTTAGAGAAGTTTCAAGTCTGATTTCTCCAAGAGGCTCTGTGATCTCTTCTAAAGATAGATCTACCAATTCTTCTAAGTTCTGAACAAGAACTGAATCTCTTGTGTATTGGGTTTCCCTCCTAGGAGGTCTTCTTTTGGGTAGCAGGGGAATTACATTCACACCACCAAGTTCTCTAACATAGGAGCGGGTATGCCTTCTGAAATTTGCTACTTCTGCAAAAGGAACAACATATAGCGTTTCTTGCTACTCAATTTCAGAATTGGGATCTTATTGATTTCTTGATTCCAGATCAAAATTGTCTGGGATAATTGTTTCAAGCGGGTTTCCAGTGGGATTTCTTCTAACGGAAGGATCTCCTCTGTCAGCCAAGCACTGGTGGCCCTCCTTCTAGCGCCAAAAATTGTTGATGCCCCAAAAATTGTAGCATCAATCAGCAAGGGATTCTCCCCGATAAGCAAGTCCAATTAGATCGCTCACCGTTTGGTATAGGGAATCCATCCGTTTAACGGCATGGATACCATGTAAGGTTTAAAGATTTGTCTTCTTTTCACCAGTTGTGGCCCGATCCACCGTTTATGTATTTTATTTTTAAAGATGATGTGCAAGTACTGTAATCTAAATGCATGCAATTAAACAAATCTGATCTAAAACTGTTTAAGCAAATTTAATCTATCCTTGCAAGGATCAAACTGAAAGAATGAGTAATATACTAGAATTGCAACCAAGAATTTCACAGATAGCTATTCCAATTAATAGATGCACTTACAGTAGAAAGCAAAATATTATCAAAGATAGCTTTGACAGAGATAAACATTCCATTACTGATTTAACACATAAATTTTGCATAGGAAAATGAAAGCATTCATAACAGAGAAATAATTCGGATTAGTTAAGAGTGATCTCACAGTCAATGTATGAACAACACAGAAAGAATTCGGCAAACATTCAAGACATTTCCAAAGAAAAACGTTGTGTAGGCTTTCCCAGGCAAAATGGAGCTTTCTTTATTGATGTAGCAAAGTAATTCACATACAAAATTCAGTCTGTCCTTTCAACTGCCAAAAGTCCTTTCTCATCTCTTTTATTTCTATATTTATAGATTTTACAAAATTTGTCTCTTCCCAAAACCTAACCCTAGGGAAACAAAAAAGTTTTTCCTCTAGTGCCTAAAGAGACAAAAACAATTTCCAGGTGTTTTACAAAACATTTATACAATAAAATAACTCCAGTTGTCTTTTCCCAAAATTTACAATAAAACAAATTAAAGCCCAGATGATCCTGCCGCTTCAGTCGGTCTTTATATTTCTGCTGAGCTGTCCACCTCAGCAAGCTTGCTCGCTTCAGCTGGTTTGTCCACTTCTTTAATATAGCTGGCCCACTGGTTGATTTCTCGCAGAATTGTATTTCCACGTGCATAAACCATCATTCTCAACGCTATTTCATGCTTACGCAAATCTGATTTGATGCTCCCTGCTCCTACTAGAGTCGCCTGAGCGATATCTTCAGGAAGTAGGCATGGATGGCAGTCTTCCCAATGAACTGGTGGAGGTCTTCTGGATTAGGACCTCTATCTTCTTCAAGTATTCTGATTTTGCATCTAGGTCACCTTTTAGGTCTTCCAAACGCTGCTCTCTTTCAAGAAACTCGTAAATAGTTTGTGGTAAAACCATGTGACATTTCTCATGGGTGTCCTGTATTTTTTAGTAGAAAGCATGACAGTTCTTGACAGTTTTCTATATTTCAACACTTAACTTTGCACCACAATCTCTACCAAACTCTAGGACCCCTGCATCCAAGTGCAATTCATCAGCGGTCTTAACGCGTAGATTTGTCGGGAATCCAGATTTCCCTTTCCTCCATTCAAAATGTTCATACATCTCTCCCAAGTGGTGCAGATATCTCTTCTTCAGCTTCAACGCCTCGACTTCAATGGCTTTCATCCTCGTTATCATTCCTTTTACCTTGTAGACCTCCTCCGCGATCAGCACTAGCGATTTATTTATCTTTCCTCGTATGTCGCAAGCTTGCTCATGGAATGCGGCTAGATCCTGATTCCTCTCATTTGCAACCTCGAGCTGTTCTAATAGTTGTGCCTTTTCCTGCGTCATCCTTTCAAACTGAGGCTTAAATAATTCAATTTGCTGCACATTTTTGGATTCATGCTTATCCAATTCTCCTATGCGAGCTTCCAGTTCTTTCTTCTCGCTTTCAAAGATTGCCAACTGCACCTCTAGTGCTCTCTTTTCACCTTCAAGCTGTAGAATTTGCAAAGCTATTTATTTCTTTTCTTACTGAAGCTCTTTGTACTTTAACCTTAACGCATTTCCTTCTAACACCTCCTTATGCATGTTACTTTTACTTTGAAACATTTTTCCTTGTACTTCCTTGTTTCTTCCACCAGATGGTCTACATTATATTTACTTTCCTGAGCTGAAGCCACACTGCATGCTGCCATGAAGACAGGGTCATTTTCGGTCCCTTTAAAAAGCGGGGTTTCTGATACTCTGATTTCAAATCGGCCCTCTCCAATTTTCATCTTCTTCTCTGATCTTTCTACAATAACCTTCTTCCTTTTATCAAAAAAGACGGAATCTAGGTTGGCCACTTGGCACTGCTTTGAAATAGTGTATGGGGTGAGTGCGATCTCTTCAGTTGTGAAAACCCCTTCATTAGCTATCCTTGATTAGTTTATTGTTGATAGATCCATGTCCATGGCTTGCGGGCTAGACATGCCTTGTTCCACAGCTCTCTTAGACTCTTCTGCTTCCTCTCTTGCTTGCTTCTCTGCTTGTTCTGCTAGTTCTGCTGCCTCTCGTTCCGCTTTCTCTCTTATCGCCTGCAACGTTTCGACCTCCTCCCTTTTGATTCTTTTGGCCTCTTCTTTCTACATTCCGGAAGCTTCTTCCTTCTGAATCCTTTCCTATTCATCTTTCTATGCTTTTGCTGCTTGCGCCTACTGAGCTCTAGCAGCTTTTGCATCTTGTTGCTTCTTTACCTCTTGCTCCTTTTGGAGTCTTTCTACTTCCTCTTTTTTCTTCCTCTCAGACTCCTCTGATTGCGATGTCGCTGCCTCTTGTTCCTTTTGGATCAATCCAACAGGTCTGGGGATAGAACTTGCTCCGCTTTTAGGGCGGTATCACTTTCCCAACTCAGTCATGTTCTTGGCACTCCGGAAAAATTATTCATCCTTGTCCCAAAGATGTACGTAGTCAAAAGTGGCTCTGACAGAGGTGCAATCCTCAGCGACTTTGCCGCTAGGATCATGCCTCCTAAAAAACTTTGTGCCGAAACGAAAAGCTTCTAAGTCCTAAGCAAAAGTCTCACCCTCCTTTGCTTTCTGGAGACTATATGCACTGATGGTAAAGGGAAGTGGTGGGTAGAGAGCTTTATTCTTCTCACTGAGAATCTTGCTAACTCCACTGATGACGAGCTTCCTTACAACTTCTTTGTGTACTACAAATTCCATGACATACCGAGGCAACAAAAAGGGAGGTTTAGTTCCTCCACTCATTCTGATATAGGTGCCCTCGGGGGAGAAGTAATAGTCTCCAAATTCTTCTATGATAGGCATGGCATTTTCTGACAAAAAATTTGGCTCTTATTTAAAGATGAGCTGATACAGGGGCATGGTGAACTTTTCGCAAATTTGTGTGTGGTGATTTGTGTATTTGTTTGCCCATGTGAGTTGATAATATACAAAGAGAGGGGACTCCTTTCTATTCCAAACGCAACCCAGAACAAGAAAAGGATGCTTGCTTAATAAGCAATCTATCAAATATAAAGACATGAAGAAATCAACTTTCTTCTGGGACAGTCCTCCTTGGGAAGCAGTTAAAAGTGAGGTCATGTTGTCTTAGATTATGTCGGCCCAATTGAATATTGTACCATGCATAGCTACATGGACCATCACTGACACCCATCCAAGCTTGAATACGTTTCCATTTGGCATGCTGAAAATTCGACTCAACATTAAGGTGATGAGTCTGTAAGGAGTCCTTAAAAGCATACTTTCATACTCTTTGTTGCCTCTTTTCCTTATTTGCCTTTCAACTATTAGCATCTTCCTAGTAGATTCCAAAGGGTCTATTTTTTGCTTTTCTATCCAATCATTGTTAAGCCAAGCCCTCTCTTGGGGTAACTTATAGGTAGCCATGATATGCTTTGGTGTGAAGGACGTGAGACTCATCCCGATGTTATCATTAATGAACCCCGTGTCAGTTTTCACATGGGGAATTATCCAGCCAATAACTTCCTAGCATGGGAATAGCTGGGGACGAGTTTCTACCTTGTGAAGGCCAGACTTCTTGATGTTCAAATAGACCATGCTTTCTTCTAAGGTTGCATCAGGATAATTCTGGTCCCTAATAAATCTGTATAACTCACCCCACTGATATTCTGTAGCGGTTCCTGGGGCTACTCATGTGATAGCTTTCGTATCACCAAACATTGTCTCAAGCGAGGTATCCAACAAGACTTCTACATCCGAATCTAACTCAGCAAGCTTATCCTTCTGTCTGGAAGATCTCCTGTGCATGTCAAACCTGCAATGGCGAGGAGAGCAAAAATGAGAAGTTTACAAGTTTATGAGCTACACATTGTTAGCGAGTCAACACCGCATTCAAATTTATGGTGCTTAACATAACTTGATTATACACAAGTGTTAGCTTTCAATTAAAACTAGTCTTTTAAACAATAATGAATAGGATCATTTAAACAAAGTCATCCATGTATCAGCTCAAAGTTTGCAATTAAACAAGTCCGAGCGCTGCTATCTAGCACTTAACAATATCTCATCATCATGAGCCCAAACATCCTACTGGGACTAGTCTTTAGAAAACATAAACATGCCAAGCATTGTCACTGTGGGATAAGGTACTTTCTCAAAACATTATTTAGATTTTCACAAGTTGATCTTTTCAGCAAACAAATGAAAGCGAGGGAGGAGCCTTTTCACAACACAGAAATACAACTGACAAGCCAGACTGCATGCGTGTGGAGAACAAAGCATAGTGACCACGGTGCAACTCTTTTGGGTCATAAATCAACTCGACTGGATGAACAGAGAAAATGTTTATGCTTTCAAGCTCATGCGAGGTCTGCCTATCAAGTTAAAGAGCAAGGAGGCCCCCATTGGGTACAGGGCTCAAAAAACAACATGAAAACGGAAACACTTTAGGTGTTAAGACGACGCGGGTTCGGCCTTGAAAAAAACCCAATAAACAGCTTTACAGCTAACAATGAGCACTCAACGGGGTTTCCTACCGGACAAAACCAAAGGGAGGAAATTGAGGACCTACCTGTCAGTATTGGAACGGCTCACTACGATCGATGCGCATACCCTGGCTAGTGACAATCTGAAGCTTCCAATGGCAAACAACAACGCTCTCGGTCTTGGAAAAGATGGACTGAAAACCCCGTTGGACATCTATATATAACAGGAGAAATTAGTTCCCATGGGGTGGACAATTGCGGTAGTAAATGTGCACAGGGATCAATGCGAAAAGAAATAACTCTGCATGGGGCTAAAATTAAATTCCCCACAAACCTATCTCTCTGCGCTTCCCAAAAATACAGGTTGCGTCGTCGATCGACGATTCAAACGTTAATTCTTGTGCAACTATCGGCGGTAATAAGGGTAAACCCTATGACCGGGTGTTGCGACGAGGGGCTGGGCAATGGTCGGCGAGGTTAAAGTAAAATGCAGCGCAACAATCGACGAAAATAATCCTAAAACTTGCACCTAGGAATCGTGACGGAAAACGATGAGGATAGGACAAAAATGACGCAAAAGGTCGGCAAAATTAAGGTCAAAACCTGTGCAATGGCTAGCACATTTTAAAATAGACTTTAGCGCTACTGTCGACAAAAATAAAATGGGACTCTGCGCAACGGTCGGTGCATTTGGCGCTAAAATATGCAACCCATCAGCGCAAGATAAACTGAACAACTGCGCAACGGTTGGCTGAGATAAGATCAAAATCTGCGACTGGTCGACAATTTCAGCATTTAAAAGCTGCGTAATGGTCGGGAATTTTAGCATTAAAATCTGCGACCAAAGCTGACCAAAAGAAAAAAAATGCCTTAGTAGAAAAACAAAATTTTGTTCAAGAAAGAGAAAACTTGAAGAGTTAAAAAAACAAGTTTCAAAGGACCAAAAGACTTCTTCAAAAAATAAAAGGGGGGCCCCATAATTTCCTAAGGGAATCATGGGGATCAGGTTGCAGCAGCTGTTTGACGGACAATCCACTCGAGCGGGCGTGAGCCAGATCTCCCTAGCTCAATGTGAGTCTAGAACAAATAGTACAGACTATAAACCACTTTCCTAGATCTAGTTAAGGATCGAGTCGCTAGATGTCTTACCTTAAGTTTGTAGTCCTTTCTCCTGGATGGTGTTCCACGTCTCGCAGTCATCAGATCTCAGCTGCAAGACCTTCCAAGACACATAAAACAAGACAAACAAGTAAAGAGCATCTATATAGTAACAAATCTAAGTAAACAGTTAAGCAGGTAAACTACACAATATCATCAGCACAACAATATTGGTGGAAATCATTTATATTACTGTAAATAGGGAAAGTACATAGAAAAGAATGACTACAACCATATCTTAACGAAGCAGTTCTTGTCCATCCAAGCCAATTTCCATATCCTCCCAAGGAAGTGTGAGTCTCTCAATGGATGAGTAGATATCTCTCTATGATGATTTCACCAGCATGTAGACACTATAGACTTCCTCCCTTTGGAGAGGGGTAGAGCTTTATTTATATAGGACTAAGTGGATAGGGTGTGGATAAGGTAGGTTGAGATATGGTAGGAGAGAGATAGGGGATCCTTCCAAGAGGTTAGGAACCAAGTGACAGCTCACCCAAGAGGTTAGGGATAAGGATCCATGTCAGCTAGCTTCGAGAATGGGCTCGAAGAAGCTATTTTTGCTCATTAACTGACATCGTTGCACCTTGCAATAGAGTAACATGTGACGTCGCAGGTTGCATGAGGGAAGCCTGTGACGACCTCTCAAAACCTAGCATGAATATGATGGCATCTCTTCCAGATTAAAGACTTATCCAAGGAAACTTTAGGGATGTATACACTGAATCTAATGATGGTAAGATTTAGGTGTAACAGCAGCAACAAGTAGGAAGGTGTTTTGAGGCATTGAAATGAATTATGTCTACAAATCATGTTTTGGAAACACCCGATTTCTCAAAACCATTTGTAATCAAAGGTGATGCCTCAGGGTTTGGGATAGGATTAGTCTTGATGCAAGAAGGGCACCCAATTTATTTTTAAAACAGGAAGTTAAACAAAAGGGAATGCTTAGAGTCTACATACAACAAGGAGATGCTTTCCATCATGCACACATTAAAAAAATGGTGACAATACCTTTTTGGAAGCAAGTTTTTTATCCATATAGATCATAACAGTCTTCAACACTTGTTACAACAAAAGACGTTAACAACCGAACAACAGAAGTGGATAAAGAAAATTGCTACATTTGATATGGAAATATTACATAAAAAAAGGGAAAAACAACATACTAGTTGATTCCTTGTCGATAAAAGATGAAGAAGTGCAAGTTTGTGCCATATCAATGGTGATCATCGAATGGTTGGATGAAATTTGAACCGAATACGAAATAAAACTAGAGGTTTGCTCAATAATTAATGATATAAATAAGTACCCAAAATTTGAATGGAAAAATGAACTTTTATGGTATAAAGGAAGAATTTACTTAAGCCCCAACTCAAGTTTTAAGACCAAATTACTTAAAGAATCACATGAATATCCAGCTATAGGACACGCAAGTTTTTTGAAAACCTATTATAATGCAAGACAAACATTTTTTTGGAAAGGAATGAATGCATACATTAAAAAATATGTTGCAGAATGTGACATTTTCCAAAGAAATAAAAATGAAAATATCCTCAGCCTCGGGCTACTCCATCCATTACATACCCCAAATCAGAAATGGGAATAAATTTCAATGGATTTCATTGAAGGATTACTCATTTTAGAAGGGAAGGAAAAAATATTGGTAGTAATAGACATATTAACCAAATATGCACATTTCATTGGGGTAAGAAAAATCGATTCTACCAAGGAAACAACTGAAGTTTTTTGTAAAAATATTTACAAGTTACACAGGTTTCCAAAGATTATCATTAGTGACAAAGACGCCAAGTTTAAAGGAAATTTTTGGATAGAATTTTGCAAACAAATTGGGACATCACTTAACATGAGATCAGATTACCATCCCCAAATAGACGGTCAAACATAAATCATCAATAAATGCTTGGAAACTTAGTTACGTAGTTTTGTAACCGAGAAAAAAAATAAATGGTTTCAATGGTTGCATCTTGTTGAATGTGGTATAATTCCACATATCATACATCCACAAAAATGATAGCATTCCAATCTCTCTACAAATATGAACCCCCAAAATGGAAGGAGCTAGCCACAAATCAAGTGAAGGTTGCATTAGTAAAAGATCATTTAGAAGAGAATAAAAAATTTGTTCAAATACTCGAGGAGAATCTAACTATTTCCAGAAATTGAATGAAACAACAAGCCATTCAACACTGAATAGAAAGACAGTTTGAAATTGGATATTGGGTATTTGTGAGAATACAACCCTATAAACAGTTATCACTTAAACAAGGAGGAAAGATTAAAATAGCTCCAAGTTTTTATGGACCATATCATATCAACATGAATATTAATCACGTGGCATATGGATTGGAATTACCGGACATAAGTCGCATACACAACGTTTCTCATGTATCATGTCTGAAAAAGGTGATAGGACAACACCAAAAAACACAAACAATTCTTCCCTTGTTGGATGATGAAGGTTGAATTATCTTGGAGCCAGAAGCTATTATTGCTATCAGAGAAAAAAGATTGCGATCTCAAGTGATTAAAAAATATCTTATTAAATGGGAAAATATTCTTGAACAAGATGCATCTTGGGAATCATAACACTTTCAACAACTACATCCTTCGTTATCATTGCTTTGAGTACAAAGCAAATTTTAGGGGAAGGGCAATGTTACAAATATTACATAATGAGATAAAGACAATTAATCATTAATAAATATTAATTATAATTTAAAGCTAAAGGACATGACTCCTCAATTGGTGCCCAAGCCATATAAAAGTGGGATATCATTTGTAAATTTGATATCTATCTTCATATTCATTATCAAATATTTATATATTTTGTATTTTAGGCCTCTCAGTTGTATCATCCAATAAGTCAAATCTACAAGGAAGATAGAATCCCCCCGTGTCCACCTATCAACAAATAGCCCCTTCAAAGCACAAATTCAAAGTAGCATTCCCACATGCTACCACAAGGCATCCACAATGCCTTCAATGGTGTCCACAAGATAACCCACAAATATCTTCTAAGTGAAGGGATTTTCCAACAGATCAAATTCAAATAGGCTTTGCAATGACAGTGCCCCCCAAACATGTCCACCAAACAACAAGCTACCATCTAAAACATTTACAAGGGATTCAAAGAGTGGTTATGCATTCTCAACAAGAAATATTTTTCCACCAAAGTATAAATTAGATTATTCCCCATGAAATGACCCTTTACTAGGTGAAACAATGGACTGAGGGCTCATAAAGGAAGAGCAATTTAGTCATAGCTAAGTGATGTTGATGGAACAAGGACATAGAAACTACAATCATAGCTATCACAAACCTTCTTTCTTCCACTCCATGGCATATTTGAACATCATATTGATATGGTACATTCCACAAGTTTGATTCAATCCCATGGACTCCTCCATAAGTGGCTTAGAAGTGATACGGTTGTGTACAAATCTCCTCTAGGGCTACAGCTGTGGGTGAGGTATGTTTTCCAACTGTGGTTGAGATAAGAATAGGGAAATAGACCTTCCAAGTGGGATGGATACTCTGTAAGATGCTAAAAATATTTCTTTGAGCAAGTGCGCCCCCCTTTCACATGAGGATAACGCTATCAATATATACCAAATAAGTGATATTGCTACCTTTTGACTGTTGGTGTTTGTTTAGCTCCAAAACTACTGTTGTTTATGCACATACCCACAGATTGTCAAGCCCCTTTCATGTCCAGAATGCATCTTCCACAATGCAAGAAGGATTAAATTTTCCCAGAATTTCCAAGCAAGCTAACCTCTTGTTGATATCAGTGTTTTAAGGTTGTTTGATGGTGAAAATAAGCTCAAATTGGAATATTGGGGTTGTGTGAAGGCTAAGAAGTGCCCAGAACTGAAATTTATTGAACCTACCCACTGTTAGTGATTGGATTTCATCATTTTTAGGGATGCAACAAACCCAAAATTCCCAAAATTCATTGCTTGCATCATGTGTACTTCTTATGACTATTGTTGTTTAGATTTAGGATAGTTTCATTCCCATACCTACATTTTTAGGTACAACACTCAAATTTAGGATTTTTTACACCCTAAAAACCACTCATAATTGTTTCTTACATCCTTTTTAGGGTTGTTTATGCTCATAATAGTCCATATTTTCCTTAAATATCATCATGAGAACAAGGTTACCCCGTGAAGAGTGATCAGAATCACACATGGATACCCATACAAAATGGGGGGTAACAGGTTCTTGGATTTTATCCACCTCCTTCTTTTCCCTAACCAACAATGTGGTTCTAAGCTTCTATGAACTGGGAGGCACATAACATATTGTTGGAGCTTGATCAACTAGAGCTCAACGCATCTAAATAAATAAAGGCGATCGTGCACCATTAAATGAAAAGAAATCGAGATAGAAAAAGATCCCAATGATAAGATCAATCTCATCTCGCTTCTCTTGTTGAATAATATTGTCCATTGGACTACCATTTGGATTTGGCCTCTTTCTTGGTGATTGAGTTGCACTCCCACTCCTATATTTGCTTGTAGGTTTCCTCAAGAATGGAAGAGGATCCTCATTTTTTTTGTTCCTACTTGCTGCTGCCACCTTCCCCAAGGAAATTTTATCCTCTCTTTCCATTTCTTTTAGTTTGCTAGCACTCACACCTCTACATGGTACAATTCCATAGTCAAGTGCCAATAGATGTCCCTTAACTTGGAAGTAAGTTCTATTGTATGTATTGTTGCAAAAAATACATGTCCAAGAAACATTCCTCCACCAACCTTTTCCTCATGCCCTTGCTGTCTTCTCACATACTTGCACAATGGATATTTATTTTATTGAGCTTGTTATCTTGTTGTAGTAGGGTTTTTTAGCATTGGATGCAACTCCGCTTGCAACAGATGGAGCACTAGAAACAACAAATATAGATGAGATTGAAGGAGGGGGGCACACCTACAAGGACATTCCTCCCTTTCCTTTGACCTTTACCAGTTTCCTTTGATGATTGACCCATGAAAACTATGGAATTTTTGAAGCTGAAAACAACCTATAAATTCTACCTCCAAATCCTTCAAATGCACCTTCAAACCTGTTACATATCTCTCTCTTTCAACAAAATATGTGAAAATGAATGCTAAATGACCTTTTAAGTGGCTCATGGATTCTTTTTTGCACCACACATGTCGAACACGCGGGGCATGTTAGGGAACGCATCTAACATGTGTTTTGGCATGTGACTCTCATAGGACACATACCATACATGTTTTGAACATGTATTCTTATGAGTCTGTGTTCGACACATGGGATATGGACACAAGGGGGCTGGGGGGGCGTGTCCTATTACAAATCCTAAAAGTGTTTCTATTTAACTTTAACCAAATACCATGATTGATTGTTCCACTTTTCAAGATTAGTTCCTAAAGTAGATGGCATAATATGTATCCATTTTTTATTCTTTTATAGTTTTCCTTATGTTGAAATCATTTAAGTGGCTTGAGAATTCTTGAAGAAAGGAAACTTTGATTTTCCAAAACCACTTATGTATTGTGCTTAGCCTTGCTTAACAGATCAATGATTGAGAAAATTATATTCCAAGAAAAAATTGTTGGAAATGAGGATGATTGTTTTGATTGTCACCCTCCAAACATCATAGGGTATGTATACAACTAAAAAAATGTAATATGCTGAGAGATATGATTTTTCGATTGGCCACAATCTCATTTGCAAATAGATATATTTGGTCAATTTATAGGTATTTGTTTTCCATATTGTTTCTATTCATGGCTTACTACATATTTATTTAGGTGTAATGTGAATACACATTTACACCATTTATCACTCTAAACTTGAAATGATTGAGCGAAACATATAAGTAAAGACCTGATGTCACCTCACACAATCCCTCTCACTTCAAGCTAGTGCTTTCAGACTTGGGGGGATTCCCTACTAAAACTAAGGATTGAAAATTTAGATTTGAAGAAGTGGCGGGTTCCTTAAGTCCAATGAGCATGGAAAAAAAAGAGAAATATGATTGTGTAGGTGAGATAGATGAGGGAAGTTAACTAAAAAACACACTATCAAACATGTTGTCACATAACTTAGCAATCCTAGGATTGCAAGGAATAATCTGATGCTAACCTTGTGGAACCTTAGGACAATACCCCTAAGTGTCACACGGGTAAGGTCATCTCTCTTTAGGTCTCCCAGATCCATGGAGGTATATTTGGACTAACCACAAAAGGTGGCCCTAGTCAATCTTTTCTGGTACTTTCCAATGAAGACCAACTTTCCCACAGTACTTACAAGACCAATTTCTATGATACAAGGTGCCTTGAAGATTTAACAAAGGATAAAATATGGCATGTGTGAGGGAAATGCTAAGGGGTTTCAAGGTTAATGATTGAAAATGGCCACTTAAGAAAGGAAGAGTAACTAAGAATATTTAGAAATAAATAACAAACTACTCTTTAGGCAACAACAATAAATGGTTGTCTTAAGGTTTAGATGGAAATAATTTGGGCTTTCTGGACAACTGAGTTTAATTATATGCCTATTAGTTTTAGCATATGTCAATAAAATATTCTTAAATGATGAGTTTGAAGGTTACCTGCATAGTTTTAAGTTCATATTTTAATTATTGTTAAGTTTAGAGATTAAATCTAAGGGTTACGAGTGTAATGAGGGTGTTGGTATGAGTTTAGAGTGTGTCTCAACAAAATAACAGCTTGCTGGTTTGAAAATCAGATTCAAGAATAATATGACAACAAGCCAATAAACTACACTACAGTGAAATCAACAATACCCAACTATGAATTATGCAAGCACAATATTTTCCAATGCATTCCCTACCTTTCTAAGCATGTATTTTCATATTTTTGCATGTAAACTATTGATTTGATTTGCATGTCTAGAGTGCAAAAAATTCCCTAGCTAAGTAAATGGATATTATCTCTAATGCATAGAAAAATTTCAAAGAAATATTTTTGTATGGAGTGGAGAAAGAAGAGATAATAAAAGAAATTGCCCTGGGTGCCTTGGTGTTGGACTTGGAATCAATTCACCCCTCCCAATACCTTGGCATGTGTTGATGTATATGTAACTTCGTAATGTATTTCATCTATGTATTTCATATATTTATTGTACCCTTATTAGAGATGTGTTATTCCTCTATAAGGAAGTGTCGTCATGTGGATTGACAAGTGTCGCAAGTGTGTGTACTTGCCGATGGGTTATTAGAACACCATGTGTGGGGTCCGCCCTGAAATATATATTATATTGTGGATGTATCTAGATAGACAAGTCGACCCCATAGTGTAACTGGGCAAACAGGTTAAGTATAAATAGAGATCGGGAGATCTCTATTTGGATCATTCGGAAATTCATACTTCTCTCACTCAGAAAGTGGTGCACTAGTGAGGAGGAGGATCATCTGCTACTAGGAGACTATCTCAGTGTATTTTGGTTGTACTTTGGTTGAGCCATTGCTCTCTCTATCTCTAAGGAAGTTGTGGGGTTTTTCACCTTAGGGTTTTCCCCACAGAAACTCTGTGTCTCTTGTCTCTCATGCTTTTGATTCTTGTGATTCTTGTCATGATTATTGTGATTGTTATGCATTGATATACTGTATATATTATTCTCTCAGTGAAGATCCTAGAGTATTGTAAATTAATGCTCAAAATTTAACATGGTATCAGAGCTAACCTGAGAAGAAGACATTTTGCTGTGACGGAAACCTGAGTTTCTTGTTTATTGGGTTTCTATCCACATATTTTGGAAAAAAGGTATAGTAGATTGAATCTAATAATCAAGGAGAATCTATCTGTCCAATCAGAATTCAATTCTGAGCATTTTCAGATTTGGCCCTAAAAATTAGGGTTTCCACAAAAATAGGAATTTCTAAAATCTGAAGACATAGCTGGAAGCTCCTTACAAAAATAAAAGTTTAGAGCTTTGGATCGAGATTTTTGGTTGGGTAGATCTCCAGGAAACTCAAACCCTAATTCAGGGCTCTTCCTAGTGAACCCGGGAGGACACAAAGTCAAATCTGAAGGGTAAACTTTGCTAATCTCAAATTCTGAATACACTAGGATGATCAGCTCATCAAGGCACATCTTTCTATCCTTTCAGAAAGTTGAAATTCACATTTTGAATTTTTAGGGTTTTTTCGACAACCCCTAATTCGGGACCAAATCCAGTTTTCAGCATTTCAAGTGGTAAGACCTAAATCTTTTCTATTTCCATTTGAAGTACTCTTTAAGATGTCTCACCACACCAAGCTTGAGGATAAGCTTGAAGGGACTGATAACTTTCGAGCTTGGAAGTATAGAATTGGGTTAATCCTGGAAGAGAATGAGTTGGACTCATATATAAAAGAAGACATCCCTATCCCAGAGGATGAAGAGGCCAAGGTATTGCATAAGAAGAACTTGGTCAAGGCAAAGAGAATAATTGCTGATTCTATTAAAGACCATCTCATACCCCATGTGTCTTCTCTAAAGACACCTAAGGAGATGTTTGACTCTTTGACCAAGCTATTTGAAGGGAAGAACATAAATCCGAAGATGACCCTACGGAACCAATTGAAAGGAGTAAAGTTTTAGAATGGAGAAACCATTCAATCTTATTTTTCTAGGGTCTCCCAGATTAAGGAACAATTGGAAGCAGTATATGAAATGGTGGAGAATGGTGAAGTTGTCATGACCACTCTGAATGGCCTACCTAGGTCATGGGACTCCTTCATTCAAGTAATTTGTGCAAGAAAGAAGTTGGTATCCTTCAACAGATTGCGAGAAGAATGCTCTCAAGAAGAAGCTAGACTTGTAGCTTGTGAGGAAAAGATGGGACGTGAAGATCAAGCTCTTGCAGCTCACACCAAAAGAAGAAATCCCAAGAAGGAGCACTCTCGCTACAAGATATCCTATCAAAAGAATAAGAAAGATCTAAGATGCTTCACATGCAATGAGAAGGGTCACTTTGCTTCAGATTGTCCCAAGAACAAAAGGGATAATAACAAAAACTCCAGCAAGAAGAAGAAGGGCAACAAAATAAAGTTCCATGCTCATGCTGCCGAGGATGATGAACTTCCAAAGAAGAAGGCTAGGGCAGAAAGTGATGATAGTGATGATGACTCATCAAGTGAAGAAGAGTATGTTCTAATCTCTGCTCTCACAGGTACTATCTCCCATGGTTGTAATGATTGGTTGATTGATAGTGGGGCTTCCAAACACATGACTGGGTTTAAGGAATCTTTTGTGAATCTATCTGAACATGAATCACCCCATAAGGTGAAACTTGGGGATGATTATCAATACCCAATCAAAGGAAGTGGTGAAGCCTCCTACAACCTAGATTCTAGAAAATCTTTGAAGATGAAAGAAGTCCTTTATGTACCTGGGCTCAAGAAGAACTTACTCCCTATCTCTGCATTGGATGCAAAAGGTATGAGGGTTTCATTTGTGGATGGCCAAGTCCTAATGTGGCCAAAGGGTAAAACAATCGATGATGCAGTAGTGATTGGAGAGAAAGAGGGAGTTTTTTATAAACTGAAGGGTCAACCTGAACATGCCATGATACATGAATCCATGGAGCCAAGTGAACTTTGGCATAGAAGACTTGGTCATATGCACTATAGGGAACTTCTAATTGCAAGCAATACTATAGAGGGTCTTCTTGAAATCAAGACCAAACATGAAGGTGTTTGCAAAGGATGTGAAAAAGGTAAGAACATTAAGAAGGCTTTCCCAAGCAGTGAAAGCAAGGCAAAAGACATTTTGAAAATCATCCACTCAGATGTATGTGGTCCTATGTCATCCAGTTCTCTGAGTGGGTATGTTTACTACGTCTCATTTATTGATGACTTCTCCAGGAAGACTTGGGTATACTTATTGAAGAACAAAGATGAGGTGTTTGATAAGTTCAAGGAATTCAAAACCTTGATGGAGAATCAAACTGTCAAGAAGATCAAAACATTCAGATCCGACAATGGTGGAGAATTCACCTCAGGTGACTTCAAGAAGCTTTGCAGTGATTCAGGGATTAAGAGGGATTTGACTACTCCTTATAATCCTCAACAGAATGGAGTGGAAGAAAGGAAGAATAGAACAATCATGGAAGCAGCCAGGGCAAAGCTGCATGACCAAGATCTACCTATGCATCTATGGGCAAAAGCAGCTAGAACAACTGTATATGTGCAGAACAGAACATCCCACAATATATTGGACAACAAAACACCAAAAGAGGTCTTTTCTGGTAAGAAACCTGAAGTCATCCATCTCAGAATATTCGGTTTTCCGGTATACACACATGTCCCAAAGGAAAAGAGGACCAAACTAGATCTTTCAGGAAAGAAGGGTATCTTTGTGGGTTACAGTGAAAGCTCGAAGGCTTACAGAATATACTTTCTAGGGTTCAAGAAGATTGATGTCAGCAGGGATGTAACATTTGATGAAAACTCAGCATTCATCAAATCAAGGAAGGCACCTATTGAAGTTTATGAAGAACCTAAGGAAACTAGATTTCAATACAATACCATGACTGAAGCAATTCCAGAAGTTGTTCATGAGTTTGAAGATCCGCAAGAACCTGTAGATCCACCCCGTGAGGATAACTCTCACAAGAGGAAACCTGCATGGGCTAGAGAGCTCATTCAAGATGCAGAAATATTTGGCATTCTAGAAGAAGAACACAGAGCAAAGAAGAGAACCAGATCACATACAAGCTATGTTGCTTTACTCTGTGACATTATGAACAAAGAGCCTTCCAGTTATGAAGAAGCAGCGAAAAAGAAAGAATGGAAGGATGCCATGGTTGAGGAATACCAATCAATAATGAAGAATGATGTTTGGGATGTTGTCCCAAGACCTAAAGAGAAGTCTGTTGCGACTTCCAAATGGATCTACAAAATCAAGCATGCTGCAGATGGCAATGTAGAGAAATACAAGGCAAGATTCATAGCTCGTGGCTTCTCTCAAAAAGAGGGCATAGATTATGAAGAAACTTTTGCACCTGTAGCCAGGTATACTTCCATCAGAACAATACTTGCACTGGCTGCAGCAATGAAATGGAAAATACACCAAATGGATGTCAATACTACTTTCTTGAATGGTGTAGTTGAAGATGAAGTATATGTGGAGCAGCCACTCGGTTTTGAAATACATGACAGGGATTCATATGTGTGCATATTGAAGAAAGCCTTGTATGGCTTGAAACAAGCTCCCAAAACCTGTTATGGTAGGATGGACAGTTTCCTATCTAGTTTGGGCCTTACCAAGAGTAAAGCAGATTCCAACCTCTACTACAAGGTTGAGGAAGGGAATCCTGTGATTCTACTCCTGTATGTGGATGACTTATTTGTAATAGGAGATGACAGACTGATTGCAGATACTAAAAGGAAGCTTGCTGCTGAGTTCAATATGAAAGATTTGGGAATGATGCATTATTTCCTAGGTATGGAGGTGTGGCAGAGTGACGGAGGAATCTTCCTTGGTCAAGGAAAGTACATAGTAGATATCCTGAAGAGATTCAGGATTATAGATTGCAAGGCCATGGCCACACCTATGGAATCGAATCTGAAGCTTCTATGTGATTCTTCATCTAAGCCGGTTGATGTCTTTATGTATCGTTAGATGGTTGGGTCCTTGATGTACCTAACGAACACGAGACCAGATATTTGATTTGCTGTGAACACATTGAGCCAGTTCCTGACGAATCCGAGGAGTGTTCACCTGGTTGCTGTAAAGCATGTTCTGAGGTACCTGAAGGGTACACTGGATTATGGGCCCAAGTATGAAGCGAATCAAAAGTTTAACCTGCAGGGTTATGTTGATTCAGATTGGGCTGGCAGTGCTGCAGATAGGAAGAGCACATCTGGATGCTGCTTCAGTATGGGATCAAGTGTGATCTCTTGGTTTAGCAGGAAGCAGTCCTGCATAGCACTGAGTACAGCTGAGGCAAAGTATGTTGCATCCTGTTCAGCTAGTTGTGAGGCAGTATGGCTATGGAAGCTACTGTCTAAGTTATTTGATCTCCCATTGGATGCTACTAGTATCTTATGTGATAACCAGAGTTGTGTGAAGCTATCTAAGAACCCATTGTTTCATGATAGGTCGAAACACATAGAGATCAAATATCACTATATCAGGGATATGGTGCAGAGAGGAGCTGTGAAGCTCCTGTATGTTGCGACAGACGAGTAGATTGCAGATGTGCTGACGAAGCCACTAGCCAGGGTGAAGTTTGAGTACTTCAGAGAGAGGCTTGGTGTTCTTCGGATTGATGACACTTCGAGGAAGAAGTGATGGACACATTTGCTGAATCCATTCCAAGCATGTTGGAAGGAGGATCCTTCACATGGCTATGGATGTAAGCATTAGATGATGAGCATTAGGATGATGTTCTGGTTTATGCTTTGTATGATCAGTTGGATCATTTATATATATATGTATGCATCATGTTGGATGTTGGATATGATCATTTGGATCATTTATATGTATATACGCATCATGTTGGATGCTAGATATGATCAATTGGATCATTTATATGTATATACATATCATTTTGGATGTTGGATATGATCAGTTGGATCATTTATATGTATATTTATGTACGCATCATGTTGGATGCTGGATATGATCAGTAGGATCATTTGTATGTATTTTGTATATGCACCATGTTGGATGATTGGACCATGTATCTCTATATGTATCAGGTGGATACATTGTATGATTAGGTGGATCATGTATGGTGATATGTATCATGTATTTGTATTTGTATCAGGTGGATACACTGTATGATCAGGTGGATCATGTATGATGATATGTATCAAGTAGATACTTGGTATGCATCAGGTAGATGCATGATATGATCAGGATGATTGTGGATGACGAGCTTCAGGATGTTGCTCTAGATGACTTGTAGCAGGATGTTGCAATGATGATGATCAAGATGATCATGTGTACATCAGGATGATGTATGGTGAGTATCAGGTTGATACTCTATGGCCATGGATCAGGTTGTGCAGATGAGCATATAATTTGGACCTGGGAGATTTACAGATAGTCTTTCGAGGTTTTTCCTATGGCATATAATTTGGCCCTGGGATATCTGGCAAATGCTCTTTCAAGTTTTTGCTCTGGGAGGACATATAATTTGGCCCTGGGAGATCTGCAGATAGTCTTTCGAGGTTTTGCCTATGGCATATAATTTGGCCTTGGGATATCTAGCAGATCCTCTTTCGAGGTTTTGTCCTATGGCATATAATATGTCCCTGGGAGATCCGATAGGTTGGGCTGTGTGCCCGTAATAAGTCCTGGGATGCTCTTGCGAGGTTTTTCCATGACCACATATAATCTGTCCCTGGGAGATCCTATAGGTAGAGCTGTGTGTTCGTAACAACCTGGGATGCTCATGCGAGGTTTTGTGGTGACCACATATAATCTGTCCCTGGGAGATCCTATAGGTAGAGCTATGTGCTTGTAACATCCTAGGATGCTCTTGCGAGGTTTTGTGGTGAGGTCACATATAATATGGCCCTGGGAGATCCTATAGGTAGAGCCATGTGCTCGTAATAGCCTGGGATGCTCTTGCGAGGTTTTGTGGTGAGGTCACATATAATATGGCCCTGGGAGATCCTATAGGTAGATCCGTGTGCTCGTAACAGCCTGGGATACTCTTTCGAGGTTTTGTGACGCATGTAATAAGTCCTGACGATTCCACAGTATGGCCAGTGATGACGAAGACCTGCAGGTGGTGGGCCTACATCTAGTATGAAAAAGAAATGGCTCTGTAGAACTTCCTATGACAAGTAGAGTCAGAGATTGGTTGAGATAGAAACAACAGTGATGATCATGATGACGATGATCCTGAGAAGAAGACTTGTCTAGCATATCTATGTCGAGAAATACCTTCCTAGTTAAGAGGGAGTGTTGATGTATATGTAACTTCGGAATGTATTTCATATATATTTATTGTACCCTTATTAGAGATGTGTTATTCCTCTATAAGGAAGTGTCATCATGTGGATTGACAAGTGTCACAAGTGTGTGTACTTGCCAATGGGTTATTAGACCACCATGTGTGGGGTCCGCCCTGAAATATATATTATATTGTGGATGTATCTAGATAGACAAGTCGACCCCATAGTGTAACTGGGAAAATAGATTAAGTATAAATAGAGATCAGGAGATCTCTATTTGGATCATTCTGAAAGTCATACTTCTCTCACTCATAAAGTGGCGCACTAGTGAGGAGGAGGATCATCTACTACTAGGAGACTATCTCAGTGTATTTTGGTTGTACTTTGGTTGAGCCATTGCTCTCTCTATCTCTGAGGAAGTTGTGGGGTTTTTCACCTTAGGGTTTTCCCCACGGAAACTCTGTGTCTCTTGTCTCTCATGTTTTTGATTCTTGTGATGCTTGTCATGATTATTGTGATTTTTATGCATTGATATACTGTATATATGTTATTCTCTCAGTGAATATCCTAGAGTATTGTAAATTAATGCTCAAAATTTAACAGCATGAAATTTGAGATTTGTATATGCCCTTAAGCAGTGAACAAATCGATTTCTCTAAGGAACCTCTTTTCTTCATCGACACTTCCAAACAAATCATTAAATCAATTCCTAGCAAATGCAAATTGGTGAGATTTCATGAATTCCTGAGGAAAACCGGCAAAGATGTTAAGAAACATATTGTATAAATGATAAGTAATAAAACCCAACAATAGAAGAATAAGCAATAGATCATTGAAGATAAATTCTTACCATGAACCACGAAACATGATAGCAATTGTAATTTCCAACATTATACAACGGAAAATGTGAAAGATATTACCTCATATTTGAAGTAGATATCAAATGCATACCAATAGAGGAAGACAGGAATCAAAATCCAAGTACAAATGACCAAGAACACATGAAAAATGTGTTGATGTATATGTAACTTCGGAATGTATTTCATCTATGTATTTTATTGTACTCCTATAGAGATGTATTATTCCTCTATACGGAAGTGTCGTCATTTGTATTGACAAGTGTCACAAGTGTTGTAACTTGTTGATGGGTTATTAGACCACCTAGTAAGGGGTCGGACCGGATTAATGTAACCATGGTTTATTAGGCTAAGTTAGACAAGTCAGCCCCACTGGTTTATTGGGCAGGACAAGACAAGTATAAATAGAGATCGGGAGATATCTATTTGATCATCTCATTACTCACTCTTCTATCACTCGGAAAGTGGCACACATGTGAGGAGGAGAATCAACTACTAGGAGAAGACTATCTCTTGTACTTTGGTTGTATCATTGCTCTTTCTATCTCTGAGGAAGTTGTGGGGTTTTTCACCTTTATGGTTTTCCCCAGTGAAACTCTGTGTGTCCATTGTCTTAAGTGATTGCTTGATATGCTTGATACATGCTTTATATGATTGATATGTTGTACATGTTATTCTCTCAGTAAATATCCTAGAGTATGCTGAATTAATGCTCAAAATCTAACATGGTATCAGAGCTTCCCTGAGAAGAAGACATTGTGCAATGGAAGAAACTAGGGTTTATTGTTTATTGGGTTTCTATCCACAGATTTTGGAAAAGCAGTAAGGTAGATTGACTCTAATCATCAAGGAGAATCTTTCTGTCCAATCAGAATTCAATTCTGAGCACTTTCAGTTTTGGCCCTAAAAATTAGGGTTTCCACAAAATTAGGAATTTTTGAAATCCGAAGACATAGATGGAAGCTCCTTGGAAAAATCAAATTTTAGAGCTTTGGATCGAGATTTTTGGTTGGGTAAATATCCGGGAAACTCAAACCCTAATTCAGGGTCCTCCCTAATGAATCTGGGAGATTGAAAAGCATTTCTAAAGGGTGAAACTTTGCATTTTTCAAATTCTGAGTATACAAGGCTAATCAGCTCATCAAGGTGCATCTTTATATCCTTTTAGAAGTTTGAAATTCAAAGTTTGAATTTTTAGGGTTTCTCTGACAAACGCCAATCCAGGACCAGATCCAGTTTTCAACAAATCAAGTGGTAAGACCTAAAAATTTTCTATTTCCATTTGAAGTACTCTTTAAGATGTCTCACCACACCAAGATTGAGGATAAGCTTGAAGGGGATGATAAATTCCGAGCATGGAAGTATATGATTGGGTTAATCCTGGAAGAAAATGAGTTGGACATTTATATAAAGGCAGTGGTCCCTGTCCCAGAAGAAGAAGAGGCTAAGGCTCTTCACAAGAAGAACTTGGTCAAGGCAAAGAGGATCATTGTTGATTCTATCAAATATCATCTCATACCCCATGTGTCTTCCCTAAAGACACCAAAGGAGATGTTTGATTCCCTGACCAAGCTATTTGAAGGGAAGAACATAAATCGGAAGATGACCCTAAGGAATCAATTGAAGAATGTCAAGATCCAGAATGCGGAGACCATCCAGTCTTATTTCTCAAGGGTCTCCCAGATAAAAGAACAACTTGAATCTTTGGGAGAAGATTTAGAAAATGGAGAAGTGGTAATGACCACTCTTAATGGCCTTCCTAGGTCATGGGATTCCTTCATCCAAGGAATTTGTGCTAGGAAGAAACTTATCACATTCAGTAGACTATGGGAAGAATGCTCACAGGAAGAAGCTCAGATTATAGCTCAAGAAGAGAAAATGGGGAATGAATATCAAGCTCTCACAGCAAACATCGGGAAAGATAATATCAAAAGGGATCACTCTCATCACAGAAAAGGTAAACACTATCACCAAAGACAAAAGGAAAGCTCTGGAAGATCTATGAAGGATCTCTCTCATATTCGGTGCTATACTTGTGATCAAAGGGGACACATTTCCAGAAATTGTCCCAGGAACAAAAGGAAGAACAACAAGAAAAGACATCATGCTCATGCTGCTGAGGATGTTGAACCTCCTAGGAAGAGGGCTAGAGAAGATAGTGAAGATTCTTCAAGTGATGAAGAATATGTTTTGATTTCTGCTCTCACTGGAACCATTACTCATGGAAGTAATGATTGGCTTATAGATAGTGGGGCTTCTAAACACATGACAAGATTCAAGGAATCCTTTATGAACCTATTTGAACATGAATCACCCCACAAGGTGAAACTTGGGGATGACTACCAATATCCAATAAAAGGGAGTGGTGAAGCCTCCTATAAACTAGACTTTGGAAATTCTATGAAGATTAAAGATGTACTATATGTTCCAGGTCTCAAGAAGAATCTACTCTCCATATCTGCATTGGATGCAAAAGGCATGAGGGTTGCATTTGAAGATGGACAAGTCCTAATGTGGCCAAAAGGTAAGACTATAGATGATGCAGGGGTGATTGGAGAGAAAGAGGGAGGATTATACAAATTGAAGGGCCAACTAGAACAAGCCATGGTCCATGATTCAGTAGAGCCAAGTGAACTTTGGCATAGAAGGCTTGCACACATGCACTATAGGGCATTACCAATCGCAAGCAAAGCTGTAGAAAGTCTTCCTGAAATCCATACAAAGCATGAAGGCATTTTCAAAGGTTGTGCAAAGGGAAAGAATACAAAGAAGACATTTCCAAGCAGTGAAATCAAGGCAAAAAGAATCTTGGAAATCATCCACTCTGATGTATGCGGTCCGATGTCATCCAGTTCTCTAAGTGGGTATGTATACTATGTTTTCTTCATTGATTATTTCTCTAGGAAGACTTGGGTTTACTTCTTGAAGAACAAAGATGAAGTGTTTGACAAATTCAAGGAATTCAAAGCCTTGATAGAAAACCAATCTGATATGAAGATCAAGATCTTCAGATCCGACAATGGCGGAGAATTTACTTTAGGAGACTTCAAGAAAGCTATGCAGTGATTCAAGGATTAAGAGGGAGTTTACCACTCTTTATATTTTACAACAGAAAGGAGTAAAAGAAGCTACTTTAGAATAGGACTCCAGCAGCTCCTGCAAGGAAGCAAAGATTCAGAGGAAGTCCACCCAACAAACAAACAAAGATAAGTATTTGAATTGTCATTTCTTGTATATCTGATTATTTAAATAATATTGGTCAATGATGTATATACTTATGTTTCTAGACTTAGGTTGTATATTATGCATATTAGAATAATTGCATTAATGAAAAGTATACTACTAATATGCATCTGATGGGTAAGTGGCCTATGGCACTGTACAACATTCCATTGCTACTTATCTAGAATGAAACCTCTTTGCTGACATGTTGGGAGTTGTGCACACTCTTAACAATGTTCTGGTAGAGATGGAAGGCATCTAGAAAGTTACGGGATATGGATAAATGTTGTATTGAAGCATTGGCTAAAATAATTGCATGACTGTATGACATATGCCTTTATGTGTAATACTTTGTTCTGTAAACTATGAGAAGTTTCTAATCATGCAATTGAATTTGACTTGACCATGTACAATCACCTACAAAAGAAGGACTATAACATTTGTTCCAGCAACAAAGTTCAAACTATCTATTGAAGATATTGAAGAATATAAAGTTCCCAAGATATGGGATGTAGTAAATAGAAGAATGCCATGATCGAGGAATACCAATTGATCATGAAGAATGATGTTTGGGATGTGGTCCCAAGACCAGATAGGAAGTCTGTGGTGACTTCCAAATGGATCTATAAGATCAAGCATGTTGCAGATGGCAGCATAGAGAATTATAAAGCAAGGTTTGTAGCTCGTGGCTTCTCCCAGAAAGAAGGGATTGATTATGAAGAGACTTTTTTCTCCTGTGGCCAAATACACTTCCATTAGATCAGTACTTTCTCTGGCTACAGTGATGAAATGGAAGGAACACCAGATAGATGTCAATACAGCTTTCTTGAATGATGTAGTTGAAGAGGAAGTGTATGTGGAGCAGCCACTCAGGTTTGAGACACATGACAGAGGGACTCATGTGTGCAAACTGAAGAAAGCCCTGTATGGTTTGAAATAGGCACCCAAGACCTGGTATGGCAGGATAGATGGCTTCCTATCCAGTTTGGGCTTTACTAAGAGTAAAGCGGATTCCAAGCTTTATTACAAGGTTGAGGAAGGCAATCTAGTAATACTACTTTTGTATGTGGATGACCTGTTTTTGACATGTGAAGATGGATTGATTGCCAATACGAAGAGGAAGCTGGCTTCTGAATTCAAAATGAAGGACTTGGGTATGATGCACTACTTTCTTGGTATGGAGGTGTGGCAGAGTGTAGATGGAATCTTCCTTGGACAAGGGAAGTATGCAGTAGAGATCCTGAAGAAGTTCAGGATGATGGACTGCAAGGCTATGGCCACACCTATGGCATCGAACCTGAAGCTTCTGTGTGATTCTTCTTCTGAGCCGATTGATGCTACGATGTATCGTCAGATGATTGGGTCCTTGATGTACCTAATGAATATGAGACCAGATATCTGCTTTGCAGTGAACACCTTGAGCTAGTACTTGACAGATCCGAGACATGTTCACCTGATAGCTGAAAAGCATATTCTGAGGTACCTGAAGGGTACAGTTGACTATGGGATCAAGTATTAGGCAAATCAAAAGTTTAACTTGGATGGTTATGTTGATTCGAATTGGGCAGTAAGTGCCATTGATCAGAAGAGCACTTCGGGGTGTTGCCTCAGTATGGGATCAGATGTGATCTCCTGGTTTAGCAGGAAGCAGTCTTGTGTGGCACTGAGTACAGCCGAAGTAGAGTATGTTGAAGCTTGTTCGGCTAGTTGTGAGGCAGTATGGCTTAGGAAGCTACTATCTGATTTGTTTGATCTCCAGCTGAGTGCTACTTGCATACATTGCGACAACCAGAGTTGTGTGAAGTTGTCTGAGAACCCAGTGTTCCATGACAAGTCGAAGCACATTGAGATCAAGTATCACTATATCAGGGATATGGTTCAGAGAGGAGCAGTGAAGCTCCTGTATGTTACAATGGATGAGCAGATAGCTGATGTGTTGACCAAGCCGCTAGCTAGAGTGAAGTTTGAATACTTCAGAGGGAGACTTCGTGTACTTCAGATCAAGATGTCTTCCAAGGGGAAGTGACGAGTCCGGAGACACAGATGCACATGAGCCATTATGACATGGTTGAAGTTTGCCTTACCATGGTCGTTGATGTAAGGGCTGGGCCATTCGAGCATGGTTGAGGTGTGCCTTCCCATGGCTGTGATATAAGTGTTGGGCCATTCGAGCATGGTTGAGGTGTGTCTTCCCATGGCTGTGATATAAGTGTTGTGTCATTCCTAGCATGGTTGAGGTGTGTCTTCCCATGGCTATGGATATAAGTGCGGTGCCATTCTCGCATGGTTGAGGTGTGTCTTCCCATGGCATAGATATAAGGGTTGATCCTTTCACGGATGGTTGAGGTGTGTCTTCCCATACCAGTGAGTGTAAGTGTTGTGTGATGTGCATTTGGGTTGTGCTCCGTGGACAATGAGATGATCTGAAGACGATGAGGTGACAGTATGGTACACAGGTTTTGCAGAGGCATGTAATTAGTCCTGAGATGCTCTTGCAAGTTTTGCAGAGGCAGTGTAATCAGTCCTGGGATATCTTGTAGTTTTTGCAGTGGCAGTATAATCAGTCCTGAGGTGTACCTACTTGATGGATTTCTCGCAGAGATATTGATGATGTTCATCCAGCATGAAAAAGGGTTGGCTCTGTAGTTGATGAAGACCTGCAGGTAGGGGGCCTACATCTAGTATGAAAAAGGACTGGCTCTGTAGAACTTCCTATCACGAGTAGATTAGAGATTGATTGAGATAGCAGCAGTGACGATGATTCGATGATGATGATCCAGAGAAGAAGACTTGTGCTAGCAGATCTATGTCGAGAAATACCTTCCTAGTTAAGAGGGAGTGTTGATGTATATGTAACTTCGGAATGTATTTCATCTATGCATTTTATTGTACTCCTATAGAGATGTATTATTCCTCTATAAGTAAGTGTCGTCATTTGTATTGACAAGTGTCGCAAGTGTTGTAACTTGTTGATGGGTTATTAGACCACCTAGTAAGGAGTCGGCCCGGATTAATGTAACCATGGGTTATTAGGATAATTTAGACAAGTCATCCCCACTGGTTTATTGGACAGGATAGGTGTAATGGCCATTTTTCAAAATTTTATTAAAATGCCAATTTTTCCACTTTTTCCCCAATTTCAACCTTTGACTAGTTTTACTGTTTTGACCTCCAAATCAACCCAAATGCTCCCAAATCTTCTGTAGGAGTGTATGAATGGTATTTAGACTTGAATATTAGGTTCAGGGATGTTTTATGGCCCTCCAAATGCTTCTTCAAACTTTATTTGTATTCTGATCAATATGGGTAATTTTGACTAGTAATTTGTGCATTAAATCCCCCCGGGGTAACACTGCAAATGACCTTCCAAATGCCTCCAAACTCCCACGAATTTATGAACAGAGGTATGTAATGTGTTAAGTATGTGATTAAGGTCTCATATGCACCATTAATTGATTTTTACTACTGTTCTAACTCTCTCACATTCAACAGCAAAAACCCCCAATTCGACCCTTGGGGAAATGGCACTATTTCACCTCTCAATACAAACAAACTGAGTAAAAATGCTTCAAATGCTCAAGTACAGTACATGAAACTTGTATAATATATCCATGTAAGTATATTAATCACAAATATATCATATAACCATCCATCCATTCAAAATAATCAACCTTATAGTGTCATACATCAAAGCATTGGGGAAACGGACATTGTTTGCTCATTAATCAATAATTTTGCATACATTCAATGGGTATTTCGACCTGAGAGTTTCTGAATATGAATAACAAAGGATATGAAGCTATTACAATCATAAAAATATCATATTAAGCTCTCCCAATGAGTGCAAGATCTCACCCAAAGCGCAATCCCTCAAGGAGCCCGAATATGCCTTCAAAATTGGAAATGGTGGAGAGAAAGTGCTGCACTAAACCAAACCATGAAAATTCCTATAGATTCTATCTACAAATAAAAATCCATTAAAGCACCACGAAAGACCTGAGTGGCCTCTCCAAACACCAACTTGGATGGGAATCTTTCACCCTCGAAATTGGCTAAGGCAAGGAACTAGTCATCCACTAGTTCTCTCTCCACAAATGCAATTTTTCTCAAATCATCAAAAGCCATTCTCATACTTGATTTCTACATTTTATAACCAACATTAGCCTTCAAGGGGTCGAAATCCTCTCAATAGATTCAATAATTGTCCATTTAGAAAATATTCCTCATTTGCCACTTGTCTCCTAGTTCCAACCTTCCATCTTCTCCCAAATTCGAATTTGAGTCTCTTTGGATTCCTCCAATTCCATGAGCGCCTTCCTTGAGCATATTTTTGAGGCTGACATGTCATAATGGTCAGGTGTAAGAAGTCAGGTCTGAATTTTGTCATAAATGTCTGTAATGTCCCCAACTTGACCCTATTGCATTAATATTGTAAATGATGTAAATATTGTTATTTAGTCATGGTGAGGAGCTCAAGGCCAAGGCCCCACCATTTATTATCGTTCTATGTATCGGCAATTAGAATAGATGCATAGAGTTCTTGTGCTAGCAGTGCACAATGTAAAATCGGACATCGTGTAAATATGCAATTTTAATGAAAAGCCCACAACCAGCTATGCAATGCAACAAAGAGATGGGGGCATGATCTTTACAAGGAATAGGGAGAGAAAATAACCAAGCCCTTGAGCCATGGTGTTAAGCCATTTCATTGAGGAAACCCATGAACTCTCAACTACCCATTTGGTCTCATGCACCCAATCATTTAATCATTCCAATAATTGGTTGAGACAATTAATGCCTTGGGATGGGAGAGGTGTGGCTGTCAATTTTCGTGTATGGGAAAGCCATCAACCTGAAAATCATATTTCTGGCTTGCTGGGAAAGAAAACCCCCACGAAATGATGCCTAAGGCCATTCCTCATGCATTACGTCCTTCCTCTCATGTAGACTGAGCTCACTGGAAGTTATCCTCACGTTTTTCAACATAACCCTGTGTTTTTCACCATAACCCTACGTTTTTCCATGCCCAAGAACTCGTTTTGGTATTTTGCAGCAGCTGGGGAAGGAGGGACGCGATTTTGGACCGAGGGAGAGGTCATTTTTTCCCTTGGGGTGTTTTTCTGGAATGGGTTTCTCTCCTAGTCGAATTTTCCTTGTTGCCAATTCGTTTTGAGTCTACCCACGTTTTTCTGAAGCTCAGGAAACCCCACCTCATGCATTCCACTGTTGAAACATTTTTCTCATGCTCAGCAAGTGTAGTTTTGCTGTTATGAGCACCTTTGTTTGATTTGAACCTGTGAGCATGAGCTTCAAGAGGGGAAGAGGACAGATTTGGCTTGATGAGCCCAATTAAGTATCCATAGCTTCATGGTTGAGCCACTAGCCTAGTAATTCACCTCTACCCATCTCTTAGCAGCCTGAGAAACCCAACTGCTAGTTGGCTTGGCTGATTCTGGCATATCTTTGGCTATGTGAGAGCCCGTTTCCCCTTTTCCTTGTGGAGATCATGCCCAGCTCGGGGGTGGCAGTGGTGCTAAGAGATTAAGGAGAACACTGGCCTACGGTTGGGTGGAACGTTGCAGAAGCATAGTTGGTTTCTCAGGGACTACTTGGTTTAAAGATAAGTGTTCTCATTTGCTATTTTTGCAATGTCTACACTTAATGGCTATCATGAAAATGCTGGATGTGTGTTAATTCTGCACATGATTTACTTTCGCTGTGTTTTTAAAATATTTATGCATCTTGATATCTCCATTATATTATGTGAATGCTTATGAAATAAGTTTATGGGGATGGATGCCCAGTTTTAGCCTCACGATCCTCTCCATTGCACTGATATGATGGGTGGGGACGTGACAATGTCATAGATGCTTCATTATTGTTGTCATAAAACTAGGGAATCTAGCCCAAGTGTCCACTAGTCTCCAATTTGACTCTTCCTCTCCCATGGAGGTTACTATTCCATCCCATTTCGACCTAAGATGCTCAATGCCATGTGTTATGACTTACTAACTCACCCAAGAGTGTTCACCTTCCCATGAATTCGAATTGGCAAGAGAGAGCTTCCATGGTCATTGAAAAATCAAGCTAGTGTGGGTCCCACCACCTCCATATGTCTCCAAAACCACTTGCCACCTAAAATTTCTCTTGAATTTATTTATTCATCATCTTTATTAAATGCTTGAACCCTTCTAATGTCTAAATATCATTTATTAGCTTCCTTATTACCATCCCACATGTGCCCATCCAACCTAGGAAACTAGTAGGATTGATGGGATTTCCTTACTATGCACTTAGTTGAATGGGGACATTACAGTCCTCCCCACCCAAGATTGCTTGTCCTCAAGAAATTTCAAATTTGGATGCTGCAAAATCTTCTCCTCTTCCCATGTGGCATCTTCATTTGGTAAGTCCTTCCATTGCACTAAATATTCTTTGATGATTCTACTCCTCAATCTTCTTTCCTGTGTCTTCAAAATCTTTTCCGGAACAAGTGTGAGCTGACCTTCATCATCCAAAGGAGGAAGTATTTCTGAAGTGATGATTTGCTGACCAAGAGCTTTCTTAAGACAAGAAACATGAAATACATTGTGGATTTTACTCCCTTCCGGAAGTTCTAGTTCATATGCTACTTCTCCAACCTTCTGCACTACCTTGTATGGCCCATAGTACCTTGGTTTTAATTTTTCTGCTCCATTCTTTTTTAGAGATGTTTGTTTATAGGGATGCAACCTTAAATATACTAAATCATTGACTTGAAAGGTTCTCTCTTCTCTATGTCTATCAGCATATTGTTTTTGCTGATTTTGAGCAACTTGCAAATTATCTTTCAAGAGCTTTAAAATTTCTTGGCTCTCTTCCAACCAATCTTTAGCCTTTGGGGCTCTACTATCACCAAATATAATGTCAGCAAATGTAAGTGCATCATAACCATATAATGCTTTGAAAGGAGACATTCCTATTGACATATGATAAGTGGTGTTGTAGCAAAACTCACCCAAGTGTAGCCATTTTGCCCATGCTTTTTGCTGCCCTCACACATAGTTTCTTAGGTATCCTTCCAACCATTGGTTTACCCTCTCTGTTTGTCCATCAGTTTGTGGATGATAGCTGGTACTTGGAGTCAATTGAGTGCCTACCAATCTAAAAATTTCTTTCCAAAAAGCACCCATGAATCTACTATCTCTATCACTGACAATGCTCTTGGGAAGCCCATGCAATCTGAATGTTTCTTTGAAAAACATATCAGCCACTTGTGCAGCACTAAAAGATTATGTAACAACAAAAAAATGATCAAATTTTGTCAACCTATCAACTACCACATAGATACAATCCTTACCCAAGGATTTAGGCAATTCGGTGATGAAATCCATGGAAATACTGTCCCATTTTTGCTCCGGAATGGGCAATGGTTGTAATAGGCCGGCTGGACATGTAAGTTCTGATTTGTTTTGTTGACATGCTTTACATTCATTCACATACTTCTAAACATATTCCTTCAGCCCCTTCCAAAAAAATCTTTGCCTCAACTGTCTATAAGTTTTGAAGATCCCCGAATGGCCCACTAGTGGGGAATCATGTGCTTCTTGCAAAATTCGGTACTTGAACTTGGAGTTATGAACTAAATAAATTATTCCCTTATAATATATCATCCCATTCAAAATCCTATAATTATCATCCCCTTTGATTCCATCCAACACATCACAAGCAAATTTGTCTTTGGCATATTCAACTAGTAGTATGTTTTTCCAATCTTTGGCAATATCCATGACAGAAAAAGAAGGCCTTCTTGACAAAGCATCTGCTACTATATTATTCTTTCCTTTGACATATTCAATATCAAAATCATAATCTTGAATCTTGCTTACCCACTTTTGTTTCCTTTCATTTAGATATTTTTGGGTGAGAAAGTGTCTTAGACTATTGTGGTCAGTTTTCACCACAAACTTGATGCCCACCAAGTATTGTCTGAATTTGGACAATGCATGCATAATGGCCAGCATTTCTTTATCATAGATGGAGTAAATTTTTTCATGAGGCTGCAAATTTCTGCTCTCAAATGCTATGGAGTGTTGGCATTGCTTTAGGACAACCCCTATTCCTCCACCTGAAGCATCACATTCCACAACAAAAGGTTTAGTAAAATCAGGAAGTGCAAGTATGGGACAACTACTCATTACCTCTTTCATTTTTTGGAAGGCCTTTTCAGCCTCTTCATCCCACTTGAAAGCATCCTTCTTAGTCAAATCAGTGAGTGGAGAAGTCAACTTGGAGAACCCTTTCACAAATTTTTTGCAGTACGTGCATATGCCAATAAAGCCTCTCAATTCGGTAATATTTTTTGGTGATGGCCATTCCAAGATAGCCCTGATTTTTTCCATGTGTACCTTCAATCCTTCTTTCCCAATAATGTGCCCAAGATACAGTAGTTCTTTCATTCCAAATTCACATTTTGATAATTTAGCAAATAAGGACTCTTCTTGCAAGATTTTCAACACAATCTCTAACTGTTGCAAATGCTCTTCCCATGTTTTACTGTAAATGAGAATATCATCAAAGAAAACCAAAACAAACCTTCTTAGTTTCTTGCAAAATATCCTATTCATACATGCTTGAAAGGTGGCTAGAGCATTGGTTAACCCAAAAGGCATGACAAGAAATTCAAGTGGCCAAAATGACATCGAAAAGCGGTCTTTTGCACATCTTCATCTTTCATTCGAATTTGGTGATACCCTGATCTAAGGTCAATTTTTGAGAAGTATTTGGCCCCATGCAGCTCATCCATGAGCTCATCAATCCTAGGAATAGGATACCTATTTTTATAGTATTTTTGTTCAAGGCTCTAAAATCTATGCACATTCTCAATGTTCCATCATTTTTCTTCACTAGCACTACTGAAGAAGCATAAGGGCTAGAGCTTGGTCTAATGAGTCCCAAATCTAGGAGTTCTTGGATAGCTTTTTCAATCTCATCTCTAAACCTTTTAGGATGTCTATAAGGTGGTATCTGAATGGTTTAAGTACCCTCCTCCAAAACAATACTGTGCTCAACCCCCCTATCCGGTGGCCTACCATGTGGAAGGTCTCTAAAAACATTTTCATATTTTTGCAAAAGTCTCTCTATCTCCTTTGGGTGTTTGACAATATTTATAGTTGTCTTGGGAGATGTAATATGACATTCAGCAGCCCATTCTATATCCCCATGCCTCAATATAGATCTCATGCTATTGCAAGTCACTACTTGATTTGGATAAGTGTGTTTCCCTCTCACAACTCTTTGTACTCCTTTTGAATCTTGGAATTTCATTTCAGGAATTTGATAATTTAATGTATGCTCTCCTATTGAATACAACCATTGCACTCCCAAAACCACATTAGTATCAGCAACATCAACCACATAAAAACTATCAACAAAAGTATAGTTACCTACGGTGACTTGCAGCTTTGGAACCCATGTTTTGCATTGCATTATGTTGTGACCGGGAATGACAACTGTGAAGCCATCAAATGGTTCAATAGGTATCTTTCTTTTCTCTACCATCTCTGCATCAATGAAGTTATGAGTGGCTCCTCCATCTACCAAAACTGAAGTTCTTTGTCCTTGTACCACACCTTTGCATCGGATAGTATGATAGCGAGGTACTGCTGAAAGCACTACCATTCTTGCTTTGTCCGGTGAAGGCTAATTTTCTTCTTGTCTTTCCTCTTCTACTGATGTCTCATATGCCTCTTCTTGATATGAAATATGTCCATCTTCATCCATGCACCCATCATACCCCTCATTATCATAAAATACTTCTATGTATTGAGCCTTTCCTTCGGTACATTTGTGCCCCGGTGTCCATGGTTGGAAGCATGTGAAGCATAGTTTCTTTTTTCTAAGTTCATCCCTGTTTAGTCCCTCTTTTTTATTCCTCTCAAATGACTCTCTTTGCCAAGGTTTCTTATCATATCCATCCATTTTCCAAGGTTTCTTTTCAAATTTATAGCTAGGCTTAGGAGGAAATCTCGTTCTAGGAAGCACATTTTGGAGATCCCTAGTCAAGCTCATTGCATCTTTTAATGTAGTTGGCTTGTGGGCTTTGACCAAACATCTTAAGGGTTCAGCCAAACCTTCAGTGAACAGCAATACTAATCTTCCCATAGATACATCAGCCACCTTGACTGATCATTTTTGAAAGTCCATCATATATTCAGTAGGGGGCCCAGTTTGCTTCAATTGAGCTAGTTCTTTGAAAGGCAATTCTGGATCTTTTTGTTCAAATCTTTCTAGTACCCTGTCAACAAATTCTCCATATGTTTTAACCTGATTATGACCCAAGTTTTTCATCCCATGAAACCACCATTCATTGGCATCTCCTTCCAAATGCAAAATGGCCATTTTTAATGCATCATCTTCCAACATAGGATTCAGCTGAAAATATACATCCAATTTTTGCACCCAAGTGTTAGCAGAATTTTGAGAAGAACCATAAAAAGTAGGAAGTGACATTTTTCCAATAGCACTATTTAATTCTTTGTTTTGGAATGGACTCCTATTGTCTCCCTTCCTATTAATCTTTTTCATAGCATCAATGTAGTCACTGAGTAGTACACCTCTTTTACACTCTTCATTCAAATCATTCCAATCATTTACTAGTTTCTTGTAATCCAATTCAAGATTGGGCTCTTCTTTGGGTGTGAGAAATTTAGGTGCAGTAGGCCTTTGTGTGCTTTGAAATTCATCAGGTCTATTATGAAGTCCTGTACTTGAGAAAATATGCTCATTCCCTTTCATCTTTTCCCCTGAGTGTGAACCACTATTATCTCATATTATCCCTTTGCTTTGAAGCTGGCTAATCAACAATTCGAATCCTTGCAACAATTTATCACATATCCTATCCATGTTTGCTGAAAGTTTAGAGAAATGTGGATCTAAGGTTTCAATAAGTTCCTCCTTATGTTTTAATTTTTCATCCTCCTCTCTACCCATGGTTTCAGTGAAAGACTCCTCTTCTTCTACTACCTCTTCTTCAACAAAAACCTCTTCAACTACTGGTTCAAAGGGTGGTGGATTATTCTTTTGACTTATTTCTAAGACCATCAGGTGCCAATAACATGCTCTAATACCACTTGTAATGGCCCTTTTTCAAAATTTTATTAAAATGTCAATTTTTCCACTTTTTCCCCAATTTCGACCTTTGACTAGTTTTACTGTTTTGATATCCAAATCAACCCAAATGCTCCCAAATCTTCTGTAGGAGTATATGAATGGTATTTAGACTTGAATATTAGGTTCGGGGATGTTTTATGTCCCTCCAAATTCTGCTGCAAAGTTGATTTGTATTCTGATCAATATAGGTAATTTTGACTAGTAATTTGTGCATTAAATCCCCCCGGGGTAACACTGCAAATGGCCTTCCAAATGCCTCCAAACTCCCACGAATTTATGAATAGAGGTATGTAATGTGTTAAGTAGTTAATTAATGTCTCATATGCACCATTAATTTATTTTTACTACTGTTCTAACTCTCTCACATTCAATAGCAAAAACCCCCAATTCGACCCTTGGGGAAATGGCACCATTTCACCTCTCAATACAAAGAAACTGAGTAAAAATGCTTCAATTGCTCAAATAAAGTACATGAAACTTGTATAATATATCCATGGTAGTATATTAATCACAAATATATCAGAGAATCATCCATCCATTCGAAATAATCAACCTTATAGTGTCATACATCAAAGCATTGGGGAAACGGACATTGTTTGCTCACTAATCAATAATTTTGCATACATTCAATGGGTATTTCGACCTGAGAGTTTTTGAATATGAATAACAGAGTATATGAAGCTATTACAATCAGAAAAATATCATATGAATCTCTCCCAATGAGTGCAAGATCTCACACAAAGCGCAATCCCTCAAGGAGCCCGAATATGCCTTCAAAATTGGAAATGGTGGAGAGAAAGTGCTGCACTAAACCAAACCATGAAAATTCCTGTATCTTCTACCTAAAAATAAAAATCCATTAAAGAACCATGAAATACCTGAGTGGCCTCTTCAAACACCAACTTGGATGGGAATCTTTCACCCTCGAAATTGGCTAAGGCAAGGAACTAGTCATCCACTAGTTCTCTCTCCACAAATGCAATTTTTCTCAAATCATCAAAAGCCATTCTCATACTTGATTTCTACATTTTATAACCAACATTATCCTTCAAGGGGTCTAAATCCTCTCAATATATTCAATAATTTTCCATTTAGAAAATATTCCTCATTTGCCACTTGTCTCCTAGTTCCAACCTTCCATCTTCTCCCAAATTCGAATTTGAATCTCTTTGGATTCCTCCAATTCCGTGAGCGCCTTCCTTGAGCCTATATTTGGGGCTTACATGTCATAATGGTCAGGTGTAAGAAGTCAGGTCTGAATTTTGTCATAAATGTCATAGATGCTTCATTATTGTTGTCATAAAACTAGGGAATCTAGCCCAAGTGTCCACTAGTCTCCAATTTGACTCTTCCTCTCCCATGGAGGTTACTATTCCATCCCATTTCGACCTAAGATGCTCAATGCCATGTGTTATGACTTACCAACTCACCCAAGAGTGTTCACCTTCCCATGAATTCGAATTGGCAAGAGAGAGCTGCCATGTGTCATTGAAAAATCAAGCTAGTGTGGGTCCCACCACCTCCATATGTCTCCAAAACCACTTGCCACCTAGAATTTCTTTTGAATTTATTTATTCATCATATTTATTAAATGCTTGAACCCTTCTAATGTCTAAATATCATTTTTTAGCTTCCTTATTACCATCCCACATGTGCCCATCCAACCTAGGAAACTAGTAGGATTGATGGGATTGTCTTACTATGCACTTATTTGAATGGGGACATTACAATAGGATAAGTATAAATAGAGATTGGGAGATCTCTATTTGATCATCTCATTACTCACTCTTCTATCACTTGGAAAGTGGCGCACATGTGAGGAGGAAGATCAGCTGCTAGGAGAAGACTATCTCTTGTACTTAGGTTGTACTTTGGTTGTATCATTGCTCTTTCTATCTCTGAGGAAGTTGTGGGGTCTTTAACCTTTATGGTTTTCCCCAGTGAAACTCTGTGTGTCCATTGTCTTAAGTGATTGCTTGATATGATTTATATGTTGTACATGTTATTCTCTCAGCAAATATCCTAGAGTATGCTGAATTAATGCTCAAAATCTAACAAAATGAAGAGTAGAAACAAATTTTTCTATTGATCTCCAAATTTGCCTCTTGTTTACAAATTGGAGGTCGGACTCTTTTTAAAGAAGAAGAGAGAGAGAAATACCTAATGATAAAGATATTGAGGGATGATATCTTCTTTTGAGTCTCATCCTTTACATCAATGGTTGAGATTAAAGCATTACATTTTGCTTTATTTGCTGGAAAAATTGTCCTCTTAGAGAGGGGCACATTTTTCATCTTGAGCATATGTAGCAACAAAAATTACAAACTATTACATGGATTTATCATATGGAAGTATGAGTGTGCCCCCTTGATGATCTCTTGGCTGAATTTGATGCCTTGGATGAAAAATATTGAGCTGAAAATGACCAAGTGCACCCCCTAGGAGAGAAGTGTGCCCCCCTTGGCGATGACATGATAAGTGGGGCCAAATACATGATATCTTTGCTAGGATATGCTTGATTTTACATTAAAAACATTTTTCATGAAGACCAAATTCATCCTTTTCTCAATTTATTTTCCCGTTTCCACTTAATTTTGACTTATGCATTTTTAAAATCAAACCTTAGAATTTTTTATTATTAAACACACATTAGGTGGATATTGATGAATTCATGATAGAATCACTTGGTATTTTCCTTGGATGAGTTCCATGATGATTTACTAATCTATACTAGTCCATACCATGCCAAAAATTGATATGAATTATCTATTTTCTTGTTGTTCCAAATTATTAAACTAGGACTTAAGCTTTTTTAATTGAAAACTTGGAAAATCTATTAATTAAACCCTATTAGTACATATGAGATAAAAAACATATTTGGAAGGATCAAATTGGCTTCCAAATGCTCAAGTATGATTACTGATGATGAGATGTGACCGCACATTGTCGGTTGGTCCTATTGACCATGTCAAACCCCCTTTTGACCAAGTCAAAAAGTTGAAAAAGCCAACTTTGGTCAAAGTTTGACAAATTTGTTCAATGATTGAATAGATGCCTTTGGAAGGACAAAATAACATCTCATTTCATTTATATTGATGAGATACTATAGATACAATACTTACATTACAAAATTGATCCAGATGAATCATTGCATAGCTTCAAACATAGAAAATATTACATAAATTAGTAGAAAGAATGAGATTAATGTTTTATGAACATGGTGCCATTTAAAAAATATCAAGAGAATTGCAAGGACCATTTTTTCTTTGGGTGAAGTGGGTGGAAAAAGTCAATAAGGTTGGTCAAGTGGAGGATTGGTCAAAGATGACTAATTGACTCAAGATGGGGGAACAAGGGAAACTCTGTGACATTCACCACTTAGGAAAACACTAGGGTGTTTGTCTCACAAATGGATGATGTGTAAGGAGGTACAACCTTAGAAAGACCCCTTTTATTTTCTTTTGTTTTTTCTTCTTTTTGTTTTCGATTTTTCCTTTTGATCTTTCTCTTTTGCATTTTTCTTTCTTTTCTTTTGATTTTCTTTCTTTTTTCTCTTTTCTTTTTCTTTTCTCCTTTAGTTGGATAGTGGTTGAAAGGTACTGGCCCTGGATTCCTTCTGGGAACCACTGACGACACATCATTTAGATTTGTTTTCAACAACTGTTCATATGCCCGATGGAGTTGCCACAGTAATGCTTGTTTAGAGAAAATACATAGTACCTATTAATTCAAGAAGTATCTACCCTTCTAACCACTAACCAATTTCAAGGATACGAGGAAACTTGTTTAAGTTCTAGGGAACATATTGTTCCATGTAAATTCTCTCCCCTTGATTATAGCTATCCCCAAGGTTTTACAAGTGAGCCTCCTATATCGTTAGAAAGATCATTGCAACACAATAGAGTCGAGACACCAAGGAAAATAGGGATACCTTCATGGTAAAGGGGTCACAGAGGGGAATTCAAGATTCAATATGTCAATTCTTATCCAATGCTTTAGGATGAAAAAGGTGGAATGATACGGAGATGGACAAGTCATCTTTATCACCAATATTGTGAATACAAGGTCTAGTACTAAGTACATCAGTTGAAACCACAAATCCTAATGGTATGTATTGAAAAAGGTTCTCTCCCTCATACTAGTAAGTGATAAATATAATCATGCCAGTGATAATATGAGGCACCAATACCAAGTCTCCAATGAGCACTACAATCTGGGATGAAAGGGAGTAGAATGTGAAGTTTGGAAGTACAACAACAAGAAGGACTAAAGAATAAACAACCCATTTCTAATTAGCTCCATTTATTATACATGAGAAATTATTCATGCACATCAAATATCCAATACAATATGAACTCCAATAATAGGTTCCATGCAAGATCACCTCTAACGCCTTAAAAACATGCTAAATTGTCAAGAAGATGACACCTAGTGTTTCTTGGAATAGCTTTCAAAGTGGATAAGATAAAGATGAGAATAAAAATTCCTAGTTGGTTTCCCACTACCAATAATAAACCTTGCAACTTTTGTAAATAACTCTCAACCAGAGAGCCCTTTTCTAGCTCAAAATAGACAAGATAACCTCTAGAAGCACTAAGGATAAAATTCTCCAAAAGTAGAATTGATAAGATTTATGTAGCCAATGATATATCCTCATGGATTGATCCACTTTCTCTACTGGGTCATGGTAACCTACAGTGACATGTGAACTTATCCCATTAATCCATGTGTGAATGAAAACATGTAACAAAACTCATTCACTTTGTTGTTGTTGGTGTCACGTCCCCTTCCATCAATCAAGTGCCAGGAAGGAAACATGACTAACATACCAGGGCTTAATTGGTAATTTTGGCCCCATACATTACTCACAAATTCATAATAAATAAAAACTTGTGTGTGCAGGCTCATACTTCAAATAAACACGGCGGAATTAAAACTCGTATTAACACACACAACTGAAATGCATCGACATATTTATCTCAAGTAAATGATGACACATCAGGCAGAGAATCCATCCCATTCTCATGCTATGCACATACTTCATATCAATTCCATTAACATGAATAATTATCATTCAGAATTAATACATTGCAAAACACAGAATGCATATAACTTAAACACAAAGAACACTTATCTTTGAGCTGAAAATGTCCAACAATTGGCTATGTGAGAGCAACGTTACATCCAACCATAGATCTATGTCCAACCTATATTCTTTTAGCTGAGAGATCACCCCCAAGCTAGGTTGTGTATCCACTAAGGAGGAACTAATTGGGCTCACTCACAGCCATGGTTTCACTCAATAGCTATGCTAATGCCAACACACGGTTGGGTTTATCAAGCATACAAAAGACAAAGGAGGGAAATGCTAATCCAGTGAGCTCATCCACAGAGCTACATGCATCTCAAATTAATTCAACGGTCAAGGCACCCACATTACCTGCCTCACCCAACACAAGGAAGGTCCCCTTCTCTGCTACACAGTCCCTCAGGTGTCCCTTCCCTCTAGTGCTCTTCAGGATGGGCATAGAAAGGTTCAGCTGCTACTTCCATGAGATTCTATCCTTCACTGGGTTTATCAAGCAAACCCAACCTCTGCTTAGTCATTCACACTTGGATTTCTCACAATTCTATCATCCAATAACTCAATCCCGTCACTTGATTTATGGGCTGTAAAAACTGGGTTTTACAATGGATTTCGGGGTATCTAATACTCTCAAATTCTCCACCAAGGTTCATATATATGGATCCCCCATTGGATTTCACTGTCAATATCAAAATCTGGGTGTTTATGGCTCTTCAAAACATGGGTTCTTTCAAACTTGTGATTTCTGGTTTTGCTCACTGCTGGGAATTCGTAATGGATAAAAATTGATGCTGGGGATGTTAAACAATGGAATGGGAATGAGTAAGGAGAAATTCTCATGAGGTAGAGTGACTTGTGGTACAAGAAAATAGAGCCCATACTCTCCATATGAATTTATGGGCTGCCCATGCTCCATTAAAGCCATGGACTGAATTCTTCAACAACTTCCTTACAACAAAAATAAATGTCAGCAAGGAAATTCAAATGGGTTCTCATAGTGACATTTGGAAGCATATGGTTCATCCCCACAACCCCCTCACCACTCCCTAGTGGATACACATGGCCCCTTCTCATTCGTTGCTTCCATAGCCAGTTTTGGTATTTTTTTGCAATATCAAATATTTACATCAATTTACAATATTTCATGGCTTAATAGCACATGGGTAACAAAATATCAAATGCTTGTCCATTTTAAATAAATACGAACATATACTAGTGGGGCCTTGGCCTTGAGCTCCACGCTAGGGAAACATACATCGCATGTATACAATATTTACATTAACAGACAATATTTCATAAGGGTCAAAATTGAGGTATTACAGTTGGGCCTTGGGGAAATGATCCCCTTGTTGAATTGAACTTCAGATGTTAACGAAAATCCCCAAAACCACAACTTGGGAACAAGTAATAGACTCAAAGTGCTCAAATCATATATGAACCTATACCACTTTACTTAAGAAACTCGTTTTCACACACCCAAGCATGAAATTGATGATCCCTTTGTGGATCCATTGAAACAAAAGAGTGATTCCATCCAAACCTATAAGGTCATGGGTGGTGTCCAATTTGTTGAAGTTGTTACCGGAAGTGTCTACGTTAATGGGTTTTATTTTTTTAAATTATATGGCATCAATTGAGAAGGAACCATCTCCTTCTTAGTCTCACTCTATTGGTGACATACGTGAACTGGAAATTGGGGCTAGCCTTGATTTTTCAAACGTGGTTGAAGAAGATTTTAATTTTTCCTTGCTAGTAATAAGGAATACTCTAAAGGACGACAAATTTGGAGCATCATGGTGTGATTATTATTTTTTAAGCACTTAATAATTATAATTCAGAAGCCACAATTACTAAGGGATTAAGTGGGCTACGTTTCCATGTGATTGTAGGTTACCATTTCCTAGTAGAATAGGTGAATCAATCAATGAGGATATATTTTTTGCTACAGGAATCTTATCCATTGTGAAATTTGAGAATATTATATTTGGTACTTTTCCTGGAAGTTAGATTGTCTATTTTGAACCAAAAGCGAACCCTCCACTTGAGAGTTATTTTCAATAGTTGAACCATAAGAGAGCCCTCCACTTGAGAGTTATTTTCAATAGTTGTAGCTTTTATTCTTGGTAATGGTGGGAACCCAACTTGGGAATTTATTCTCACCTTTACTTTATCCAGTGTGAATTTTATTTTGGGAAAATTTAAGTGTTATCTTATTGACAAATTTAACATACTTTAAATTGGGTTTCAAAGGTAATCTTGCATGTCACGTATTCTTGGTCTTTGAAAATTATTGGATATTTTATTCATATGAATCCTTCTTCATCTATAAGAGATGAAAATTTTAGATAAAGGTTTTGATTATTCTCAAGTCCTTTGTCTTCCCCTTCCATTCAAATTATGCTCCCTTGCATGCTAGCTTGTAGAGTTCATTAAAGAATTGGTATTGATGTCTCCTATTGTGAGTGACAAATTGTATATATCCCTCACTGGTGTTGGAGAGATATCATGTGCTATGAATTTTTCGCTCAATATTTTTGGTTTAATCTAATGTATTAGTCCTTGTATTCACAACTTTAGTAATAAAAATGATCACCTTCTTTTCAACAAATTTGGATGTGTTCCATGAATGTTTTACATGGTTTGATAGTATTATGAGTTGATTGGCCTTTGGTATATAACTTCCCCAATCAATGATCTCTTTTATTTATTTATTTCCACGTCCATTCGATTTAATACACCAATCACTTGTTTAAATCTAAATTTTCAATCTTGAGTTTTACTAAGATTTTCCCTTAAGGCTAGCAACCACTATCCCAAGGTGAAAGGGACTATGTAAGGTGACATTGGCACTTTCCTTACTTGTTTCTTTTGATCTATTCTTGTCTCAAGTAAGAACATTTTTGGCACCAATGTGTTAGGATATTTAGACACTTAGGAGTTAGTTAAGTTCAACTTAATATAATGTGTCTTTAAGTAAAGAGTATTTCTTTAGTGTGTTTTTGTAATTATCTGATCCAATAGTCACAATTACGTTTTAGACATAGATCGATCGGATGGTTCATATTCTCCTCAATACTAATGACCCTTGATATGTGGATTAACACTCGATTGGTTCATGATCTCTATTTAAAGAGTATGGAGGGTCATTTGTTGATGATTGATTGTGAGAGATTCATATGTAAACTATTTTCCTTTTGCATTAATATATTTCCTCAAGTGGACACATTGGTTGGGCTTGTGGATTGTTTCCCTCTTTACTTGTGTGGATATACCTTGTTTATCAAACACATTGTTGAGGTGAAAAGGTTAGATTCTTATGAGTAATAGTTTCAGGCTATGCAACATATCAATGAGCATCTATTTGTTTCAAAAATATTGTCTCACCTGGTGACTCCAACTTTAGGGATTCGACAACTTGGTTGGATGAAAAATACATATGCTCCACTCGATTTCTCTAGGATATTAGGGTATACTCTGTTGATGTATATGTAACTTCGGAATGTATTTCATCTATGTATTTCATATATATTTATTGTACCCTTATAAGAGATGTGTTATTCCTCTATAAGGAAGTGTTGTCATGTGGATTGACAAGTGTCGCAAGTGTGTGTACTTGCCAATGGGTTATTAGACCACCATGTGTGGGGTCGGCCCTAAAATATATATTATATTGTGGATGTATCTACATAGACAAGTCGGCCCCATAAGGTCATTGGGAAAACAGGTTAAGTATAAATAGAGATCGGGAGATCTCTATTTGGATCATTCGGAAAGACACACTTCTCTCACTTAGAAAGTGGCGCACTAGTGAGGAGGAGGATCATCTTCTCTAGGAAACTATCTCAAGTGTATTTTGGTTGTACTTTGGTTGAGCCATTGCTCTCTCTATCTCTGAGGAAGTTGTGGGGTTTTTCACCTTAGGGTTTTCCCCACGGAAACTCTGTGCCTCTTGTCTCTCATGCTTTTGATTCTTGTGATGCTTGTCATGCTTATTGTGATTGTTATACATTGATATACTGTATATGTTTATCTATAAGTAAAGATCCAAGAGTATTGTGAATTAATGCTCAAATTTTAACATGGTATCAGAGCTAACCTGAGAAGAAGACATTTTGCAGTGACGGAAACTTGAGTTTCTTATTTATTGGGTTTCTCTCCACAGTTTTTGGAAAAGTAGTATAGTAGATTGACTCTACTTATCAAGGAGAATCTATCTGTCCAATCAGAATTCAATTCTGAGCATTTTCAGATTTGGCCCTAAAAATTAGGGTTTCCACAAAAATAGAAATTTTTGAAATCTGAAGCCATAGCTGGAAGTGCCTTGCAAAAATCGAAGTTTAGAGCTTTGGATCGAGGCTTTTGGATGGGTAGATCTCCGGGAAACGCAAACCCTAATTCAGGGCTCTCCCCAGTGAACCCGGGAGGACAAAAAGGAAAATATGAAGGGTAAAGCTTTGTTGATCTCAAATTCTGAATACACCAGGATGATCAGCTCATCAAGGCGCATCTTTCTATCCTTTCAGAAAGTTGAAATTCACATTTTGAATTTTTAGGGTTTTTCTGACAAACCCTAATCCGGGACCAGATCCAGTTTTCAGCATTTCAAGTGGTAAGACCTAAATATTTTCTATTTCATTTGAAGTACTCCTTAAGATGTCTCACCACACCAAGCTTGAAGATAAGCTTGAAGGGGTTGATAACTTCCGAGCTTGGAAGTATAGGATTGGGTTAATCCTGGAAGAGAATGAGTTGGACTCATATATAAAAGAAGACATCCCTATCCCAGAGGATGAAGAGGCTAAGGTATTGCATAAGAAGAACTTGGTCAAGGAAAAGAGAATCATTGTTGATTATATCAAAGACCATCTCATACCCCATGTGTATTCTCTAAAGACACCCAAGGCTATGTTTGACTCTTTGACCAAGCTATTTGAAGGAAAGAACATAAATCGGAAGATGACCCTGCGGAATCAATTGAAAGGGGTCAAGATGTCGAATGGAGAAACCATTCAATCCTATTTCTCCAAGGTCTCTCAGATCAAAGAACAAGTTGAAGCTGTAGATGAAATGGTGGAGAATGGTGAAATTGTTATGACTACTTGGAATGGCCTACCTAGGTCATGGGACTCTTTTATCCAGGGGATCTGTGCAAGAAAGAAGTTAATCTCCTTCAGTAGATTATGGGAGGAATGTTCTCAAGAAGAAGCAAGGCTTGTGGCAAGAGAAGAGAAGATGGGAAATGAAGATCAAGCTCTCATAGCTCACACTAAGAAGGGAAAGTTCAAGAGGGAGCCATCCCATCACAATAAGAAATCTTCTCATCATTTTCACAAAGACAAGAAAGATCTAAGGTGTTTCACTTGTAATAAGAAGGGTCACTTTGCTTCAGAATGTCCCAAGAACAAAAGGTACAAACACAACATCAACAACTCCAGCAAGAAGAAGAAGGGTAACAAAAGAAGGTACCATGCTCATGCTGCCAAAGATGATGAACCTCCAAAAAAGAAGGCTAGGGCAGAAAGTGATGATAGTAATGATGACTCATCAAGTGAAGAATATTATGTTCTAATCTTTGCTCTCACAGGTACTATCTCCCATGGTTGTAATGATTGTTTAATTGACAGTGGGGCTTCCAAACACATGACTGGATTTAAAGAATCCTTTGTAAATCTGTCTGAACATGAATCACCCCATAAAGTGAAACTTGGGGATGATTATCAATATCCCATCAAAGGAAGTGGTGAAGCCTCCTACAACCTAGATTCTGGAAAATCTTTGAAGATGAAATAAGTCCTTTATGTACCTAGGCTCAAGAATAACTTACTCTCCATCTCTACATTGGATACAAAAGGTATGAGGGTTGCATTTTTGGATGGCCAAGTCCTAATGTGGCCAAAGGGAAAGACCATAGATGATGCAGTTGTGATTGGAGAGCAAGAGGGGGGTTTTTATAAATTAAAAGGACAACCTGAACATGCCATGGTGCATGAATCCATGGATCCAAGTGAACTTTGGCATATAATACTTGCTCATATGCACTATAGGGCACTTCCAATTGCAAGCAAGGCTGTAGAGGGTCTTCCTGAAATCAAGACCAAACATGAAGGTGTTTGCAAAGGATGTGCAAAAGGTAAGAATATTAAGAAGGCTTTCCCAAGCAGTGAAAGCAAGGCAAAAGATATCCTGGAAATCATCCACTCAGATGTATGTGGTCCTATGTCATCCAGTTCTCTAAGTGGGTATGTTTACTATGACTCATTTATTGATGACTTCTCCAGGAAGACTTGGGTATACTTCTTGAAAAACAAAGATGAGGTGTTTGATAAGTTCAAGGAATTCAAAACCTTGATGGAGAATCAAACTGACAAAAAGATCAAAACATTCAGATCCGACAATGGTGGAGAATTCACCTCAAGTGACTTCAAGAAGCTTTGCAGTGATTCAGGGATTAAGAGGGATTTGACTGCTCCTTATAATCCTCAACAGAATGGATTTGTAGAAAGGAAGAACAGAACAATCATGGAAGCAGCAAGGGCAATGCTACATGACCAGGATCTACCTATGCATCTATGGGAAGAAGCAACTAGAACAGCTGTATATGTGCAGAACAGAACACCCCACAAGATATTGGACAACAAGACACCAGAAGAGGTCTTTTCTGGTAAGAAACCTGAAGTCAGCCATCTCAGAATATTTGGTTGTCCAGTATACACTCATGTCCCAAAGAAAAAGAGGACCAAACTAGATCCTTCAGGAAAGAAGGGTATCTTTGTGGGTTACAGTGAAAGCTCGAAGGCTTACAGAATATACTTTCTAGGGTTCAAGAAGACTGATGTCAGCAGGGATGTAACATTTGATGAAAACTCAGCATTCATCAAATCAAGGAAGGCACCTATCGAAGTTTATGAAGAACCTAAGGAAACTAGATTTCAAGACACTACCATGATTGAAGCAATTCCAGAACTTGTTCGTAAGTTTGAAGATCCGCAAGAACCTGTAGATCCACCATGTGAGGATAACTCTCACAAGAGGAAACCTGCATGGGCTAGAGAGCTCATTCAAGATGCAGAAAGATTTGGCATTCCAGAAGAAGAACACAGAGCAAAGAAAAGAACCAGATCACATACCAGCTATGTTGCATTACTCTGTGACATTATGAACAAAGAACCTTCCAATTATGAAGAAGCAGCGGAAAAGAAAGAATGGAAGGATGCTATGGTTGAGGAATACCAATCAATAATGAAAAATGATGTTTGGGATGTTGTCCCAAGACCTAAAGAGAAGTCTGTTGTGACTTCCAAATGGATCTACAAAATCAAGCATGTTGCAGATGGCAGTGTAGCGAAATACAAAGAAAGATTCATAGCTCGTGGCTTCTATCAGAAAGAGGGAATAGATTATGAAGAAACTTTTGCACCTGTAGCCAGGTATACTTCCATCATAACAGTACTTGCCCTGGCTGCAGCAATGAAATGGAAAATACACTAGATGGATGTCAAGACTGCTTTCTTGAATGGTGTAGTTGAAGAGGAAGTATATGTGGAGCAGCCACTCGGCTTTGAAATACATGACAGGGATTCATATGTGTGCAGATTGAAGAAAGCCTTGTATGGCTTGAAGCAAGCCCCCAGAACTTGGTATGGTAGGATGGACAGTTTCCTATCTAGCTTGGGCTTTACCAAGAGTAAAGCGGATTCCAACCTCTACTACAAGTTTGAGGAAGGGAATCCTATGATTCTACTCCTGTATGTGGATGACTTATTTGTAACAGGAGATGATAGATTTATTGCAGATACTAAGAGGAAGCTTGTTTCTGATTTCGATATGAAAGATTTGGGAATGATGCATTATTTCCTAGGTATGGAGGTGTGGCAGAATCCAGGTGGGATCTTCCTTGGTCAAGGGAAGTACACAGTAAATATTCTGAAGATATTTGGGATGATGGATTGCAAGGCCATGGCCACACCCATGGCATCGAATCTAAAGCTTCTATGCGATGCTTCATCTGAGCCAGTTGATGTCTCTATGTATTGTCAGAGGATTGGGTCCTTGATGTACCTGACGAACACGAGACCAGATATTTGCTTTGCAGTGAACACATTGAGCCAATTCTTGACGAATCCGAGGAGTGTTCATCTGGTTGTTGTAAAGCATGTTCTGAGGTACCTAAAGGGTACAGTGGATTATGGGCTCAAGTATGAAGCAAATCAAAAGTTTAACCTCCAGGGTTATGTTGATTCAGATTGGGTTGGCAGTGTTGCAGATAGGAAGAGCACATCTGGGTGCTGCTTCAGTATGGGATCAGGTGTGATCTCTTGGTTCAGCAGGAAGCAGTCCTACCTAGCACTGAGTACAGCTGAGGCAGAGTATGTTGCAGCCTATTCAGCTAGTTGTGAGGCAGTATGGATACGGAAGCTACTGTCTAAGTTATTTAATCTCCCATTGTATGCTACTGGTATATTTTACGATAACCAGAGTTGTGTGAAGCTGTCTGAGAACCCAGTGTTTCATGACAGATCAAAACACATAGAGATCAAATATCACTATATCAGGGATATGGTGCAGAGAGGAGCCGTGAAGCTCCTGTATGTTGTGACGGACTTGCAGATTGCAGATGTGCTGATGAAGCCACTAGCCAGGGTGAAGTTCGAGTACTTCAAGGAGAGGCTTGGTGTTCTTCAGATCGACGACACTTCGAGGAAGAAGTGATGGACACATTTGATGAAGCCATCCCAAGCATGTTGGAAGGAGGATCCTTCACATGGCTGTGGATGTAAGCACTGGATGATGAGTATCAGGACGATGCTCCAGTTACTGCTCTATATATGCATCATGTTGGATGCTGGATATGATCAGTTGGATCATGTATATTTGTATGTATGTACGCATCGTGTTGATGCTGGATATGATCAGTTGGATCATTTATATTTGTATGTATGTACGCATCGTGTTGATGCTGCATATGATCAATTGGATCATTTATATGTATGTACGCATCATGTTGGATGTTGGATATGACCGGTTGGATCATTTGTATGTATTTGTATATGCATCATGTTGGATGCTTGGACCATGTATCTGTATCAGGTGGATACATTGTATGATCAGTTAGATCATGTATGTTGATATGTATCATGTATTTGTATTTGTATCAGGTGGATACACTGTATGATCAGGTGGATCATGTATGATGATATGTATCAGGTAGATACTTGGTGTGCATTAGGTGGATGCATTGTATGATCAGGTTGATCATGATGATGAGCTTCAGGATGTTGCTCCAGATGATATGTACCAGGATGGTACAAGTGATGATGATCAGTATGATCATGGGCATCAGGATGATGCCTCGTGCGATGATGATCTGTTGGATCATGAGTATCAGGTTGATACTTGGAGGTCAGAGATGATATGTGGCAGGTTGTGCAAATAGCATGTAATCAGTCCTGGGAGATCTTGTCGATCGTGCTGCAACATAAATGTTACTGGGGTACTCTTTTCGGTATTGCTATGTAGTATGTAATCAGTCCTCAGATATCCGATAGGTTGAGCTGTGTGTTCGTAATCAGTCCTGGGATGAGGTATTACTATGGAGACATGTAATCAGTCCTGGAGATCCGAGAGCTTGAGTTGTGTGCTCGTAATTAGTCCTGGGATGCTCTTTAGGGATCTTGTCAGTCGTGCTACGGCACATAAATGCTCCTGGGATGCTCTTTAAAGGTTTTGTCTATCCACATGTAATCAGTCTTGGAGATCCGAGAGGTTGAGCTGTATGCTCGTAATAAGTCCTAGGATGCTCTTTAGAGATCTTATCGGTCGTGTTGTGGCACATAAATGTTCCTGGGATGCTCTTTAAAGGTATTGTGGAGCAGATGCATGTAATCAGTCCTGGGAGATCTTGTCGGTCATGCTTAGGCACATAAATGTTCCTAGGATACTCTTTCTGGTATTGCATCCACACATAAAATTAGTCCTGAGAGGCCACCTCTATCAGACCATTCACACATATGATGAAGACCTGCAAGTGGTGGGCCTACATCCAGTATGAAAAATGACTGGCTCTATAGAACTTCCTATGACGAGTAGAGTCAAAGATTGGTTGAGATAGCAGCAGCAATGACGATGATGATGACGATGCATCGATGACGATGATCCCGAGAAGAAGACTTGTCTAGCAGAACTGTGTCGAGAAATACCTTCCTAGTTAAGAGGGAGTTTTGATGTATATGTAACTTCGAAATGTATTTCATCTATGTATTTCATATATATGTATTGTACCCTTATAAGAGATGTGTTATTACTCTATAAGGAAGTGTCGTCATGTGGATTGACAAGTGTCGCAAGTGTGTGTACTTTCCAATGGGTTATTAGACCACCATGTGTGGGGTCGGCCCTAAAATATATATTATATTATGGATGTATCTAGATAGACAAGGCCCCGTAAGGTCACTGGGAAAACAGGTTAAGTATAAATAGAGATCGGGAGATCTCTATTTGGATCATTCGGAAAGACACACTTCTCTCACTCAGAAAGTGGCGCACTAGTGAGGAGGAGGATCATATTCTCTAGGAGACTATCTCAAGTGTATTTTGGTTGTAATTTGGTTGAGCCATTGCTCTCTCTATCTCTGAGGAAGTTGTGGGGTTTTTCACCTTAGGGTTTTCCCCACGAAAACTATGTGTCTCTTGTCTCTCATGCTTTTGATTCTTGTGATGCTTGTCATGCTTATTGTGATTGTTATGCATTGATATACTGTATATGTTATTCTCTCAGTAAAGATCCAAGAGTATTGTGAATTAATGCTCAAATTTTAACATACTCATCCTCTCCCTAATGGAATTTGATGGCATCAATATATTTCTACATTTCCAAGTATAGTGATATTTCAGTGAAGCAACATATTTAGAAATTTTGAAAATTTGTTGACCATTTTGATGTGAAATATGAATGTGTTGTTGAATTTTTTCATGATGACCCTACAACTTGATGTTAGGGCATGGTATAATATAATACCCTTAGGTACTATCAATTCACTGTGCATTTTTTGAGATGAATTTAGAGATATTGGGAGTGTTTTGATGAGGTTGTTATTATTTTGAATATAATTATAAATCAATAATATCCTTTAAGTCCTCAAAAGATTCTTCATCGAGAAATAATTTAAATGATGAGAATTTTAGTATTAGTATTCTATATTCTTCCCTTGTTTTTGAAAATGAATAATTGAAGACGTTTTAGATGAGGGAGTTATGATGATGCTTCATAAATCAATGGTGATACACCTTTCTTTCACTGTATAGGTTGTCATCTGTGGGATTACATGTGGTTACCAATAGTGTACAACAAACATATAATCATACACAAGAACACGAATCAATAAAGAGAGTAAGGAAGAAATTTATATATATATATATATATATATATCCCATGGGGTGTAGAATAGACGGTGAATGGGTGTACTATTAAGGTAATCCTTATGTTAATTCATTGGTTCGAAACTTCGTGGGTACTAGCACACACACATATGAAGTATGCATATGGTTAGACAATTAAAACTATCTAACTTCTCAACAAACGACTTAACCGACTCCACTGAACTGGGTCGACCAAGTGGGTGGTCAACCAAGAGGAACTAGTCAACTCCAACATCTGCCCCACCCCAAAACTCATCTTCCTCTTAAAGAGAGAAGGGAGATGTGAAACTACAAAATTACAAAATCACAAAAATTTATGAGTTATGACTGCTGATAAGTGAATGTTATTCTAGGTCCAATACCTTCAACACATGTTTCTACAATAACAAGGGCACATATGGACAGACATTCCTGGAATTCTTCCTAGTCAACTAATATATATTAATGTTTGTGCCGACTTTAGTTAACTCTAAAAAACCAAAGGATTTTTTCTAGCTGTAGGACCCCTCCTTTAGGGTCCCCTTGAACTGAACCTGAAACTTTAACAACTTCATACAAACAAATTAGCCATTATAGTTATAAAAAAATAAAAATAAAAGAGTGAATAACTTAACAAAAATAAGCAAAACCTTAACCTATCAACCCGATCCAGCTAGTCCATTGTCATCTGCGTCTTCCGTAGGATCCCTCCAGCAAAGATCGTTTAACCATTGGCGAAGCAACCGTTAGCTTCGCCACCCAACCATAGGCTCATGATTTCAGTCGCATGGCCTCCCCCGAGCTTTGGGTCGTAAAGTTCACACACAATTCTCAAGAAACCCAGCTTGGGTTTCCCCCCCACCAAGATTTCTAGCCAAACCCTCAATAGTAGCAAGTCATGAGGTAACTCAATATTACGATAGTCATCCAGGGTCTGGGTCCTTTACCCATCCCCAAAGTCTCCCTTTTAAAGGAAAATCCCCTATGACACATGTCGCTTCATGCATAAATAATTATTTAATTAATTATTTAATGAAAAACAACTCACCCATCCAAGTGTCAGTTTCTCTAGGAGATGCACCAACATCCCTAAGTTTGCTCATGTTTGTCCCCTAGATATTTCACTTAACTCCTAGATTTGTGGTTTAGGTGGAGTTGACTAGGTGTCCATGCCTAGGATTCCATTTTGCTCCTAAATAAATATTTATAATATTTTTAAGTAATCAGGAATATACTTTCATGTGCAATGCCTAAATAACACTTAATATTATTTAAATGCCAAAGTAATCATTTATGTGCAAATGCCTAAAGTACTAAAATGCATTTCTAAGTAAAGTTCTAGGTGCAAAATTATATGTTTCAACGCAGTTAAGTTTAGCAATCAACTTTTACTAGGGACCCGGTGTCGTGTCGTTGGGCCTCCTTATTCCTTAATTTAATTTCTCTAACATGGCACCACTCCGTCGAGTCCAGTCATCCATAGTTTCCATTCCTCGGCAAGGCACCACATCGTTGGGTCCTTGCATTCACTCTTTCCGTTCTCGGCAGGGTACCGCACCGTCGGGCCCTTCTACCGTCATCCTTCCGTTTTGACTTGCGGGAACTTCATGTAGGGATTTCAGGAGCCGTTACCTTCCATCCTCCGTCTACACGCTATTAGGGACTAATGGCATTGAGGAGTGAGTCCGTTCTCACTGCGCGACCCTTAACTCGTACATGACCAGCTCCGTCGTGGCCCACCTCGTACGCCCTCTTGTTTTCCTCTTGAGCAAGCGGATCAGTGCTTATCTGCTCAAGCGTGGTATTCCGTCGGAAGTCGACATCGTCGTCGCTCTCCCTATGTGTGATTTACTCGTACTCTACGACCCTTCATATTCCTTTGTGTGTCCGTTGGTGAACCGTTTCACCTGTCGCTACACACATTTCTCACAAACGTAAATTAGTAGCATTGTCCTCAATAATCACAATTTGGTTTATAAATCTGTTGATTCATTAAGCATCTATAATTTACTTAATCATTACTCTTTCGTCTAATCACATAATCAATTGCACAGCTAGTCGTTAAGCATTATTCATATGTACAGTTTTCATATCAAAGTTAATCGTTAAACAACATGAAATTGTCCATTCACAATAACTACCCAAATGCACATATATCAATCAATCGTAATCATAAATATACTCAAAATAACATCATAGGGTTATTTTATTAATGTTTCAAACAGTCAGGTGACTCAGCAAGTGCCCTCAATGTCTATAGTAGTCTAGGGGCACTACATACACCCCTACGTATTTAGAACTTCGTCTCGAAGTTCAGAATAAAAATGGAAAGCTATGACGCATCTCAGTAGCGTCCTCCCAAGTTGCAGAGCTAGGACTGTAACTGTCCTACTGCACTTTGACTTGATCAATCCAGGCTAATCATTAAGCAAGAAATAACCAATCAATTATACCACTCCACACATATAATTTAATTCTTTAATTCATTTATCAATTATTGTTGTCATTCCCATCTTTAGGTTTTCCTCAATCATTTAAGACATAACAAGGCTCAAGAGACCATTATATCGAAGTTGTTCATTCAGGTCACTCGACAGGTGCCCTTAAGGTCCACAGTCATTCTAGGGGCATTACATACACCCCCTCATAAATAGAACTTCGTCCCGAAGTTAATTTTTGTTCTCGTAATTTCAATGCTAGGCTTTACCTTAATTTCCTATTATCATCTTATTTCCATTCCCTTCTATTTTTCTCCAGCAATCATGGCCACACGCACAAGTGGTTCTAATCATTAGTTTTCTTTTTCATCCAACATGGTTCCAATGCACCCTCGGGACTTAATCGTAATTTCACGCAATGCAAATCCAATAATACATTTAATAGTTGCTAGTCCCAACTAGATCTCCTATATCTTCTATTCATCTGGGAAGATCCGTGATATCCAAATTAAATGCAGGTTATATTTCATCCATAGCCACCATAGTTACCTAATCACCAATTTGCACATCAAATCCAATCATGAATTCAAATTCATTGGCTATCCGTTCCTTCAAAACGAGAAGGTAAACACCATACAGTATTAAGTAAAATACATATGGGTAAGTTATAATGACAGATAAATAAGTTAAGAGTGTCTATCAAATAGTCCTAAATCCCATTCCCATAAGACTACTTCCAAATCCTTACATGTCAGTTCTCAATTCGATAGGATTCCAAGTGTCGAGACATAGCGACTTAGTCGAACATATTACTCTTTAACTCCTAGTCCTTTTATTGATAACATTATGTCCAGATCAATGAGCTTATCACATCCTTACCTTATTTCATCATTTTTGTTGTCATAGGACCACTTCGACAAACTCATCAAGTCGTACAACGTGTGTTTTCTTAACCCCATCGAGTTCCATCTCGAGGGTTAGTTGTCGTTTCATCATGTTTCATCATGACCTAAGGTTAGCTTCATTGTGTTCGGTTTAATATACTACCTGTCTCCATACTTCTTTTTACGAAACATTGTCTTCATTTGACCATTTCGATACTATGGTTAAATTTCAAGTTTGTAGTCCTGAGTTTTCATACGTGCTTTTGTCATAATGCAAAATGCATGTCGTTGAGTTCAACTCATCATACCGATCACACTGATATCTCATTTTCAAATTTTAAGTTCGTTTCGTTGCCTTGACAATCTCTTAAAGTATCGTCAATCTAAGTATATGTTGTATTTTTTAGTCAAATTTATCATTTTCCCGTCATTTAATAAATCCACCAATAAATTCGTCCACTTCTCTTCTTATCGTTGTTATTTTAAAATGTCCTATCCTAGATTCATGCTTTCCTTTACTTTTCACGGGGTCCTTCGATCTCAAAGCAACATGCACAAAAGTTGCTTGTAATGTGTCTAATAAATCTCCTCATAGTTCTAGTCGTCATTATTTAATTTATAGTATGATGATCACTACCCTTCATCATAATCATTTACGTGTGTCCACTGGGTAGGTCTTCCAAGTCACACTTCATCATTACCATGCCATTATGCATCACCTACTTCAATTTTCCCCTATACATGATTAAGATATTCCTTTTCAATTAATTCAAAAGCTTTCCAACGCTTCTAATTCCCATTATAGCTTTCTTCAATTTCCTTGTTCTCGATTTTCAAATTGAATTCCTCATTGGTTTGTTTGCTATGGATCATTCTTGTGTTGTGTTATATTCCACCCAATTAAATTGTAGGCATCTCAATCTTATCCATCAATTTACACTTTGTTCTTCCATCCTCTCGTCATTAAAACCTCATCGCAAGACATAGTAAAAGGTCATGTCCTTCCTTATAAATGTATAATGGTATACTTTATATATAGTTTCATTTCATATCGGTGTGCCCTTCATATTATCCCATGGAGAAAATTAATGAATAAAGACCGTTTAACTTTTCACTTGTTCTTAGTTGCCCCATTAATGAATTATGGAATAAAATAATTAAGCATTAACCTTTTTCCCTATTCAAGTTGTCACCTCTTGGAATGCAAGACTCTACGATCTCCCCCTATAGTTCATATCATCTCATAAATTACATTACACAATATAAATATATGAATCTTATCTCCTTATACTATGTTATGGGATAATAAGAATGCTTTAAGAATTCTTCTACATCTAACTATACCTTCATATTATATCTCATTCAATTCATACCATTCCACAATGAAATATGGTATAACTTATGATTCAAGAGATATAGATTTAAGGTATTTACTTTTTCCACCTAATTCAAGTCATTATTACATAAGGGCTAAAAGTTAATTACATATTTAATTTGGGTAATATGTTTAATCTTCTTTTCAACTATTTCTTGACATTCACATAAAAGCATTGTATCACACAACTATATGTAATTTTTCTAACTTGAGTCATTAGGATAATTTTCCTCTTTCTTCCCCTTCTATTTAAGAATATTAAAAATACAACCATATGCAATTTCACTTCTACCTTTTTCAATATAATTAATATAATTTTAAATATCCCACTTCTATCAAAATAATATAAGAGATATGCCCATAAGTAGTCCACCTCTATCCTTTTAAATATAAATGAGTATAATTAAATTGTACATTTCGGGATCTCAACATATCTTTAGAGTTTTATCTATACTATATATCTATGCCATCATTACTGAACATCATTCTCTAATTATACAATCCAACCGGATTATACTTTTGACACATAATGAAGCATAGGAATATCAAATGCTAATTATATAATTTTTTTATTTTTATTTTTTTAATATACAAATGATGTATAATGGGACAGAACGAATATTAAGTTCTAGTTCACCATTCAGTAGGAACAAACTTATGATATATAATGGAACAAGAAAATATCAAATTCTACTTAACCATTTCACTTTTTGAATACTCATGCGATATGCAGATCGAATATCTATTTCTAACTAAAGAATTCAAATGAATATACATATGGTATATAAAGGGAGCATATCGATTATTTAATTCTGTTAAAACGATCCAATTTGAATAAAAATATATATATAATGGAGCAAATGAATATCAACATCTAATTAACAAGTCCGTTTGAATATACTTATGATATTAATATAAAACGAATGCCAAATTCTATCAAACGATTTCGGTTTCAATATTCTTATGATATTGATAGAGTGAAGCGTTCGTGTCCCTACCAAAACCTCACTAAACAAGGATGTACACACAACTGTAAATTTTAAACTGAACTAAAAAATTTCCAATTATACCGAACTGCCCACGATCGGCTTCATAAATGAACTGACCTCACAATCTCACCAACATTATCCTCTGATATCTTAAAGCAACGTGTGGCACTAATCTAGTTAATTCTAGTTAATCTTTGGTTGGCCCCAACGGTTCCTAAGTTAACATCTATTGGATCTGCCAAATACTCGACAGCAAGTAGTCCAGGGTACATAAGTGCGTTTAAAGAAACAGAGGCCAACTCAGCTCGTGAAGATCGCAGCGTTCTCCTCATCAGCCGAGTGGGATGCCCAGCGATCTTGCAGCAATAAATAAAAACTCTTTCTGCATAGTCACGGTTATATACAGGTGTAATACAACTAGTGTTTTCTCTTAACTCAAGAAGAATGTACTTGGAAGTTCACAACTCGGGTGGTTTCTTTAGTTAAACTAAACTCATGCTTTCGAGAACCGCCTATCAATGTGATAAATGCGAGGCTATTTAAAGTAGTAAATAGTAGATATCAAACAGTCGTATTCTCAGCAAGACTCCAGATAGATAGTTACTACAATTCCATAACCGATTCCTTTGAGGATTTGTTGGCAGAAGAATACTACAACATTACTTAAATTTAATACTTTCTTAAAGGGAAAAACAATAATGCAAGTAATTCATTTTAGGGTACCGGGCTTTTCTTCAATGTTGCTGAGTGTAATAATCGGAAGGATCACAACACTATCATTTCCCTAACCTTCGCGATAGTATTGTACACTGAAGAATTAATGTATTGCATATATTCGAATAATAAAATCTCATATAATAACTGCGCGACATCTCATGCACAGGCAGACTCATAAATAATTTCTTAAACATAAGCAAGGAATTAAAATTATAATCGTTTCATTCCTACTGAATGCTATGCTAACTGAACTACCCCAACTAACTACCTAAGGGCTGATGTGTTCCATGGCAACAGGGGTGGTGACTGGACAGGGCGTTTAAGTGAACTTCACCAATCCAACAACCGACATGGGCCTGTACAAGGCGAACCTAACGCAAGGATTCTCCAAGGTAAAAGAAATAATATCAACAACAAGCCAAGATCCGATAGATCAACGGTCGTCGGGTCTATAAGAATTTTAATCAACTGCTAGTAGATCAATGCTTTACGGGGATCATGGAGTACTGCTCGAAGGTACCAAATCAATTAACAATTCTGATACTCTCCGCCGTTTAGCAATGCCGGTATGCTTATAGATTATACAGATAAATCTAAAATATCAAGTTAATAAAAAAATTAAAAAAAGGATCGTAAACTGATTAGAATACTGTAGGTCGGATACCACCAGCGCATGAAATCTTAATTTAAGGTAGAGGCCGATTACAAGTTTCTGGGCATCTTGCTCTACACAAGTCGTTAAACAGGAAGAGGTTGATCTAACTTGGAAACCGCAATTCGTATGCATTGGCTCATAGTACAGGCACTAGGTGGTTACAAAACTTTGAATAAACTTCTAATCGGAGGTTAAATGGATCGATTTGAAATGGGTACAAGGTAAAGATCCATAATCTAACAAAAGATTGTTAATCGACCGAGAATATCACTGTTTCCTATGCAGGGTAAAATTGATAGGAATTTATACGATCTAGGAGTATAGGAATTAGCCTGAGCAGTAGACAGAGGTGATCAATGGATCTGATCACTCTGATTATTAATTTAAATTCGATCCAACCACAGACAGAGGCGATCAATATGCCTGAATGCTTCTGCACGTTGATTATAAATTCAATCTAAACCAGTCTCAGTGATGCTCAATGGATTTGAACACTCTGAGGATTTATTGTAGTTCACCCCAAACATCTAACAGAGATGAATGATATTCATGAGTGCTTCTATACATTAAACGTAAATTCAATTTAAACCATTTATCAGAGATGTTCAATGGATTTGAACACTCTGTAAATTAATAAAATGTAACCCTTGGTCGCTTAATTCTAAACCGACTGAGATGAGTAGTCAAATAAGAGGCCTCTCGGAAAATTCTTGATTCGATCTCTGAGTCGATTATTGTGGCATCGACAGAGATGAAGTGTTGGTTAGGAACATGATATAGTTACTCAATCGATTCAGGTCTGTTAATTAACATAGACTCTCGGTAGTATTGCAATCTATTATTTATATAAAAGGAAAACCCATACCAAGTTTTAAAGATACAGAAACAGCGTAACTATTGAATATATTTATAAGAGTGTACAGTAAATTATAGGGCAGAGTGCAGATCGCCTCTCTTCACCGGAGATTAATGATCTATAAAATATTTTAAACAGTAATTTAAGAGGGATAACCTGTTTCAACGGTTGGTCCAGCGTCCACCGACTATTTTTCGATCTTGTCGCTGTCGTCGATCTCTCCCAAGCCTTCTCGATTTTACCGCAAACCCCTGATAGAAAATATGATTTCGTTGTCCTCAAGGGTCGACCGGCTCTGATACCAAATGTAGGACCCCTCCTTTAGGGTCCCCTTGAACTGAACCTGAAACTTTAACAACTTCATACAAACAAATTAGCCATTATAGTTATAAAAAAATAAAAATAAAAGAGTGAATAACTTAACAAAAATAAGCAAAACCTTAACCTGTCAACCCGATCCAGCTGGTCCATTGTCATCTGCGTCTTCCGTAGGATCCCTCCAGCAAAGCTCGTTTAACCATTGGCGAAGCAACCGTTAGCTTCGCCACCCAACCATAGGCTCATGCTTTCAGTCGCATGGCCTCCCCCGAGCTTTGGGTCGTAAAGTTCACACACAATTCTCAAGAAACCCAGCTTGGGTTTCCCCCCCACCAAGATTTCCAGCCAAACCCTCAATAGTAGCAAGTCATGAGGTAACTCAATATTACGATAGTCATCCAGGGTCTGGGTCCTTTACCCATCCCCAAAGTCTCCCTTTTAAAGGAAAATCCCCTATGACACATGTCGCTTCATGCATAAATAATTATTTAATTAATTATTTAATGAAAAACAACTCACCCATCCAAGTGTCAGTTTCTCTAGGAGATGCACCAACATCCCTAAGTTTGCTCATGTTTGTCCCCTAGATATTTCACTTAACTCCTAGATTTGTGGTGTAGGTGGAGTTGACTAGGTGTCCATGCCTAGGATTCCATTTTGCTCCTAAATAAATATTTATAATATTTTTAAGTAATCAGGAATATACTTTCATGTGCAATGCCTAAATAACACTTAATATTATTTAAATGCCAAAGTAATCATTTATGTGCAAATGCCTAAAGTACTAAAATGCATTTCTAATTAAAGTTCTAGGTGCAAAATTATATGTTTCAACGCAGTTAAGTTTAGCAATCAACTTTTACTAGGGACCCGGTGTCGTGTCGTTGGACCTCCTTATTCCTTAATTTAATTTCTCTGACATGGCACCACTCCGTCGAGTCCAATCATCCATAGTTTCCATTCCTCGGCAAGGCACCACATCGTTGGGTCCTTGCATTCACTCTTTCCGTTCTCGGTAGGGTACCGCACCGTCGGGCCCTTCTGCCGTCATCCTTCCGTTTTGACTTGCGGGAACTTCATGTAGGGATTTCAGGAGCCGTTACCTTCCATCCTCCGTCTACACACTATTAGGGACTAATGGCATTGAGGAGTGAGTCCGTTCTCACTGCGCGCCCCCCAACTCGTACGTGACCAGCTCCGTCGTGGCCCACCTCGTACGCCCTCACGCTTTCCTCTTGATCAAGCGGATCAGTGCTTATCTGCTCAAGCGTGGTATTCCATCGGAAGTCGACATCGTCGTCGCTCTCCCTATGTGTGATTTACTCGTACTCTACGACCCTTCATATTCCTTTGTGTGTCCGTTGGTGAACCGTTTCACCTGTCGCTACATACATTTCTCACAAACGTAAATTAGTAGCATTGTCCTCAATAATCACAATTTGGTTTATAAATATGTTGCTTCATTAAGCATCTATAATTTACTTAATCATTACTCTTTCGTCTAATCACATAATCAATTGCACAGCTAGTCGTTAAGCATTATTCATATGTACAGTTTTCATATCAAAGTTAATCGTTAAACAACATGAAATTGTCCATTCACAATAACTACCCAAATGCACATATATCAATCAATCGTAATCATAAATATACTAAAAATAACATCATAGGGTTATTTTATTAATGTTTCAAACAGTCAGGTGACTCAGCAGGTGCCCTCAATGTCTATAGTAGTCTAGGGGCACTACACTAGCATAGGTTTGTTTCTCATTCATTGTAATTCATGGGCCTATGGTATGGTGTAGGATTTCTATAGAGCGCATTAGCAGGTATATCTATTTAACTAGTCATCTAGATTCTCCTTATGCTGATTTGGCCTCATGCTACCACTGATGCTCTTGTTTTCGTAGTTCAATCATTATATTTTGTTCCATGTTGTTCTATTCATCCAAAATTTTGGTGGATTCGGGATTTGTTGTATTCTTTCTTGTAAATAGGTCTATAATGTATCCTGGGTCCCATGAAGATTCATGTAAACTTGGCCATAGTATGTGTTATAGCCAAAATTGGCACCTCTTCATTCGTGATGACACTTACATCTTTTGGTCGCATGATGACACTTCATGAGATTACTGTGAGTCACACAAAAGGAAATTTGTGGATGGAAGAGCCATATTTGGGACTTTATATGGATGGAATTACCTAATTCATGGCCCATTTGATAGGTAATAACCTTAGGAACAATTTTGGAGACCAAAACTTCTCCAAAAAATTCTATTTTTGACCATTTTCCCACAAAAACGCAAGTTGTAAGGTTCATAACCCGCGGGTTTTCCAAAAAACGCAGGTTGCATATGGTAAAAGTCACAGATACCCACTGGTTTTCCCTGTTCAATGTCGGGAATACCTCAAAAACACTAAAAAATGTATAAAATCACCAAAAATGGTCAGTTTGGGTGGTTTTGGAACCTCCTCTTCGGTTGTAACTACTTCCTATTCGACCATATATTCTTCACTTTCTATATAAGAGAGGGAGAGGGACCATGAAAGGGGACCAAGCCCATTATAATTTTATGCTGGAGGAATTGAGACTCACATCCCCCTCACTTGTGCCGTAGTTTCTTGTAAACCCTAACACATCTTATTAGAGGTTGGGATCCTTGGAGAAGAGGAGCAGGAGACCTTGAATCTCGGTTTCATGAAGTTCCATGCTTGAAGGACGATATAATTTGATGTACTTGATCATTCATTAATAAATACCAGACATTCTTCCTTTCCAAATAGATTTGTAGATCTGATTACAATTTGATGTTTTATTTCCTCATAAATATCAATCTTTTATTTGTAGTCAAATTGGTTTGAGGAAGGTTTGTATTTGTTTTCCAGGTTGTTTCATTAGAGAAAAAGAGGAGAAGCTTGGATCAACCTTATGAATAAGGTACACATTCTCCTAAAACCTAATCTCTTTGCTTAATACTTGTACTTGTAGAACCTTGTATGTTTATCTTTGACCGCAGTATGATGGTAGTCTCACCCCTACTATAGGAACACTTTCCCTAACAATAGAACTGGAGACTCCACTGGGGAGAAGCCTATCTGATTTGGGGTATCCAAGGCCATTTTTTCCAGTATATTTGAAGGTCTGAATTTAATTTCATGTTAGGACCAGTCATTAATCTTTGTTAAACCCTTCCTGGCTCAGTTTTTTAGTGGAATTTTGCAAATTTTTTGGACTTTTCTGCATACTCGCGAGTTTGTGGTACTTACAGTAATGGTTATGAGCTAAATTCGCAGGTGTAAGAATTTTCCACCCGCGGGTCCCTCGCAATTTTACCCTTTCACCCTCGCGGGTACCTCTTGTACATGAGTTTTTCAATTTTGGAGCTTTTTGGGGGGTTTTAATTGCAATTTTTGGAGTCCATGCTGATCCTAGGTTTGTGTAGGACCCCTTGGAAGTGGTGTCTTGTCTCTTGATTGATATTACTTTTATGTTTGGGATCGTTTTGAATATATTTGGGCTTATTTGGAAGAATTTGGGGCTTGTTGACCCAAGTTGGGGGTTTGTGAACTAGTTTGGTGTTTTTTACCCTAATTTGAGTCTAACTGAACCTACTTGCTCCATTTTGACTGGATTTGGAACCTATTGAGTCTATTTGACCCTCTTTGTATCTATTTGAGTAAATTTTCTCTTTATATTGGTTTCTTGTCCTTCCTTATGCTTTTGGCCTCTCTTTTGTAGTGAAAGCTCAAGTGTATTTTATGTAATTTAAGACCTTGATTGCACTGTTTGTGTGCAGACCTAGCTTTACCAAACCATATTTCTTAGTTGTTCCTTTTCTTTGATTGGTTCTAAAGATACTTGGTGTTTGATTTTCCCAATTTTGGCATGCTTACATGATAAGAATCTGAGGGTTTATGGCTGCTTTCATTGTTTAATCAAGAGATCTGAAAGGTTTTGCATTTGCTTTGGTAGTGTGTTACTTTGAATTTAAGTTTTTTTCTCACCTTGAAAAAACATAAAAATTTGGTTCATTTTATAATCTAGTGTTGGTAGAATACTTTGCAAGTGACTTAAAGGATTTAGGAGTGCTTTGCATCAAATAACAATAAATTTTATTTTGCATAGCTAGTTGTTTGAGTAGTTGCATGCTTAGGTTTTAAGTTTGATTTTGCACATTAGACTTTAAATTTGTAACTTTTGCATTCGAAAAGACTAAAAATTGCATTAGATACAAAAATTTTGTATATGCATTCCAGATTATATCTTTAGGACTTGCATTCAAAAGAAATGGAGAGTGGGTGAGTGCATATTTGTGGCGATTAAGTGCTTCATGTTTCAGTTAAAGGATATCTTTCTTTAGTTGCACTTGTTTTACTTCTTTTGAAAGTTTTTGAAATAAATTTTTAAAGACAAAAATCGGTAACTTGGATAGGATCTTAGGTTTTCTTCTAGTTTAGAAACACACCTAATAGCTTAAATAGGATTGTGGATGTAACATACCCAATTTTCACCAAAAATTTAAAATTTTCTATGCAGCAGACAATGCTAATGTTTGTTATGCGGAAAGTATGATAGTGTTAACTTAATCATTTCGATGATGTCAACTTGTACTTAATTACGCATCATCGTAAATTTATTTTACATATTGTAGTGATAAGACGACTATGTAATTATTGTCGGAAAAATATGTATTTTGTTTTAATTTACAAGCAGTGATGTTCTTTTGTCATATTTATGAATCATCCCTTATTCATGTCTTTGTAACTCATTATCCATTTAATTATGCTTACTAACCTTTTTATTTTCTTTGATGAAGGGGTCCTATGGATACCCCGAGGCTTACTTAGCTATTGCATAGCTAACACTCTTACTACTTATACAGAACACAGGGGGGAATAATAATTCAAATAGGAGATTAAATTGTTGTACGTCGATTGGCTTGATGTAATTACCCAATACTTTAATATTAAAGACGTACGTGGAAGACCTACTTGAAACCTAGGGTAAGACCTACCCTAGCTATGTTTGCCATTTAACTGAGTTTATTCTTTTTTATGACGTAAAGATATATATATTAATTTAGCTTATGTAATAATGCTCACTATATACATATCAATATAATTTAACAACTAGTTAACAATGATATGCTTCGATTCTATCCATATAACTATTGTTTTAATATTATAGTGATGCGAGTATAATTAATTCCAATGTTATAGTTTCTATTGCATGTATATTTTAATATGGCGGGGTCACAGCCCATGACCACGAATAATAAACTTGTAAAATCATATGTAAAGGCCTTAGGTCGTAATATGACATACTATACCAACCTACGTAATACATGGACCAAGAATATAAGATTTAGTGGATCTCTGCGCTGGCAGGTGACAGGTTAGAATTTAATGTTGATTAAAAGAGATTGGAGTGGAAAGCACGATAGCAGGCTCGTGGCATGTATTCACGTGAATGCTTTGTATTACTAGAATTTAAAAGGTATGCCGAGGTGGATGAAGCTATGGTTCCACACAGGATTTCAAGTTGATGGCAATCGTGTTTTATTAACGTAAGGGCCTTGACTAAGGCAAACTACACCAGATTTTAATCATGCTGGAAAGCAATGTTGGAAATCAACTACACCTCGACAGGGTGTTTAATTTAATGCACTTTAATTTGAGATGCGTCATGGCAAGCCCTGCATTGTTGAACCACGTGATGGCTTAGGGTTTGCGTAAAACCTAGCTTCGTGTTGAAAGACTACTAAAAGTGACAAATCCATTCATTTGCATGGTTTACTGTTTGAGTCGACAGGCTCTCAAAAATATCGGGGTTTTGAACTTGCATTAACCCTCTCAGGGTTCAATGGTAAATCTAGCAACCTGTAACTCGTCATTTCCAAACTGTAGGTTGCAGGGTTTTCAATGCCAAGCTCGCGGCTTAGTGTCATGTACATAGGTAACCATAACAATTATGTATGAAGCTTTTAAATAGGTTTTAAGTCTTTAAAATTTCTTAAAGCAACTGGTTCTAAATATTTAATTTTGTTGTCACATTGAGTTGCCTTGTTAGGGTAGTCTTTGAACAGCTAAAAACTATGAAGGTGGCATCTCCAGTCTTGAGGGCCAAAGCTTCAAACACCGGTAAGCCTCAGGCAGTCTCTATGGAAACTCTGTCCTGCCTATGTTATTCGTGAAGGTGTTTGTGGCATTGATGTCGAAACTGTGTTGTTCCGAAACAATGGAAAGCTTGCTTTGTCTCAGACATTTTGAAGATGTAAGCCATATGGCTAGTTGGTGAACATTCGTAGGGTTGAAACCTTAGAGCTGCGGCTCAATGTAAATTTTGTTTTGTATTTTTAAAAGTGAATAAAGAAATTAAAAGTTCCGTTGCTTTGCTTGCAAATGATGAGTAGTTTAGTTCTAACCCGATTTCCATGGATGATTTTAATTTAGATTATTTGTTTTGCTCTGGAAATGTTGTAGTGTCTTCGGAACTAAAAACCCTAACCTTGTTCAGTGTTGGTTTTTAAATTTAATTAAAGATTCTGGGCGAGTTGAGACTCGAACCCTTGAACTTTGTTTGTATGGATACCCAACCAGATTATATCGTGCTTTTCCACTTGCATTACTGTTTAGCTTAATTCATATTATTTGTAAAAATTGTGCTGGATACCTGTACCATTCGTATTTTTTATATATAATGTTAGTTCATAATGTCACACTAACCCATTGGGTGATCCCTTACGAGTCTTCGAACCCGGGTCTTGTATTGCTCTTTTAAATTTTCATATTATAATTATATGGGTGTAAATAATTCGTATTTGGGAAAGCCCTCTATCGTGGCTTGAATTTCGTTCTGTTGATTAATATTATAAATAAACCTTATTGTAGTTTTGGAGCTTGTGCGTAAGTACAGGGTTTTTACCCTTGATATGTTCCAATTGTTGCAAATGTGAGTTATGTATTTCAATTTCCAAAACTGAGTCTTCAAGTTGATTTTTATTTAAATATACTAACCGGTATTATAAAAGGTTATACAGCTATGTTTTTGAGATAAAACTTGGTGCATACTAAGAGTTGGGTTCAATAGAGTTCCTATACCATTTAAATGATATTTTATTGCTAGTACTTACATTAATACTATTAATTTAATTTTTTTCTAGTTCAGTCTTATCAAATGAAACATGATTTGATCGATGAAATAAACTGTGAAGTCGCAAGGCTTGTTTACAGAATATTCTTGACTTCAAAGGGTTCGAGTAAAACCCTAAATTATTTATTTTACTTCTGAATTATGATACTAGTATTTTAGCTAGTTTATACAAATACAGCGTTATAATTATTTGTTGATTTTTTTGTGAGATAGGTTACACTTCTTGAATGTTTTCGATAAAAGAAAAGAGAGCTCGCTTTGGGTTTATAATAGAGACTGTGATCTATTTGTTAGATATGTATATATTACCTATTTGTTTATGCAGTAAATATCATGTTTAGAAATAAGGCTAATAAATAAATATTAACTTATTCTATGCATATATATATAATCATTGCTAAAATGATTGTATAATACTATAGCTATGAAATTGATATGAATTTTCTAAAAACACCACATAATTGATATATATTGAGTATTTTTCAGTATTTGTTTTACATTCATGACTATAACTTATTTCAGAAAAGTAGATTATAGCTTGATTCAGAAATCAGTCATTTCATCACTAAGGATCATTCAAATCTATTTATAATTCTAACTTCTCTGTACTAGAGTACGACACTTAATGTGTGTGGAAACATACAGAGAAGTATTTCTTTAAATCATAATACAGTTCTAAACTATTCTTTCATTCAACCAGAGATAAATTATCCATTCAACATTTTAATCTAATTGATAAATAAAAGACAGTTTTCAGAAATGTATAACAGTTTAGAAGTTAATCATTCTGAAATAAATCAACAGTAAGCAAAATAAGATAACACATTAAGAACCCGAAAACCATAGAGGGTGATAAACATCCAAGGGAGCCTGTTCCACCCAACCTTCTCCTAAAGATAGCCAAATCACTTACCTTAGGACCCCCGAGCCTATTCACTGAACCACCAGGACAAAGATGCTCTGTGGAGAATGGAATAAATTCCTCTGCAACTCATCAGCAGTACTCAACAATAGTGCTTTTTCCTTTAGCAATATTGAACTCAGCATAAAGTTGTACTAGTTCAGAATACAGTCTTAACTCACTCAATCACTTGCTAGCTTTCCCCTCATCGAATCTCTTGTGCTCTCTTCTTTTTCTCTTTCAGAAATTATCACAAGGTAAAAACTGAACAACCTCCTGCTGAATTTGATGGATGATATAGCATGCCTAGGTATTTTGGTCAGTTTCTTAGTTATTGAGCCACCTGCTCAGTTCCACTTTCTTGGGGAACATGACCATAAAAATAGGGAATTTGCTCCCTACAACAGCTAGAAGTGGATTGATGATGCTTCCAATTGTCAGTTTTCTCTCACCCCAGTCCATTCCTCCTAATGGGTCAGTGAACACTCATTCAACAACCTCCCTTGGATATTTGTCTCCTCTTTTATTTATTAATAATAAAATATTTAGATTAATTAATTACAGTCATCCTTGACCCCACTTGGTCAATAATCATAAAACTTTACAATAACATAAAACATAATGTTTTTTTCATAACATAAAATGTTTAAAATTTTGGGTATGTGACAAACACCCCTCTTAAGTTCAACATCATCCTCGATGTTGATTTATTCATCATCCTCTAAGTCTTCCTGGAACAGAATTGGATATGCCACCTACATATTACTTTCCAAATCTCAGGTTTCTTCATCTGGACTAAGGTGCTTCCATTGCACCTTTACCTGTCCAATGGTATGATTACGAAGCAAATTTCCCTCTTCTAGAGGATACAATCCAGTTCCACCAGAAAATATCCTTCTGGTTCCACCTGTACATCATTCCAATTAATCACATGAGTAGCATCGTGCACATACTTTTTCAAAAGAGAGATGTGAAATACATTATGTACTTTAACATTTGGTGGCAAGGCCAACTGATATGCCACTGGTCCAACCCTGGACAATATTTCAAAAGGTCCACAATACTTTGTTGCTAGTTTAGCACAACTTCCTAATTTTAAGGAACTATTTTTGGGTTTTACCTTGATGAAAACATGCTCACCAATCTGATACTCTTTCTGATTTCTTTTGAGATCTGCGTGACTTTTCTGTCTATCTTGTGCAATTTTCAAATTGCCTTGAACCTATTTCACTGTTAGTTCCATTTCTTTTAATAACTCAGGTCCTAACATCAACCTATCAACTGTATTACTCCACGAAATAGGTGTACTACATTTTCTACCATACAAAATTTCAAATGGACTGAGTTTTGTTGAAGCTTGGTAATGATTATTATAAGCAAACTCAGCAAGATGCAAATATTCTTCCCATTTACCTGACTAATCTCTAACATGCATTCTTAACATATATTCAAGAATCTGATTGACTCTTTCTGTCTGCCCATCCGTTTGCAGATGAAATGATGTACTGAAATTTAAATTAGTATCTAAACCTTTAAATAAAGACTTCCAGAAATTTCCTATAAACTTAGAGTCTCTATCAGAAATTATAACTTTTGGAATCCCATGCAAACGAAAAAATTGTTTCATAAAACTTTCAGCAATGTTATCAGCCTTGTAGGTTGTCTTAACAGGTATAAAATGGGATGCTTTACTAAGCTTATCCACAACTACCATTATGGAATCATTCTATTTCTGATTTTTAGGTAAACCAGTTATAAAATCAATACTAATTATTTCTCATTTCCAATCTAGAACTGGTAGGGGCTGCAATAGTCCAGCTGGGTGTTGATGTTTAGCCATTATTTGCTAACATTCCATACACCTAGCAATGTATTCAGCGACCTCTTTTTTCATATTTGGCCAATAGTAATCTTTCCTCGGCATTGTTATCATCTTTTGATAACCAAGATATCCTGAATATGGACTTTTATGTATTTCATTTAAAATCAACAACTTAATTTCAGCAACATTGGGCACATAAAGTCTATTTTTATACAGCATTAATCATCTTTCATCAATTCTGAAATGTGTTATTAAATTTTCAGAATTATCTTCAGCAACTTTTTCTTGTAACTTTTGATACTTTTCATCCATTCTTATTCCTTCTTTAATCTGATTGTCTAAATCTATTTTATAAGTACTGATTGCTGCCACAAAATTTAATCTTGCATTCCAGCTTAATGCATCAGCAACTTTATTCTCTTTACCTTTAATGTGTTGAATCTCAAAATCATACTCGCTAAGGAAAGCTAACCACCTAGCTTGCCTCGCGTTAAGATTTAGTTGATCTAACAAATATCTTAAGCCTTTATTATCTGTCATTAGTGTAAACTTTCTTCCAATTAAGTGATGGCGCCACATCTTTAACGCATTTATCACGGTAGCCAACTCCAAGTCGTAAGTTGCATAGTTCTTCTCATGAATTTTTAACTTTCTGGACTCATAGGCAATCACATGACCTTCTTATGTTAAAACTCCGCCAAGTCCATCATTGCACGCATCAGTGCAAACAATGAAATCCTTGTTTGGGTCCGCAATTTTTAGAATAGGTGCAGTTGTTAACAGTTATTTTAAATTCTTAAAACTTTCTTCACATTTTTTATCCCAAATAAATTTCTTACCTTTCTTTTGTAAGGAGGTTATAGGATTTGTTATTCGAGAGAATCCTTCTATAAACTTACGATAGTAACCTATAATTCCCATAAAAGATCGTACACCAGTTACGTCTTTAGGGGCAGGCCATTCATTAATTGATTTTATCTTGTCTAGGTCTATTGCGATTCCATCCTTGGATATCACATGCCCTAGATACTGTATTTTATATTTAAAGAAATCACATTTGCTGAATTTAGCGTAAAGTTGGTGTTCTCTTAACACTTGTAAAATTATCTTTAAGTGTCCATCATGTTCCTCTTTAGTCTTAGAATAAATTAAGATGTCATCAGTAAATACCGCTACAAATTTATCCAAGTAATTATGCGTAACATTATTCATTAAACACATGAATAATGTTGGGGCGTTGGTTAGCCCAAAAGGCATAACCACGAACTCGTAGTTCCCATAACGGGTTCTAAAAGCAATCTTAAAGATGTCCTCATATTTAGTTCTGACTTGATGGTACCCTGACCTCAAGTCTATCTTATAAAATATCATAGCACCGCATAGTTGATCAAACAGATCATCAATGCGGGGCAAAGGATATCTATTCTTTATGGTCATCTTATTTAACTGGTGGTAATCTATGCATAAACGCAAAGTTTCGTCCTTCTTTTTAACAAAAATGACAGGTGATCCCCACGGAGACACACTTGGCCTTATGTAATTTTTATCAATTAGTTCCTTTAACTGTGATTTAAATTCATTAAGTTCCAAAATATTCATTCTATAAGGATCATTTGAGTTTGGTACCGCTCCCGGTACTAGCTCAATGGTGAAATCAAATTCCCTTTTCGAAGGTAGTCCTGGAATTTCTTCTAGGAATACATCAGAAAATTCCTTTAGAATGGGTATGTCTTCCAACTTTAACTTATCTTCCTTAGTTGATTGTTCGTCATTAATTACATTTACAGCAAACAACTTACACCCTTTATGAACAACCTTTTTAACTTCTAAAGCATAAATTTGTCTAACTAAAGTTTTTCTAGGAATTTGTTTCATTGTTATTGTTTCACATTTATCATTCAAACAAGTAAAAGTATTCTCAAAACAATTTAACACTACCCTATGCTTTTCCAGCCAATCCATTCCAATCAAAACATCATAAGAACCTAATGGTAATACATTCAACTTAACATGAGTCCTAAACTGATTCATCATTAATTCACAATCTTTTACATAATCAGTTACCTTTCTTTTAGTTCCAGTGGCTAATTGAACTAACCATGATTTTTCAAACTTTTCTACTTTTAGATTGCAACATTTTACTAAATTAGGTGACACATAGCTAAGGCTTGCTCCTGGATCACTCAAAATAGAAATGGGTTTATATTTCAGCATACCTTCCACTTCAACCATTGAAGTTTGATGATCAACCTATTTGTTTTCCAAGCTGCATTGATCCTGGGCATTTCCCTCGCTAGGTCACCAACAATAGCCTCCTCCTATACTGTGTGTATGTTGTTGATGGTCCTCTTTCTGAGTGGGCAGTTTGATGCATAGTGAGGTCCTTGATAGTCCCAACATTTAACAGGTTCTTTCTGTTCATTATTTTTAACAAAAAATTTAGGTGGATCTCTGTTCCTTGCAGCTATAAAATTTGACTGTACATTACCTCTTGAATTATTCCCTTGAAATTTTATGTTAGAAAAAATACGTGAATTACTATTTCCAAAGTTACGATTAAAAGAAAAATGCTTTTTTCCTTTGTTCAAAATTATTAGGCCTCTTTACTTTCTAGCTTGGTATGCCTTCCCTTTTCTTGTTCTATTCATAACAGATATTTTCTTTTCTTATGGCCTCTTTAAGATTTTTTGGATCATCATACTCAATTATGTCCTTTATATGAGGGTAAACAGCTCATAAACCTCTGTACCTTAGGTTTTTCTTCAGTAATATAAGGCACGTACCTTAACAGACTTAAAAACTTGCTGCTTAATTCTTTTGAACCTAACTTTAATTCATAAAAATCTTTAGCTCATTCCTCATAATACCGTTCTGACAAAAACTTTCTTTTAAAATACTTCTTAAAATTACTCCAGTTTACGTTTTTCTCTTTTAAGCCTTTTACTCTTTTCAGATCTTGCCACCAGATGTCTGCTTTTCTAGTCAAATTATAAGTTGCCATTTTAGTTTTTAAATGACTTGAGTGGTTGTAAATTTGGAAGTACTTATTCATACAGAACAACCATGCTTCGGCTTCCTCACTCTTTTATGTTTCTCCTTTCAAAATTGGTGGTTTAATCTTCTTAAATTCTCCGAAAATTTCTTTTTATGGCTTGTACTTCTTCTTTTTAGTGTAGCAGTCACTTTCACTACTATCGTTGGAATACTTGTGCTTTTTCCTACGTACTTTTTCATAAAATTCAGAAGAAGACCTACTGTCATAATTAGTAAGTTTTAACTTTTTATCCTTACGTTGGAAGTACACGGTTCCGGATTCAAAATTATTTTCAGTTCTTTTATCCTTATCGTTATTATGGAATTTATCCAACAGGATTTGATTCATCTCCTCTTAAGATTTTAGGATTTGTTCATTCTCCTCCTTTACAGTTTTTATTTCTATTTTTAAATCTTTAACTGTCCTTAGTAATTCTAAGGAATTATAGTTTAATTCAACAAATAAATTGTCTACATTAATATGTCCTTGTTCATTATTATGGGACCTTTCCTCAGCTGGCTCTTCCAGTCCTTCCATACCTGCAAACTGAATTTATAAAGTGTTGAACAGAAACAAAATAAAATAAAAGTCAGTAATTGTAATTCTGTTTTTTAAATTTTAAATTGCGCGAGTTGAGCCACTTCAGGCCTAGTATTTGAACTTGCACTCTGATACCACATGTAGCATCCACAATTTTCACCAAAAATTTAAAATTTTCTATGCAACATATAATGCTAATGTTTGTTATGTAGAAAGTATGATAGTGTTAACTTAATCATTTGGATGATGTCAACTTGTACTTAATTATGCATCATCGTAAATTTATTTTACATATTGTTGTGATAAGACAACTATGTAATTATTGTCGGAAAAATATGTATTTTGTTTTAATTTACAAACAGTGATGTTCTTTCGTCATATTTATGAATCATCCCGTATTCATGTCTTTGCAACTCGTTATCCATTTAATTATGCTTACTAACATTTTTATTTTCTTTGATGAAGGGGTCCTATGGATACCCCGAGGTTTACTTAGCTATTGCATAGCTAACACTCTTACTACTTGTACAGATCACAGGTGAGAATGATAATTCCAGTAGGATATTAAATTGTTGTACGTCGATTGGCTTGTTGTAATTACCCTATACTTTAATATTAAAGACGTATGTGGAAGACCTGCTTGAAACCTAGGGTAAGACCTACCCTAGCTATGTTTTCCATTTAACTGAGTTTATTCTTTTTGATGACGTAAATATATATATATATTAATTTAGCTTATGTTTTTCATAATGCTCACTATATATATATCAATATAATTTAACAACTAGTTAGCAATGCTATGCTTCGATTCTATCCATATAACTATCGTTTTAATATTATTGTGATGTGAGTATAATTAATTCCAATGTTATAGTTTCTATTGCAAGTATATTTTAATATGGCATGGTCGTAGCCTATGACCACAAATAATAAACTTGTAAAATCATATGTAAAGGCATTAAGTCGTAATACGACATACTATACCAACCTACGTAATACATGGACCAAGAATATAAGATTTAGTGGATCTCTACGCTGGCAGGTGATAGGTTAGAATTTAATGTTGATTAAAAGAGATTGTAGTGGAAAGCACGCTAGCAGGCTCATGGCATGTCTTCACGTGAATGCTTTGTATTACTAGCATTTAAAAGGTATGCCGAGGTGGATGAACCTATGGTTCCATGCAGGATTTCAAGTTGATGGCGATCGTGTTTTATTAGCGTAAGGACCTTGAATAAGGCAAACTAAACAAGATTTTAATCATGGTGGAAAGTATTGTTGGCAGTCAACTACACCTCGACAGGGTGTTTACTATAATGCACTTTAATGTGAGATGCGTCATGGCAAGCCCTGCGTTATTGAACCATGTGATGGCTTGGGGTTTGCGTAAACCCTCGCTTCGTGTTGAAAGACTACTGAAAGTGATAACTTCATTCATTTTCATGGCTTATTGTTTGACCCGACAGGCTCTTGAAAATATCGGGGTTTTGAACTTGCATCAACCCTCTTAGGGTTCGATGGTAAATCTAGCAACCTGTAACTCATCATTTCCAAACTGTAGGTTGTAAGGTTTTTGATGTCAAGCTCGCAGCTTAGTGTCCTATACAGAGGTAACCATAACAATTATGTATGAAGGCTTTAAATAGGTTTTAAGTCTTTAAAAGTTCTTAAAGCAACTGGTTCTAAATCTTTCGTTTTGTTGTGGCATTGAGTTGCCTTTTCGGGGTAGTCTTTGAACGGTTGAAAACTATGAAGGTGGTGTCTGTAGTCTTGAGTTTCGAAGCTTCAAACACCGGTAAGCCTCGGGCAATCTCTATGGAAACTTTGTCTTGCCTGTGTTATTCGTGAAGGTGTTTGTGGCATTGATGCCGAAACTGTGTTGTTCTGAAACAATGGAAAGCCTTCTCTGTCTCAGACATTTTGAAGCTGTAAGCCGTATGGATAGTTGGTGAACATTTGTAGGGTTGAAACTCTAGAGCTACGGCTCAATGTAAATTTTGTTTTGGATTTTTAAAAGTGAATAAAGAAATTAAAAGTTTAGTTGCTTTACTTGCAAACGATGAGTAGTTTGGGTCTAACCCGATTTCCATGGATGATGTTAATATAGATTATTTGTTTTGCTCTGGAAATGTTGTAGTGTCTTCGAAACTAAAAACCCTAACCTTGTTCAGTGTTGGTTTTTAAATTTAATTAAAGATTCTGGGCGAGTTGAGACTCAAACCCTTGAACTCTGTTTGTATGGATACCCAACCAGATTATATCGTGATTTTCCACTTGCATTACTGTTTAGCTTAATTCATATTATTTGTAAAAATTGTACTGGATACCTGTACCATTCATATTGTTTATATATAATGTTAGTTCGTAATGTCACACTGACCCATTGGGTGATCCCTTACGGGTCTTCGAACCCAGGTCTTGTATTGATCTTTTAAATTTTCATATTATAATTATATGGGTGTAAATAATTCATATTTGGGAAAGCCCTCTATCATGGCTTGAATTTCGTTCTATTCATTAATATTATAAATAAACCTGATTGTAGTTTTGGAGCTTGTGCATAAGTACAGGGTTTTTGCCCTTGATATGTTCCAATTGTTGCAAATGTGATTTGTGTATTTCAATTTCCAAAACTGAGTCTTCGAGTTGATTTTTATTTAAGTATACTAACCGATATTATAAAAGGTTATACCAATAGGTTTTTGAGATAAAACTTGGTACATACTAAGAGTTGGGTTCGATAGAGTTCCTATACCATTTAAATGATATTTTGTTGCTAGTACTTACATTAATACTATTAATTTAATTTTTTTCTAGTTCAGTCTTATCAAATGAAACATGATTTGATCGATGAAATAAATAATGAAGTCGTAAGGCTTGTTTACAGAATATTCTTGACTTCAAAGGGTTTGGGTAAAACCCTAAATTATTTATTTTACTTATGAATTATGATAGTCAGTATTTTAGCTAGTTTATAAGAATACAATGTTATAATTATTTGTTGATTTTTTTGTGAGATAGGTTACACTTCTTGAATGTTTTCGAGAAAGGAAAAGAGAGCTTTGTTTTGGTTTATAATAGAGACTGTGATCTATTTGTTAGATATATATATATATTACCTATTTGTTTATGCAATAAATATCCTGTTTAGAAATGAGGCTAATAAATAAATATTAACTTATTCTATGCATATATATATATATATATATATATATATATATATATATATATATATATATATATATATATATACTCATTGCTAAAATGACTGTATAATACTATAGCTCTGAAATTGATATAAATTTTCTAAAAACACCACAGAATTGATATATGCTGAGTATTTTTCAGTATTCGTTTTACATTCATGTCTATAACTTATTTCAGAAAAAGTAGATTATAGCTTGATTCGGAAATCATTTATTTCATCACTGAGGATCATTCGAATCTATTTATAATTCTAACTTCTCTGTACTAGAGTACGGCACTTACTGTGTGTGGAAAAATACAGAGAAGTATTTCTTTAAATCGTACTACAGTTCTAAACTATTCTTTCATTCAACCACAGATAAATTATGCATTCAACATTTTAATATAACTGATAAATAAAAGACAGTTTTCAAAATGAATAACAGTTTAGAAGTTAATCATTCTGAAATAAATCAATAGTAAGTAAATAAGATAACACATTAAGAACCTGAAAACCGTAGAGGGTGACAAACATCCAAGGGAGCCCGTTCCACCCAACCTTCTCCTAAAGACAGCCAAATCACTTGCCTTAGGACCCCTGAACCTGTTCACTGAACCACCAAAACGAAGATGCTGTGTGGAGAATGGAATAAATTCCTCTGCAACTCAGCTACAGTACTCAACAATAGTACTTTTTCCTTTAGCAATATTGAACCCAGCATAAAGTTGTAATAGTTCAGAATACAGTCTTAACTCACTCAATCACTTGCTAGATTTCCCCTCATCGAATCTCTTGTGCTCTCTTCTTTTTCTCTTTCAGAAATTATCACAAGGTAAAAACTAAACAGCCTCCTTCTGAATTCGATGGATGATATAGAATTCCTAGGTCTTTTGGTCATTTTCTTAGTTATTGAGACACCTGCTCAGTTCCACTTTCTTGGGGAACATGACCATAAAAATAGGGAAGTTTCCCCTGCAACAGCTAGAAGTGGATTGATGATGTTTCCAAGTGTAAGTTTTCTCTCACCCCAGTCCATTCCTCCTAGTGGGTCAGTGAACACTCATTCAACAACCTCCCTTGGATATTTGTCTCCTCTTTTATTTATTAATAATAAAATATTTAGAGTAATTAATTACAGTCATCCTTGACCCCACTTGGTCAATAATCATAAAAATTTACAATAACATAAAGCATAATGTTTTTCTCACAACATAAAATGTTCAGAATTTGGGTATGTAATAGTGGAGGGAGGGAGTTGTGAGTTAACTCCTCCACAATCACTCAAACTTGTCAAAACATAGGTGTCATTATTTTAGGTAGAAAATACATATTTGTAGAAGGTGAACCGGGAATCTCCACTAACATCGGAGTTAAGCACGAGGTCGTGCGAGATTGAGTAGAGTAGATACCCCTCCGATATTCAATTGATCATATACCAGGATCGGTGCATGTACAGGGACTTATTAGTACCTTTTTTGTGCTTTTGAGTTTCGGGCTTTGTTACCCTTCCCATGCGCATTTATTCGACCTACGACTGTCCCCTCGAACCCTCTTTGCAAGGTTGGTAGCCTTAGTATCCAGACTCTAGGATTCATACACAGGTGATGGTGGAAGGCCATTTCCACTATACCTAGGACAGACATGGGAGGAAATCCCTTGCAGTTATTTGGGAGGGCGCATGGTGATTCAAACGCTTGCATCCAAAGACTCTGTATTGTGTACCCCAGGTAACTGTTCTTCATCCTTCGTTGGTTTGTTCTGGGCCCTAACATCCCATACTTCCCTCCGGAAGGCATCTATTTTCTTGGTTTTGATTACCTAGGACCTTTCTAGTGGTGTGATCTTTGTGTTGCTTGTTCTTAGTTGGCCTTAGAGATTTTCTTGCTCGTTGATTCGAAAAATATGGCTAGCATTCCGATGATCACCAATCAAGGGGATCCTTGTGATTTTCCATTCATTGGGAACGTTGGTACTCCCTTAATGGCTACCTTGAATCTTCTAGGATTCACTATAGGGCTACTGGTTTGGTTGTTTTCCACTCCAAATGCCTTGCATGCTCCTGATGCTTCTCAAGTAAGCACCTCAATTAAAGAGCATCAGAACCCTATGCCTTCTTCACCAGTAACATCGTCTCCTCCTCCTTATACCTCATGTGGTGAAAGTAGTAATACTAGTAACCAATAGTATAAAAGAATAGACGAAGGAAGAATAGGGAGAAAATTCCAAAGCAAGGGGGGATCCACCCAGCCTCTAGAGGTCATGCTGGGGGAGCCACCCAGCCTCTAGAGGTCATGCTGGGGGAACCTACCCAACCTATGTAGGTCATGTTGGGGGAACTCATTCAGTCACTGTAAATCATACTAACCTATGCAACCAGCCTCTGCAAGTCATGTTGGGAGAAAAATTTCAGTCACTGCGAATCATACTGAAAGTATGTCTTCAACCACCATTGGTCATGTTGAGGATGCTTCATTGATCACTGTTGGTCATATTAATGACAAGTCGCCAGTTACTATGATTCATACTGGAGACACTAAATCAGCCACTGCAGGTCATGCTAAGAAAGTTGACATTGTCGACAAACCTAATAAACAAAAGCTAAAGTTCCCTTTTAAGTTTTGCGAGGGAGACCACCTAACTTATTTGTGCCATGTACTTCCAAAAGTGCAAAAAGTGTGTTCCATAGTTAAAAATTATTGAGCAAACAACCACTGCAATTCATGTTGGGGACAAGCTCTCATCCAATGTTAATCACGCTGAGAGTACTGATGTTGTAAAGGATTCTAAGCTTATAGGATGCAAGCTAAAGTTCCCTTGTAAACTTTGTAAGGGAGATCACCTTACTCACCTGTGCCCTGCTATTGCATAGGTGTGAAGAGTGTGTTCCATGTATGAAGGATCCTCTGCTCCTGAATTGTATATAGATTCCCAACATCCTGATCAAACTTTGGTTGAGAAAGTGGTTGAACCAAAACAGTCTTTGTTCAACCCCACTCTTCCTTCAGAGACTGAAGTGATCGAATCATTGCAATCTCCGACCGATCCCACTAGTCCTTCGAACACTGATGCACCTACCCCTGAAGTCTTATACATTACTAGTTTGGATGTTTTTGAAAAAAGGGGCACTTAATATGTGTTTAGTGAACCCATACCAAGATCTAGGATCATTTCATTTGATTGGAATAGTCTAGTTGGGCCCCGTCTTCCTTCGTCTACACCCTTCTAGATAAGGGTTGATATAGGAAACCATGTGGCTCATCGATGTATTGTAGATGATGGAGCCTCTGCTAGTATCTTATCCCCTTATTCTTGGAGATATTTAGGTTTCCATAACCATGTTCCAGCGGTTAATTGGCCATTGAACTTCGATCGAAGACCTAGTGAACCGGTGGGATTCCTCCCTCAGGTACCTATTAATTTGGGTGGAAAAACAGTCTTGGTTGATTTTATGGTTTTAAAGGACCCTGTGTACTTTGATATGATCCTCGGGCATGATTTTGTTTATGCTATGAATGATGTGGTGTCTACACTCTTTCGTATGATTCATTTTCATCACAACGAAAGCATTGTCATTATTGATCAACTTGCATTTGTCGACCCCTCATATTACCCAACTGTAGACCAAGTATATCCCTCACCAGTAGGCACTACAATTTCACAAGAGAATTATGTGGCATATTATTCCTTGAGCCCAATTTCCACTGATAAGAAGCCTCTGAATTCATGCTTACCTTCTCAGGACTGGGTCCCGACAGTTGACTAGGTGATACCTCCATCTGAATGTTTAGATATGTGTTCTATCTGGGATGATATACTTCCTTCTGATGAAGTTTTCCTAGAGTCTATAATGTAGTATGCCATTCATTTGGACATTGATCCAGTTGTAGTTATTTACAGCCCCAATTTGAATTTGGAATCCGATCTTACCAATGTTGAGTCTTTGGACACTCCTATAGATCCGCAAATCGGCGTTCCTGCTGAGTTTGATTATGCTTCTAGAATTTTCAAATCCCGTGATGATGAATTTGTTCCTACAAATTCTATCATGTCCTTCGAATTTGATCTTCATCTTGAATTTGATCATTTTGATTGTAATCCCTCAGGATTTGGTACTATAGAGTCTTCATTGGTCAACTCTGCCTGCATTATGCCTGTTGTTGATAATAGTGAAGTTGAAAGTATTTTTACCACAGTGACTTGTATCAGATCTTTCTTTACATATGTTTTAGATATGATTTTGGTACTAATGTTTATTGGAGACAGGATTCTTAGCTGGACTTATACTTGCTTACTGGTCCTTTTCGACACTTTGTTTGACCATGTCAAGTATATTCGGAACCTTGCATATAGGTTTAGGATTCCCCGCTGTTATGATGCATTTGAACCTTTTTCCATACGAATTCGCCATAGGGTCAAACCTGTTGGATATTGGTGTGTTAGACATCTCTATATGCATTGTGCACCAGTCTGAAAACAGAGCCTACCTAACATGGGTCACCCTAGTCAACACCCTTATGCCATTTTGGTGCCCATGCTAATTTTTTTATCATAGGCTCGGGAGCCTTTCTAGATTTACCATGACATTGAGAAGAAGCCTCAGATCTTTCTTCCTCATATATTTCTGGACATCCCTCATAAGGCTCCCATATTTTTGTTTAAGTCGCATATGCATTTATTTTGATCTCGCTTGCACTAATTAAACTGATGTCGGCTTCCACGCTTTTAGCTTGCTATATAATCCTCCATCTCTGATCTCATTTATGTTAAGATATGTATCAATTTTCCTTTGTGATTTCACATCCTTTACCCAGATGAGACACACCCTAAGTGTCCTTATCTTGCTCAATCTCCTTGCATTATGCATAGCTTTGTTCCATGCGCTTGGAACTAATCTCGCATTTCCCTGACACTCGTCTCCTCCCATCACGAGCATTCTTCCACCTTTTCTTCAAGCTCGTTAAAAACAGTAAGGAGGATATGAGCATTCTTTCATCTCTCCTTTGAGCTCGTTAAAAACAGTAAGGAGGTCATGAGTTTACTTTTCTGGGCCTGTTAAACCTTTATGAAAAATATTTGTATGGAGTTTTCTCTAGCTCTTGTTAGACTCCTTAAAATTGACAAGATCATCGAGTCTACTTGTTCACTTCAAACTCGCTAAAGGAATTGAAGGTACATCCACTTAGGTATAAGTTTACCCCTTTTCCGGACCTTTGTGGATTATTTACGAAAAAGGAACACTCTAGTCATACTTGGATAGAAAAGTTCTCTCTCATTGTTTTACCCTTTTTCGGGTGAGGAGACTAACTTTACGAAAAAAGGACCCTTTGGAGTCTTCTTTAGGATTTTCAGACACTCAAAATATGAAAACACCAGCGAGCATCTACCAACTCAGTCTCGATGTTAAATCCACGAGTAGGTATATGGAGTTTTTGTTTAAGTTTTTGAGACTCCTTAAATATGAAAACACCGGCGAGCAAGAATAGATCTGGCCTCGATATTAAAATCCACAGATCGGTATCTTATCAAGTATTAGTCTATCTTTTCTTCAAACTCATAAAACAAAGAAGAAATTATTGAGTTTCCCTTCCATGGACTCATAAAATTACACATGGTTGGATCCTTCTTGAGCATGCTTTAGTTCTTTCTCAAGCTCGTTAAAAGATGAAAAAGGTATCTAAAAAGAGAAAGGGAAGGGAAGAGTGTTAAATATATTTCAATGTAATGGCAACAAGTCAACTATTTCCTTGAATAAAACACCTTTTTGAGTCTATCAAACAAGTTGGGTTCTAGTTTTGGCCTTAGGATAAACATGATTCCAGAGTTGTGTACTCTTCTGATTGGTTACTCTTCCAATCATATGGAGAATTTGTTAATGTCTCCTGCATTGCATATTTATATCATGGTCCCTTTGTGTTCAAAGCTGCCTATGTCACTCTTGTGTCATGCTCACTATTCAAGGATACAACCTGTGTCGTCCATTCTGCAGTTTCCTTGACCTCATGTGTCATCCATTCCTTGGTGTCAGTGTGTTTCATCATGTATTCATTCCTACTCTAGATCAGATCAACCTTTGATTGTTCCTCATGTTGGGTGATGGAGTATTCCTTAAGGCCTCCTTTCCAGCAAACTTATTCCCATCGACTTCAACTCATCTTGCTCTGGGAACGAAGTTTAGATTTTTCGGCAGTACCTTGTGGATTGCAGTCATCAGTGGAAATTTCCCTCGTCATTGAGTTATGGGAATACATTAATGTCCCTTACTCGATGGATTCTTCAGGTGTTCGACTTCAATAACATATATTCACACCTATTAGAATGTACTAGGTACCTTGGGGCCCATTTTCATTATCGATGGGATTCCCTCGCGTTTGTTAACGGTTCACATCAATGAGTGGTAATCAAACAATGTTCGCCATGTTTGACATAAACTCATTTATTCACATGGTTAGGATTCGTACCTTGAGATGATTTGGATTGAAGACCTTGGGATGATGGAATCATTTGTCATATTCTGTTATAGCCCAAATTGCGCAAGACTGAGCCACACTCTTTTTGGCTCTTGATGAGACATAGATCCAGTTTGTTATCTATGACTATGTTCTCCAGTTTCGACATAGATCCACCTTTGTATTTTTGTGGCTATATTTACACTTATGTTTATCATGGGTCCACACTTGTATTCTAGTGGCCATGATATATGCATCAGTATTGGATCATTATTGTATCCCCCTGGAGGTCATGTTCCAAAATTTGAACATGGACATTTATCCTAGGGATGAGTTTGCCTGACATTTCTTTTCTTTCGAGTTCTTCATTTGAGCCTATGATTCTTGGTTTCTCCTATTTCTCTGAATCCATGACCCAACCTTTTATTATTTATAATGTATTTCGGCCATCGTCTTCCCCTCTTACTTCATACATTAGGGTGCATCTGTTATATCCAAAATTGGCACTTCTCCGTCCGTGACGACACTTACATCTTTTGGTCGCATGACGGCACTTCATGAGATTACTGTGAGTCACACAAAAGGAAATTTTTGTATGGAAGATCCATATTTGGGGCTTTAGATGGATGGAATTACCTAATTCATGGCCCATTTGATAGGTAATAACCTTAGGAACAATTTTAGAGACCAAAACTTCTCCAGAAAAGTCTTTTTTTGACCATTTTCCCACAAAAACGCAGGTTGTAAGGTTCATAACCCACGAGTTTTCCAAAAAAACACAGGTTGCATATGGTAAAAGTCATGGGTACCCACTGTTTTTCCCCGTTCAAAGTCGCGAATACCTCAAAAACACTAAAAAATGTATAAAACCGTGAAAAATGGTCGGTTTGGGTGGTTTTGGAACCTCCTCTTCGGTTGTAACTACTTCCTATTCGACCATATCTTCTTCACTTGCTATATAAGAGAGGGATAGGGACTATGAAAGGAGACCAAGCCCATTACAATGTTATGCTGGAGGAATTGAGACTCAAATCCCCCTCACTTGTGTCCCAGTTTCTTGTAAACCCTAACACATCTTATTAGAGGTGGGATCCTTGGAGAAGAGGAGCAGGAGACCTTGAATCTCAGTTTCATGAAGTTCCATGCTTGAAGGAAGGTATAATTTGATGTACTTGCTTCATCCATTAATAAATATCAGACATTCTTCCTTTCCAAATATATTTGTTCATGTATGTTTCAGATCTTATTACAATTTGAAGTTTTATTTCTTCATAAACATCAATCTTTTATTTGTAGTCAAATTGGTTTGAGGAAGGTTTGTAGTTGTTTTGCAGGTTGTTGCATTGGAGAACAATGTTGAATATTGTAACTTCTAAGAATATTATATTTGTACATTATTTATTCCGGAGATGTTCCATCCCTCCGAGGTGATTCTATTATGTATCCGGAGATGTTTATTCCTCCGAGGAGTTGTGTCAACTAGGGTTATTAGACCCACCATGTGGGGGTCGGCCCAGTCAGTTATAATAGGGTATTTAACCTAATGGTTAAATACGAGCCGACATGTACTTGTGTAAAATATATGTCAGAGTAGTGTATAAATAGAGGAGGTGTATTCCTCATTTGACACACTCACACACTTGAGAGAGGCGCACTTGTGGAGGAGAGGTCTGCTATGGTGGAGGAGGAGATCATGTCTTTGGTTTGCATCTTTGTATATTGCTGGTCATCTATATTGAGGAAGCTTTACTGGGTTTTCTACCCCATGCGGGTTTCCCAGGATAAATCTGTGTCTCTTGTGTTTATGCTATGCTTGTTGTTTCTTCAGTGATTCTGTATATGCTATTATTGTGAAATGGAATGTAATGCTGCTATTTTCTGTCTTAGCATATTAAATTTTAACATGGTATCAGAGCTAACCTGAAGGAAGACAAGGTATGGCACTTACGACACTTGCTTTACTTACGACAATTTGAAGGTTAGGGTTTTACATAGCAAAAACCAGTCATCGTGGAACTTTCACTATAAATCCATTTCTGCAAAGGTTCAGGGTCTAAAAAGTTTACAGGTCGAAGATAACATCCCCAGGTACCTTGTGTCCAAAAGGAACCCTCAGCTTCGTTGTACTTTATGCGTTATGATCAGTACAAGTTAGGGTTTCTTCCTCTTTCAGATCTCAGTCAAAATCAGGTGACCTTGGAAAAAAGGTCATAACTTGGGATAGGAAGCTCCAAATAAAATTTCATAAAAAGTGACAGGTAGTACACAGACTGTACTATATCAAGAAACTTTTTCAGAGGCTGAAGATTAACCAATGACACGTGGTACTCTGTAAAAGTGCGCTCTCCTGGTTTATCCCATAAACAGGTCACGTTGCGACACTTGGCATAACTCTCTCTATGAAAATCCAATTGAGGTCAGACCTATCAGGATGGAAGGATGACAGGTCAGGCTACTACAAAAAACGTTTTCAGACCCTGTGGAGCAAAAATTTCAGAGTTATAGCAGAAACAATCAGGTGCATATTTCTGTCAAAATAGAATTATTTTTAGCACCTTTATTCATGGCTTCCGGAATTTAGGGTTTCGAAGAAAGTTGGAATTTTTGAAGTCTGTAACCACGGCTGGAAGCTCCTCAGAAAAATAAGAGTTTAGAGCCTTGGATTGAACCTTTTGATTGGACAGAAGGGTGGGCTTCATCAAACCCTAGTTCGGGTTCCTGTCCAGAAGATCCAGAAATTTTGAAGGCAATTTTGAGGGGTCAAATTTTGGAGATTTCAAAATTGAAGAATGCTAGGTTGATCAGCTCAGCAAGACACATTCTTCCATCCATTCAGAAGTATGAAATTCAAAGATTGAATTTTTAGGGTTTCTCTAGCAAACCCTAATCAAGCTCCAAATCAAGTTTTAGGGGGAGTTGAGGCTAAGGCCTTACATAAGAAGACTACAAAAAGTCTCGACAGTTATGAATTAAGGAGGTTCAGGTATGCCTTGAAATCTGATTCTTGATTAAGTTCATAATGTGTTTGTCTTCATGTTATTTATTAGTACAATCTTGATTAATGTTATTAATTGTCTTATCACCCTAGTAACAATATGAATGCATGTGAATGATCGAAGACATTCATTGATTAGGGCTATATGATTGTACTTATGCATTATGGTGTTGTGTGAGGTTGATGTTGTCTGCTAACAAGACACAGGTACATTACAAAAGAAAAATCAAGTTCCATGACCATGACAACATGAAGACAAAGACTCACGAGGTATGTATGACTTTGTTATATTATGTTTAACCTACGAGACATGCAGGTTCTAGCTCAGGATCTCTAAATCATTGAAGAGATTGTTTAGGTATGTTGTACATAACTAAGCAGGTATACTAATCCAGGTATGTTTTCCTATGTCATGTTAGAATCTTACCTTGTGTAAGTATACTTGGTATGATTGGTTAGTAATCAAGGGTTTGTGCATATTATGTCTCTTATCTTGGTTGATGATTTAACTAACTAGATCAAACAAGAATATGCATGAGTAAAAGAAGACTTCCTTGAAACCCTGAATACTAATGATCATGACTGTACATATTCAAGATTATTTAGAATTAGAATGTTTTGATAATATTGAGAATATACTAATGAATGTATGTTTGTGTATGAGATCATGAGGATGACACTAGTGTACACTTGAGCATGCACAGTGGTACAGAATCAATAGAAGTTCAAAAGACATACAGAAGATCAAGCAGGAGGCAACCACACAAACATAAAAGATAAGTATTTGAGTTGTTATTAGAAATAGTAAATTATATTGCTTGTATGCATATTTTTATTCCTAGAATATATCATGCTGAGTGTAAACATTCATAAAGCATTGAACAGTATACTACTAATATGCATATGATTGGTAAGTTGGACAAACATTCCATTGTTGCTTGTCTAGAATGAAACCTCTTTGTTGACATGTTGAGAGCTGTGCACACTCTCGATAGTATGTTCTGGTAGATATGGAAGGCATCTATATAGCCACTATATGCATACAGGATATGGGAAAGTGTTGTGCCAAAGTATTGGTCAAAATAGTTGCATAACTATGTAAATGATATCTGTATGCATAATAGGTTATCATGTCAATATGATTTGATGATTATGAAGTATTACTAATCATGTACTTAATTTTGATTTGTAGGAAAGATCATGATGAATGATGAACTCTGAACAAGCGATGGATGTTCAACAAAAGATTTACAAATCAAACACACTATAGAAAGATTGTGGTTAAGAGATTCTCTTAGAAAGAGGAAGAGAATCATGATTAGATGTTTTGCTCCAAGGGACTAGATAAGACCATTCTCCTAATAATGTAATCAGGTTCTGTATGGGTCCCCAGGATCGGTAGTCAATTGATGAGCTTAATGATCATCATGGGTGATGTGGATCTCAACCTTTGCTACAAGGTTGAATGTGGGTTCTATACACATATGACATGGATGCAAGAAGGAACTCACCACAGAGTTCGAATGATTTTGAGGCTCATATTAGTAGACCCATCTGACGAGAGATGGCACAGATAGATATGCAGAAGATCACTCAATGCTGAGTGTGAATAATGGACAATTGACAGCTTCATGACAAAGCTTGGGATTTACCATAAGTAAAGATGTTCCTAACATTTACCTTAAGGTTGTGGATGATGAACCTATCATACCATTATTGTATGACGATGATCTCTTTCTGACAAGGAATGAGAAACAGGTCATGAAAATGGCTGCAGAAATGAAAATGAAAGATCTCGGATTAATGCACTACTTCTTAGGTCTAGAAGTATGGCAAGATCCAAAAGGAATCTTTTAATTCAAAGTAAGTATGCTGTGAAGTTTCTAAAAATATTTGATATGTTGGAGTATAAAGCCATGGCCACTCCCATGGAATCCAACTTGAAGTTGTTAGTTAATGACTCATCGTATTTAGTGGACCTAACCCTATATAGACAAATCATTGGGTCATTGATGTATTTAACAAATACTAGGCCAGATATATGCTTTGCTGCAAATACCCTAAGTCAGTATCTAGTAGAACCTAGAAAGGCTCACTTAATAGCTACAAAGCATGTAGTGAGGTACCTAAAAGGTACATTAGATTTTGGTCTATATTATCTTGGAGGTCATGAACTCCGTTTACATGGTTACTCAGATTCTGATTGGGCAGGAAGTGCCTCAGAAAGAAAGACTACATCAGGTGGATGTTATAGTATTGAATCTGCCATGATCTCATGGTTCAACAAGGAACAATCTAGTGTGGCTCTCAGTACTGCTGAAGCAGAATATATATATAGTTGTCTGCTCTGCCAGCTGTGAAGCAGTGTGGCTTCAGAAGCTATTATATGGAGTGTTTGTTTTAGAAATAAATTCCACTATGATTATGTGTGACATTCAAAACTGCATCAAGATAGAAAATCTTGTATTCCACAATAAGTCAAAAACACATAGAGATCCGATACTTCTATATACGAGATATGGTGCAGAGAGGAGCTATCAAGCTCGAGTATATAAGCACTGAGGATCAGATTGCTGATATCTTGACTAAACCTTTGTCTCGAGTGAAGTTTGAATACTTCCGAGACAAGCTTGGTATAGTCCAGAAGGACCCTCCTCGAAAGGGGGAGTAGCATAGTATCTGATAACGAGCTTGTCTCATCAATGATGAGGATACCTTTTTACTGCACTTAGTTACTTAGAATTATTTAGACTTAGGACTATTATATTTTGTTTGATGATGATGATGATACATGTTTTGATATACATGCTTGATGATGATGATGATACATGTTTTGATAAACATGATGATGATGATGATACATGTTTTGATATACATGCTTGATGATGATGATGATTCATGTTTTGATATACATGTTTGATGATGATGATGATACATGTTTTGATAAACATGTTTGATTATGATGATACATGTTTTGATATACATGTTTGATGATGATGATGATACATGTTTTGACATACATGTTTGATGATGATTATGATACATGTCTTGATATACATGTTTGATGATGATGATACATGTTTTGATATACATGTTTGATGATGATGATGATACATGTTTTGATATACATGTTTGATGATGATGATGATACATGTTTTGATATACATGTTTGATGATGATGATGATACATGTCTTGATATACATGTTTGATGATGATGATACATGTTTTGGTTATACATGTTTTGATGATGAGAATACATGTTTTGTTATACATGTTGTGAGGGGATTGGATCATCCCTGGACTTCAGTCCTAAAGTTGAGTCGTAGACGTATGTCTTCGAGAATGAAGTTCTTGGTGAACATGTGAGGGGATTGGATCATCCCTGGACTTCAGTCCTAAAGTTGAGCTATAGATGTATGTCTTCGAGAAAGAAGTTCTTGGTGAACATGTGAGGGGATTGGATCATCCCTGGACTTCAGTCCTAAATTTGAGCCGTATATGTATGTCTTCGAGAAAGAAGTTCTTGGTGAACATGTGAGGGGACTGGATCGTCCCTGGACCTCAGTTCAAAAGGTACACGATAGGACTGGATCGTCCCTGGACCTCGGTTCAAAAGGTACATGATAAGACTGGATCGTCCCTAGACCTCGGTTCAAAAGGTACACGATAGGACTGGATCGTCCCTGGACTTCGGTTCAAAAGGTACACGATAGGACTGGATTGTCCCTAGACCTCGGTTCAAAAGGTACACGATAGGACTGGATCGTCCCTGGACTTCGGTTCAAAAGGTACACGATAGGACTGGATCGTCCCTGGACTTCGGTTCAAAAGGTACACGATAGGACTGGATCATCCCTGGACCTTGGTTCAAAAGGTACACGATAGGACTGGATCGTCCCTGGACTTCGGTTCAAAAGGTACACGATATGACTAGATCGTCCCTGGACTTCAGTTCAAAAGGTACACGATAGGACTGGATCGTCCCTGGACCTCGGTTCAAAAGGTACACGATAGGACTGGATCATCCCTGGACTTTGGTTCAAAAGGCACATGGTAGGACTGGATCGTCCCTGGACCTCGGTTCAAAATGTACGTGACAAATCCTAGAATTGCTCTAGGTTACATCCAGCATGAAATAGCGCTGGCTCTGTAGATGTGATACATCCAGCATGAAACAGGGATGGCTCTGTAGATATGATACATCCAACATGAAACAGGGTTGGCTCTGTAGATGTGATACATCCATCATGAAACAGGGCTGGCTCTGTAGATATGATACATCCAGCATGAAACAGGGCTGGCTCTATAGATATGATACATCCAGCATGAAACAGGGTTGGCTCTGTAGATGTGATACATCCAGCATGAAACAGGGCTGGCTCTGTAGATGTGATACATCCATCATGAAACAGGGCTGGCTCTGTAGATATGATACATCCAGCATGAAACAGGGTTGGCTCTGTAGATGTGATACATCCAGCATGAAACAGGGTTGGCTCTGTAGATGTGATACATCCAACATGAAACAGGGCTGGCTCTGTAGATATGATACATCCAGCATGAAACAGGGCTGGCTCTGTAGATGTGATACATCCAGCATGAAACAGGACTGGCTCTGTAGATATGATACATCTAGCATGAAACAGGGCTGGCTCTGTAGATGTGATACATCCAGCATGAAACAGGGCTGGCTCTGTAGATGTGATACATCCAGCATGAAACAGGGTTGTCTCTGTAGATGTGACACATCCAGTATGAAAGAGGACTGGCTCTGTGGCGGTAAATCCTAGATCTGATCTAGGTCACATCCAGTATGAAAAAGGACTGGCACTGTGGTTGGGATTGGATCGTCCCTAGACATGAGACTTGTCTTAAAGAGATAAGGATTGATCATCCTGGAACTTGATCTGGATTGCATCATCCATGGACCTATGTCCTAAAGAGAGGAGGATTGATCATCCTGTAATATGATCGTGTGATGACGATGCTGCCGATCGTGTGATGACGATGCTGCCGATCGTGTGATGACGATGTTGATCGTATGATGGCGATGCTACTGATCGTGTGATGACGATGCTGATCGTATGATGACGATACTGATCGTATGATGACGATGCTGCTGATCGTGTGATGACGATGCTGATGATCATGTGATGACGATGCTGATGATCGTGTGATGACGATGATGATGACAATGCTGATGATCGAGTAATATCAACTTTGATGATGTTGATGTTCCAGTAACTAGTTGAGTTACTGATGATGATGAATTGAAGAAAGCTTCCGATGATATATAGATGATGTAGTCAATGACTCCTTGCTCCTGCAGATGTTGTTATAATATCCTTCTCGTTAAGGGGGAGTGTTGAATATTGTAACTTCTAAGAATATTATATTTGTACATTATTTATTCCGGAGATGTTCCATCCCTCCGAGGTGATTCTATTATGTATCCGGAGATGTTTATTCCTCCGAGGAGTTGTGTCAACTAGGGTTATTAGACACACCATGTGGGGGTCGGCCCAGTCATTTATAATAGGGTATTTAACCTAATGGTTAAATACGATCCTACATGTACTTGTGTAAAATGTATGTCAGAGTAGTGTATAAATAGAGGAGGTGTGTTCCTCATTTGACACACTCACACACTTGAGAGAGGCGCACTTGTGGAGGAGAGGTCTGCTATGGTGGAGGAGGAGATCATGTCTTTGGTTTGCATCTTTGTATATTGCTGGTCATCTATATTGAGGAAGCTTTACTGGGTTTTCTACCCCATGAGGGTTTCCCAGGATAAATCTGTGTCTCTTGTGTTTATGCTATGCTTGTTGTTTCTTCAGTGATCCTGTATATGCTATTATTGTGAAATGGAATGTAATGCTGCTATTTTCTGTCTTAGCATATTAAATTTTAACAAACAAGAGGAGAATCTTAGATCAACCTTATGAATAAGGTACACATTCTCCTAAACCCTAGTCTCTTTTCTTAATAAGTGTACTTGTAGAACCTTGTATGTTTATCTTTTACCCTAGTATGTTGGTAGTCTCACCCCTACTATAGGAACACTTTCCCTAACAACAGTACACATACCAAATATTAAATACCAAAGTGGAATTTGTTGCGAGGTTTTCATACTCTTGTAGCTTCTTGTCTTGCTCTGAGAAAATTTTGTATTGGCTTTCCATCAGAAGACATGTTGGTTGACGATTTGCTGAAAATGGTTAAGTATTGCCTTTTACCAAGCTCTGAATACGATCGATGTGTCGGTCCAGTTGTGGTCTTACTAGCGAACCAATCAATTGTTCTGATTTTTATTTGTAGTGTTTCCACGCATATTCCTATGCATTCTTCAAAATTTTCATTTTCTTAGTGGCATCATTTCATTGTTTGTTGCGTTCTTTTTTTATTAATTTGAATAAATCCTCTAGTTCTTCATCAGAATCCTTTGCTGGTGAAAACATACCAACGGTCGATGTGGATCATGTTGTCTACTGGATTGGTAATGTAAGTGAAAGGATTGATTTAGTCTTCTTTTTGTTTCCCTTGCATGTCTTATTTTATGTCTGTAGTTGACCTACTCCATTGGTTAGAGGTACTTGTTGTGTTGTTGAGGTAGACATAGTCAAGGTAGTTATCGATGTGGTAGTTGATGGACTCGATGGTGGAAGAGTCTTCAGAATTGTTCTTGAATTCTTCAAGGAAGTGATGACAAGGAGGGTTGATGTGATGGTTGGGAAAGTGGTTGACATGATAGTGTATATGGTGTTCGGTGGGATGTTCAGAGGGACAGTCGATGTAGTTGTGGAAGGAATATTTATCTGATTAGTCAAAGGAAAGACTAGTGATGCAATCAATGGGATGGTTGTTGAAACAATGGATGGTGTAGTCGTTGGGATGGTCGTCAAATGGGTGATGTAATAGATGGAAATATGGTCAAAGGAAGGACTAAAGAGCTTAATGATGGAATCGTCAAGTCAATAGATAATGTAGGTGTTTCTATTATGGTAGGCGGTATGATAGTTGATCGAATGGATGGAAATGGAGTGGAATTTTTCATTGCAAAATGTCTCAGAGCATGTGGTGTCAATAATATAGATAGTTTCTTTGATTATGAGTCTGTTTCTTGAAGAACTAGGGATTTTTTAGTATTTTTCTAGTTGAGAGAATATTATGGAGAGCAACTCAAGGGATGTCGATGATAAGCATGAGAGTATTTGGGAAAATTGTGGGTTAATGGTGGGATATGCTAATGGGGATGTTATTGAAGGAGGGGATTCTTTTTCAAGCATGGGTAGTGAGGGTGGCAAGGTTTCCTCAATTAAATCTATCTATTTTTCTGGTCAGTTTGTGGCTCTAGGATTCGTGTGGATAAAAAGGGGAGGGAGTGGAGTTTCCTTTACCTTTTTAGCTAGTGGTGTCTCTTACTATTGCAAGAAGTTTTTATTGATTTGTTTTTCTATTGTAACTTTGTTCTGCATTGCTTCGAATATCATAGTCTTGGTATTTTCCTGTGCGTTGGATATGTTTTCCCTGATCGATGATGTCAGAAGCAATTTCCTTTTTCTCGACTATTGTTGAGTTGACTTCCCCTTGGGATTTGATGGTACGCTATCACCTGCTCGATAACTTGGTCGATATTTTATTTCAACCAGGGCTCATCAAAGTTTGGAAGTTTGGTTCGACTCCTTGCTGTATTATAGAGTCTAAGTCATCCTTAGTCTACTGACTAAGGACCCATGGACTGTCTCTTTTCCTCGACTTGAGGTCATAACAATGCCTAGTTTTTGTTCTGTGGTTGTGTCGTCTAGATTAAATGTTGTGATATATAACGAAGTCTCATATTGATCTTCAATATCCCCATTTGTAAGAGAAAAATGTAGATCAATTTGAACACTCTTGGCCAAATTTGGGATGGGGGTAATTGTGTTGGAATGATGTGCTAGGTCGGAAAATAGTGTGTCAACCATTGGATATTGATCTAATTCATGGGGTTATTTTCCTTGTACATGCATATATCACACCTTGGTGTGGTCTACTTCAATATAAATGTGTGAAAATGGAGGTATTTTGTGTCGTACCAATTGTCGAACTCTCCATCTATCACATTTGGTCTTAAGCACATGGAACCAATTTTCAAGTCATATTTTGGGCCTTGTTGACTCAGTTGGTGTGCCTTTTGGGGGAAAAATTCTATAATTATTTATTGATGTAGGTCGCATGTTGGTGAATGATACCTCTCTGACTATAGGAATATTTTTCATCGCAATCCAGATGCGCAATGAAGGAACCAAATTGCATGCCTAGTTTCTTGGCACTTTTTGCAATTTATTTTTATGATGTCGATGACGTGGTCGGCCCAGTTGAACATTTTCCCTTCGTATACAACTTGCTTGATTTCCTCCAACATATCTATATTGACATATGATGGCCAACCTAAACTGGTGAGCATAAGGAAATTGTCACGGATGTCCATTTGATCATTAGATATGTGACTTTGTTGATAATCAATCCTTTTGAGTTATTTTCGGTCAAGATTCCTGTGAAATCCTCGACTAGATCCAAGGGCTTAGTCATTTTAGAAACTGACTCTCCTTTTCTAGGTAAACCAATGATATGGATGATTAATTTTTTATTAATCTCAATAGGTTCATCTAGCCAAATATTCCCATCTTGATACTTGCTAACTATAAACTTGGTAGCGATCTCCTTCAAGTTCCCATGATTTGCTATCTAGGGAGAATTGTTGAGGTAGTGACGGATTTTTGCCACAGCCGACATATGGCCATTTGGTACCCATTTATTGTCTTTGACTCCCCACTCTTTAAATTCCAACCATTTTTTACCCCAATTATATTCATCTGCCTTTGCTTTCGTAATCCTGTTGAGATGAACTTGCAATATTCTCATTGACAGCCCCTCATGTTGTGCCTTAATTATTTCTTTAGTGGCCCTGGATTTGATTGAAGGACCAAATTTCCTCGGTGCCATTTTTAATAGTTGATCATCTAAAAATTTGATGTCTAGCTGCAAGTGATTCATATTGGAGATCGATTGCACTCACTCTAATTCTTGACAAAAACTTTGCCAACAATCTTCAAGTGAGGGTGAATTTATAAGTGCAGGATCTTGAGGGAAATTAATATGAGTGGGTGACTGTAATATTTTCTTTTTCATGCTTGAAATATAATTTGCATGCTTGATGAAACTTGCATTGGAAGTTTGTCCTATGGTTTTGGCATTCTGTGTTCAGTCAATTTTATCAGTGGTAGGGCCGACTTGGTTTTCCTTCACTTGTCATTGGATTTCCAAATAGTCTGGTCGATCAATGAGCTGATGGAATTTTCCTTCCTTCGATCTAAATTAGGGTTGGGTTGACTACTTCTACGTCAATGTGTGCTCATGCTTGAAAAGGAGGATTCATATGCCCAATCGACTGTCATTGTAGTGAATTTATTTATCCTACTGAAAACCATGTCTTAGTTCCCTTATATATTTATTTTAGTAATAAATTAGTTAAATTCCTACCTATCAATGAATAAGTTTAAGAATTTTAACAAAATCAAACCTCAAAGCACAACCGTCGACCAGTGATGATATTGCCACTAATCAACATGAGTGCATCGTATGTGCGATATCGCTTCAATCGGGCGCCATTAATAGCTTTCATGAAGACTCAACCTTGTAGTGTTTTTAGCCTATTTGTTCCATCGTAGTTCATTTCTTCGACTATGTATGACCCTAGCCATGTAGTTTCTAATTTCCTTGGTTTCCATTTTATTTTTCTATCATATAATAGGACTAGGTCTCTAAATGAAATGTCTCTGATTTTGATGTTTTTCCCGTGCCATGATTTTTTATGTTTCTTCTATACTTCTTGATGGTGTATGGTGTCTAGCATGTGTTCTTCCAATTTCTATAAATCAAATATCTTATATTTGATAGCTTGTACAACATCCAAATGTAATACTTGTGCAATTAATACAGCTTGTCATTTAAAGTGCAATGGAACTACTACTTCTTGTCCTTAGACTAGTTTAAATGGTGTTTTTCATGGCGATCTCTTATATGTTGTCCTATGAGCCCATATAACAGTTGGAATCTTTCCATCCCAATCATCTTTTTCAATGTTGTAAATTTCCATTAGTCCTTTGGTTAGTGTCTTATTGAATGATTATATGACATTATAACATTAAGGATGATATGTTTAACTTTTGTGATGATCAATCAAGAATTATTTTAGTAGGATTGCTATAGTTTTTCGAATGAATTGTGTTCCTATGTCACTAATTAATGTAAGGGGGCATCCAAATCTAGTAATTATATTTTTCGTAAATAAATTTTGTCAGTACAAGCTTTGACTAGTTCAACTTCTTCCCATTTTGGTAACATATTCAACTGCAGTGATAATATATCTCGCGCTTGTTCATTGACTAGGTACCGGAAATGGTATGATGAATTCGGTGTCCCAGAATTCAAATGCATGGCTTAGATTGACTGAAATCAATGTCATCTCATTTTGTCTTAGAGCTCAGCCCAATATTTGGCATTTGTCACATTTACAGATGAAATTTTTGCAATCTTTGTTAATCATTATCCATCATAGTCCAGTCCTTAGAATATGTTTAACGGTCGTGTCGGCCTGGAAATGTCCTCCAGTTGGTCCTGAGTGTGCTTCGTCGATAATCTATTCCCTTTCATGGTCGAGGACGCATCAAGATAGAATATCATCATGTCCTAACTTGTATAGAAAATTGTTAATTAATGTGTATGTGGCAGCTTTCATGGCTAATATTTTCCTCTTCTTCTCGGATTCCTTCTGGTGCTTATCCATATTGCAAGAATTGGGTTATATTGGCTAATTTTGCAGATACTGCTTAGACCCTAAAGAGATGTGTGTCAAGTCATTTTTCATCTATGTCGATGGGATCTTCTCCTGTTTCTATCCTAGACAAGTGGTCTGGTTTGACGTTAATATTTCTTGGTCAAACTATGGTTTCGAATTCAAATTCTTGGAGTAATAGAAACCATCGACACATTATTCCATGTTGCAAGGGTTTGTTGACTAAGTATTTTAGAGCTTGATGATCTGTGAAGAAAACAACAGGGTTAGCCAATAAATAATGATGAAATTTTTGGACAACCAAAATCACACCAATTCCTTTGCGTTCTATGGTCGAGTAGTTATGTTCCGCTTTATTCAATTTTCAAATAGCATATGCATTTGGGTACTCCATCCCATATCCATCTAGATGCATCAGTATTGCACCAACCGCGATGGGTGATGCATCAATGTGTACATGTACTTTATTGGACCAATTTGGGAAACATAGTATAGGTGCTTAGACTAAATTTCTTCTTAGTAGTTGGAAAGATTCTTTACATTCCCGAGTTCATTTGAATTCAACATTCGCTTTGAGTAGCTCGTCCAAGGGGAATGTGATGTCTGAGTAGTGACGTATAAATTTTCGATAATAACTTGTGTGTCCAAAAAATATTCTAATTTGTTTTTTAATTTACGGGGGGTTTTAAGTCAATAATGACTTTTATTTTGGCGAAGTCGATTTTGATTCCTTCCTTACAAACTACATGGCCTAAAAAGATCCCAATAGATGTAGCAAAGATACATTTCTTTATGTTTAAGGATAATTGGATTTGTCTACATATTTCCAGCATTACATGAAGCTATTTGATGTGGTATTTTAGTAAACTATATGCGGTCCATTCTCTAAAGTAGAAAACCATAGTTTTGTACAAGTAATCCTAAGAAGATTTGATAACTTTTCTATAAAAGACTACGAGTGCATTCTTTAGGCCAAATGGAATGACTTTGTAATAACATGATCCAAATTCAATGACAAAGGTTATTTTTGCTTGGTCTTCCATGGCTATGGGAACTTGGTTATATCCTAAGAATCCATCTGTGAATGAGTAGCATTCGTGGTCTTCTACCTCATTAATAATTTCATCAACAAAATTTGTAGGTAAAGGATCTGTGAAATTTACTTTAAATAGTCATCTAAAGTCAACATAGATACGGAGTTTTTTAAGATCATTCTTTTTGGGTTAGATGAACATTGGGCTATCACATTCTGATTGGTCAATCAAGTATATAATCCCTGCATCTAACATGTTTTCAATTTATCTCTTAACAATGTCTTTGTATTTGTGGGTTAGCTTATACGGTCTCTTTTTTATTGGTTTTGCACCCAATACAAGGTCTATTTTAATTTCTCCCATATCCTGCACAAGTTATTTTAGATATCTGTAATATCTAGCAAAAACATCTTGGTATTCTCTAAGAAGGTTTACTATTTCTGATGTTTGTTCTTCTTATCACTAGTCTCCTATTTTGGCTAATTTAGGTCTATCATCTGTGGATATGTCTACTTATTTGGTTTTAATTTCTACATTCATCCATTATGGGGATTGCGACTCATCAATATGTTGTTCTCCTTCTTTAAAGTCTGTAAAAGATGAAGGGAAGTCTTTTTCCCCTAGCTCCATATTTTCTTCCTTAGGTTTGGTAGATATTTTCATAATAGACTTAACTAGATGTACACTATCAAGACAATCTCTTTTTCATCTAAAGCTCTTACTTGGATAATTTTCAATTTCTATTTCTAAATGGTTTGGCAATCGACATTTTTTTTATTTTGGTCAGTTGTTATATTGTTCCAAGTTGAAGTTAGATGATGGTCAGATGATGTTCCATCAACACTCTCTAGTCGATCTAAAGGTTTAATAAAATTTTGTTGATAAAGTTTTCTTTGAGGGATTGACAGTTAAACGTCTCACCTATTGATTCTTCAATTTTACAACATTTGTTGGATAATTCGTCCAGTGTATTCATGAACATGTGTGGCCATGCTCGTTCATCGCGATACCCTAATCTTTCAATTCTTTTTCGAAAAGGTTAATTTGGTCAACTAGATCTTGTCCTTGTACGAACTTAGTAATTGTGCTTGTGTTGTTAACATCTTTCCACCAAAACACTTGATGAAGTATGTAGAAGTTGTTTTCCATGTTTGTAGTCAGGATTGATGAGTATTCCACCATCGAGTAACTTGAAAAATGAAATTTTTGTTTTGATTCTGTATCCGTCCTTGTTCTCCTACATTCTTAGAAACTTCATTGATGTGTATGGATGGTGATTCTCGTTCTTTGTACCGAAGCGGTGGAAGGTTGGTCGATCCATTTCTGGTCGGCACTAGGGTTGAATACTCTCATGTTTTATTTTTGAATACTTTTGGTATGACTGTAATAGTGAAAAAATTGTGTACACAATTGCAAGGAATAGATTCAATTGTCCAACACTTTCAAGATTTAGCTTCATATTTTTTCATTTTCCAGCCATAGTTATATGAGTCTAAATTATAGTCGAGTGACATAGGGGAACCCAAGGGAAGTTCCCCATTTTCATTTGGTTTGACTCAGTCTTCATTATTTTGAATTACTCGGTATAGTCACCCTATGTCTGTGTTGTTTTTGTCATGTTCATCCTAAGGTTTGCCTTGAGATGGATACATGGGTACGATAACCCTTTTTCCTTCCCCTTTTAATTTAATCATATCTTTTTCCGAGGAAATTGAATCTTTCATTTTTCATCCCCTGGGTCAACTAACTAGTGATGGGAATGATTTAGATCCTTCCTTGGGGTCAATTACTTCGAAGTCAACTTGTGTCGTTATGCCCATGATTGCAATGTGTACATTTTTCCATACTTCTATACATTCAATTAAGCCTTGGTCTGCCAATTTGAGGAAAATTCTTGATTTTGAAAGCTATCGTCAACTTAGTTTTTCACGTGTACTTCTTGTCATTATATTTTCTTTTGATCCAAATTCAAGAATGACTTGTGAAATATAATATCCTTTGACTTCTAGATAGACTAAGCGGTCGGTGTCAATTTTATTCTTTTGATTTAGTCGGCATAAGTTCATAGCTATTTTGTCATTTACTTGATTTCTTTTTACCATGTACATCAAATCAATTAATCAAGTGATGGCATCTTCCTTTGTGATTAATTGCAACAATTCATTAAGTGTTTTATTTTTGCTTTCTTGAGTATCCTCTTCCATAGCTAGTTCTTCAAATATTTTTAAAGCATCACTAAAAAATATTTTTGCTTATGCGGATTGGTATAATTAATTCCTTTGTTTTGAATTTTGGTGATTTTTAGATTATCACCTCTAATCTTAATGCTATGTCTAGTTATAACACACAATTTTTTAGTATTTAAAACTTCATGCTTAGGGACACTAGATAAAATATTAGTATTTTTCTTATTGATTATCTTCTCGAGGATGATGGGGAAATATTCTAAAGAATGATCACTCACTCCACATTTGGTACAAGACTTAAGATCGGTTTTTTCCTTCCAAGGACAGTCTGGGATCATCTGTTCTTCACTAAATCATACATAACCTCTAGATTTTCATCCTCTACCAACAGGTCTATTACCTCAATGATTATTATACCTTCCTCGCCGTGGTATCCCCCTCTTCTGTTGTAGTCATTGTTTTTGTAGTCATTATTTATGTAGTTTCAACCATTATGTTTATTCTGGTAAAAAACTTATGCTTGATAGACTGATTGGCAGTTTGATTTATTTTTCATATTTAAGGAACACTTAGTTGTATTATGTGAATTATCTTCACAAATACCACACCATTTAGGTTTCACGTTCTTCATATTAAATGGACATTATTTTGTAGGGTGAGACTCAAAGTCCTGGAAAATATCACAATAATATTTGGTATGAATAACTAGGACATCTTGATGTATGTCATCTTGTAGTCGAAATTTGTCTTTAGTGTGTCCTTCTTTCAAGCAATTCATACACCATAATATACATTTCTTAGGGTAAGGTTGCAAATAGATTTTTGCATAATTTTGATCTTTTCTTCCATCCTTCTATCAACAGGTGCTATCAAATAATCATCATCAGACTCAATTTGTTGTGCTTTCTTTGGGGCATCTTCGTATGTCAAAAATTCATGAAGTCGTAATGGTGTTTTTTTTGTAGCATTCCCACAACAAACCATTGTATGAGAAGATTTTTTCGATATGATATGATATCTAGCTAAGGATATCCTTGAACCTTTTTTCATATTCTCGTATTGTCTCTCTTGGAATTTGTATGATATCTTTAAGCTTTTTAGCTGCTTGGTGCATCCTATCTTGCATTCCAAAGAATGCAAGCCTAAATTTTGCTTTATTTCACTCTTGGTTCTAGTGTGATTTTTGGTCAAATTCATGTACCAAGTGAGTGTCGTTTCCTAATTAAGAGCACTAGAAAACTATGCCATTTGTTTACCCTCATTGGTTACAATATTGGCCTCCCAAATGGTTTTGCAAATAAACCAATGTTTTTTAGGGTCTTCATCACCTTCATACATTGGGATGTGAACTAAGTGATTATAAGCCATTTTGGAAGAATTTTGATTTTGAGTAATTATTGGAGAGGAAATATTTGATTGTGGTGTACTTACTTTTGACCATCGAGCTTCATACCAAGTCATTTGAGCTTCTCCTAATTGTGTTTCCTTGTCATGTCAATCAATCGATGGATTGTGAGTTTCAATCGATATTATTGCTTGCAGGGGGGTGCTTCCATGCGATATGAATAGAATAGGACAAAGTTGTTTCTTCTAAACTCAGGGTTAAAAATGATCCAATTACCCTGTAACGGTCTATGAATCATCAATGGGTCCATTATTCTTCCACAACTATCTAGTCTACTCCATATGGTTCCTTAGCCAAGTCCAATATGCAAGTCATGTTTGATTATTTATCTTACAGTTAGGACACAGTCGACAAGATTGGTAATGGGTCTTCAAAACTCATACTATCAGGCAATTTTATTTATAGGGATCCAAATTCAGGTATCCAGGTCTGCCTGAAAACTTATTAGGAAATGTTATTTATTAGGCAATGTTATTTATAGGCTTTCCAGATCTTCCTGAAAACTTCTCTTCTAAAGTTATTGGGGAAGATAATGAATATTTGATGATTAAAGAGGGTTACAATGACTGGAAAGTGCCTGGTTACAAAGGACCCAATCCACCTGTTGGGGATCATCAATATGAATTCACCCTATATGCATTGGATCATTTTATAAATATTGGAAATAAGGTTGATATCAATAACGAACTTGCCATTTGAAGATACATGCTTAAAGCATGCATGAGATCATATTGCTTATTTTTTCTGATGTACACATAATCCAAAGCCTGACTGGCCCATTAGATATTGAATTAAATTAAATTAATATTTACAAAAAAATTATTGCAGGTGTCAAAAGAGAAGCTTCTCGAGACAATGGAAGGCCACATTTTGGGAGTTGTTGAGTTGGTATGCCATTATAGCAAGGCAAAGTTTCCAACGGGATGTGACTCCTACACATCTATGGGCACACCTGATCATGGTGGCCCTGGGATTCTAAATGTTACCAAGTTTCCCAGTAGAGGAAACAAGACACACCTTGTGTACAAGATGCAGTAACTATGATCCATGTTTTATAGAACTATTTTGTTGAATTCCATGCATCTATATAGATAATTAGTAGGAAGAAGAGATATGTAGAAATAATAAAGTATCTATTGTACCTGTGTAAGGACTTGGTAATCATATGAATTGATGTATTTCTTATCAATGTCATGTCACTGTGGGGTTGTATTTGTGTTATACTACTTGACATGACTTTTAGACAGGTAGATTACATATCTCTATTTTCAGGGATAGGACCAAATTCCATTTCACCAAAAATTTTCATGAGTGAATTTTTTTTATTTTCATCATAAAATTCCCTTTTCTTTTGAGCACTAGATTTTACATACAATCCCTTCCCAACCCAAAATTGGGCACGTACAGTTTGTTCCAAGCATATGAAACCTATAAAGCCATTACTGAATCAGGCAATATAGATGATGAAAAACTGTACATTTTTCAATCTTATAAACTACAGAGTAAATATCTGATGTAAGTTTGTAAAATTCCCATTTCTTCTAAGATCGAGAATAAATATTTTGAACTTTTGTCATTTTGTATCCATATCCTCACTTATTTGGGTTGGGGTGATGTTGTAGTAGCCTTAGTTGACTTTGTAGTAGCTCTTTTACTTTCCCATTTTTTGGGGGTTTGATATTTTGTGTCAAATGATAAAATTTATGGCCGCATGATTTCCCCAATAACCATTGAGATAGATTTTCTTCAGATTTATTTTTTGAAAGTCGGTGAAAATAATGGATTTTAACCACTAGAGGACAGACCCGTTTACCGTTAATTTCACCTATTGACTTGTCTATGCTCTGGGCACTGTCGAGCTTTTATGACCCTGAATGCATTAAAATTTAGAGATTGAGCCTTCTTTGGTTTTATAATTTTATTTTGAACTCTATAATATTATGGCTGTGATAAAATTATATGTCCAAGTGTTGGAGAAGGTTTAACGAAAATTTTCTTAGCAATTTACTTTCTATTTCATTTGTATGTGATTATCATTGCATATTCAGAGATCCTTTCTCATTGTGTATATTTAGTGGATGGTATTCCTCACCTGAACCTGTACTTTGCAGTGCTTAAACGATTTGTGCTTTTCCTTGGTGCATTCTATAAACTACTTATCATGTGCATTCTATTCCTTGTGTTATTTCCTTCTAATTTTGAATAAAGGTAAAATTTTCTTTAATTCTACATGCAATGGCAGTATCCTTTATGCACAGAGAATTATTCAGTGGAGAACATCATAATCGATCCATATTTCAACCTTGTTACTATTGTTGTAAGTAATTTGTTGCAGTTTTTTGGTGGGATCAGATTGATACAAGGGCACCCCAAAGTAATGTTGATGTCTAATATGCTAAAACTTTATGGTTGTCTACTATGGTAGATGAAAAGCTACCCTGATGATGTAACTGAATTTGAGGTGAAACCAGATGCTTCTTGACATCTTGATCTTGAAGGCGATCTCAAGCTTCGTGAGCATCGGCATCAGCCATATGGATCTATCATTATTGTAGATGGAGAGGTTACACATCAACAAGGAAACTTGAACTATATCTCAAGGTCCCATGCCTTCAAAAATTGGAATCAAGATAAATCGAGATGGTTACTAAGAACTAAGTGGTGCTATCCCATCATCTACTGCAAATACCGTGTCTCGAGGAATGTAAAAAATGTGCCAGCAATAAGCAATAGTGCAACTGATACAAATGGAGATGATGAAGATCCTAGTGTCAACCAAGAAGGAAGTGAGAGCCTTGATTTTTCAGCAAATAATGATGTTGGGTTTGACTCTCCTTTCTTGGGTTGTAATTAGATTTTACAGACAACTGCCAAGCATGTTTTGAACTTCCAAAGAATTCTAAAGTGATAGTTTTGAGTGATTCGGAGGAAAAAAATGCAGATGATGTAAACATTGGTTCATGATGCATGAGCATATTTTCTTAAATCAAACATTAATTAATCATCCAAGGAGGGGTCTCGACATTTTTGGAGAATCTTACTTCTTTACTTTAATTGTTAAAAAGTTTCTAGGAGAAACGAGTCATTGGAAGAGGATTTTCCTCAATGACACCTATTCGAAGGTCTAACGACAGTTGGAATATAAGATTAGAACTGATTTAGTTCAGTTCATAGAATATAGGGTCAAGGTGTCTAATAATAGGAATTAGTTGTTAAAATATAGAAGACAGTTTTTATAGTTTAGGAAATTAGTTAATGTGCTAGAAGATCACTTTCCATGCATAAATATGGAATGTAAGCATACGGGCAAGGGGAGAGCGGCCAAGGCCAAAGGTATCCAAACGAATGCAGATCAGGCCAAGGAGATGATGAGATCACTGAGGGCGATATGTACAGGATTTAAGTTAATGAAGAAGTGAATTATGCCTCTGTTGCTTTCATAAATGGTTCCTTGTGTTTATGTGGCTCATATTCTGCATATCAATGGTTTGGGTGTTATTGTGGTTATGCCCATTTGGATGTGTAATTGATTTTCTATATTCTGTGTTGATGCATATTATTCTCTGTGGATAGTACTTTCATGGTCTCTATTGAAAGAATAAAATATACCTTGTTTCCCTGAAGGCGGTCGCATATAACTGGTCTTGTGTTATGAATACTATTTTCAATTAGTTCGGAATGAAGTATTCTTGATAATTGTTTCCAAATCAGAATATAAGTCAGATGCGTCTTGTATATGCATCCAACTAGTGGTCGGTTTCAACTACAGTCAAGGTATAATAGTTCAATCACGAACCAACGAAATCCGAGTTAAGATAGTGGTGTCCAATTTTTATAGATCATTGTGACATGGGAATATGGCTCATAGGAATTATTCAAGTGCACCCTGTAGATAATGATTCTAGTTACCAATAGAATCACCATTTGTGGATGTCATTACTGGCAATTTAAGAATGCATCTCAAGTGTATTCAATTGTAAGAAGCAGCGAAGTCAAAAGTCCAGGTAACATAAATATATTTCTATTATGAGACAGAAATTTCTAGTCCGTGGAAACATTGTATCGAACTTGGATCACAAAGAGTAAATTTACTCTTCAGATTTTGTTGGGATAGCATGGAGTTTAGTGCAGGCTAGAGTTTGCTCGCATCAGTTCATCTATTTTTTCAGCTTCTGTTGGTTCAGATACTGTTGGTTGAGAAATATCAGTACCACTGATTACTTATGAAGCTTTGTAGGAGGCATCACAGATTGATTGCAATGGCATTCCCTTCATTCCTCATTCATCTCCACCCATTGGATCCTTTTCTGAGGTGATTCCACCCCAACAAAGCATCATTTCTCCACTTGGTTTTATTGGTGCTAGTAGTGGTGAGTTCTATGAATTCAATTTGTCAAATTGGTTCATGCACCCTCAAAATGCACCATTTCATTTCTTTGGTACAAATACAGATGTTTCAGATAGCTCACAGTGTGCATCTGTGGTATGCCCCACTCCTGTCAATAGGTATGGTTTACTAGTTACATAGCAGCAGGAGAACTATAGCCGTTCATTAGATTTATCCATGTGTTCCTTAAACACAGAACGAAATGGTGATTTGAATAACTCACCGAGAGTTGATGCATGAGATGCTCCTATACAGTTCTTTCCTCCACCCTAGCCTACGCGAGCATATGTTTAGACTTATTATAGAGAACCTGTAATCACATGTAATGATGTACATTGGATTTCACTCAGTTTAGGTAGCAACAACAATTTTTGAACTAAAGGGAAATGCTACCAATTCATAATAGGCTGAGAAATGCTATACGTTTATGTAATGCCAATCTGTGCATTTCAAATTTCTTGGATTGCTATGAGATAGGTTAGCTAGTTGCCATGGTCTATGTGAATTGAAAAGAATAATCCCATTTATTATTTCAAAATCGCACTTTGATTGTTGTTGACGGGGTATGAATCAGATCAAGCTAATGTAATTGTTAAGCAAAACAATATATTGTTTTCAATAATGCTTTTTAAGATGACTGATAGCATGGGGGTGGCTAGACAACTGAACAAAACGCATGCAGTGAATTATTTGTATGCTGGATAAAAATGATACCCAGGAAATCTTTTGGGTGAATTACGTCAATGGCATATGTTAATGGTATTTCAAAATTTCGTAAATCATTAACATATGCTATTAAATCATATGTTATTGGTATTTCAAATTTTTTAAATACCTAACATCTTCTATAAAACGTTCCCATAAAATTATGTAAAAATTTAAAATTTAGTTAATCGTTGGAAAAATCTAACCTACAATAAAAGCCACAATATACAAGTGGTTGACTAAAATCTTCCCATACGAAAACATATCTTGGTGGTGGAGAGTTTGCTAATAGTAATTGTCTAAAGCTATTTCAGGAAGAAATGGAACATCATTGAACATGATTGAAGAATTTTTCTATGCAACTAATATTCTTAGCCTTTCCAAAATCTATATTCGTCCAAAAATTATTTGGGGGTAATATTCAACTCACTTTCTTATGGGAATTGATAATCTGTTTGTTTGTGTTCTAAGTGCTTTTCTAGTTTAATTCATCATAGAGGTTTGCATGGAAAGAGTTTTTGGTATTTACAATCAAACCCATAAATGGGAGAGTTGAAAGAAGTGCATAATCGTTTCCTTGCCTAGTGGGACTGTAAAACACACACACATGAAAACAATTTATGATGGATCCTATTGTTAGTTTCAACAATTCCGTGTATGCTTTTCCATTTGTTGTACAAGAAATGAAACTATTGTAGAACATAGTTACAATTAGTGGATTATTTACATTTCATGAATGTAGAACATAGTATAGCCACTACAATGAGTGTATGTAATTTGGAAGCTTGGTCCTAATGCCACCTAGACTAACCTATGAAGTCCATAAAAAACAAAAAAACTTCACAAGTCCATCAAAAACAAAAAACTTCACTTCATCTCTTAAGTTGTTGACAATTCAGGAACTAAACTTCCATTTTGAATTTCCGGCAACTGAAAACCTTCAAATTTTGAAACATTCTTATATGTTTCAAATTTCAAAAGCAATTTGATTCATATCCCACCCCAAAGTTCCATGTATGCCTTCATTTCCATGTAGTTTTCATGTACCTTTACCAATATCTTTTTATTTCCTTCTTGTTCTACCTATATTACCAAAACATTGCAATACGTTTTGTGCTTTAGCAAACACTATTCGGGACATTTTTGGTATGACACCCTGTTTTCTCAACTCCCTGTTTTTAGGTTTCAACTTGTCAAAGTAATATAACAATTCTCTGATCTTGTCTAATCTCATGTTCATTAGCGAACACTTCACAGAGCTTAAGGCTGCAATGAAGTCATCTACCACTGCATCTTTGACAATTTCTACACCATTTTTCTCTCTTATGATTCAAAATCTTGGTGATGCTAAGTCAAAGGGGTTCAATTTCAATGGGTGTGGCATATGAGGTAATATGTTGATGCAGACCTCGTCAAGAATACACAAACATAACCTTGATGAGAAAATTTTCATGACTGCAATATAAATTTATGGAATCCCAAAACCAAACCCAACCTACTTGATTTATTGCTTCCGATGTTGGTATCTTGATTTTGATCATTGTCCCTCAGCACACAATCTACTTTAGTATTTGAAACTAAAACTTGAATTTGATTGAGGTTTTCTTTTGCCAAAGAAAAAATTGAGGGGCAAATTTAGTACATAAACTACTTTTGGGGGGGGGTTTCCCCAAAACACAAATTCAATTTTAGTTTCCCCTTTTTACCCATTTCACTCTCCAACAACCATCTATCGGCATATCTTTGCACCTTTTTGGGGCAATTGCTAGTTATTAAGATTTTAGCTCGATGGGTTAGCTCAAGTGGTTGAGAGTTGTGAATTGTAAGCATAAAGTCTTGGGGTCAAATCCCCGGGTGGTTATGCATACATATATAAGGGCCTCACTTGATGTCCCCAAATCAGACGTACATGTCTACTCCAAAAACTAAAAGATTGTGATGGAAAATATATAAAACATTAAGTTAGATATTAGTTTTGTGATAATTTCAAATTAATAATAATTTGGTCAATTATAGTTGGCACTTCCACCATTAAATTTGACTAAATAACTGTTTTAATTCATAATTACTTAATGGATGTAATGCGAATGGATCCCCTAACCTACATAAGCATTACACCTTAGTGAAAAGGGCCATACCAACCAAGCTATCCCTTGGAGTTGTCTTGATGAAGTATCTATGGATAATATGTATTTTCTTCATCTTTTCATTCACTAAGATAAATAACATCTACATAAATCCTATGGCATGACTAATTAAAATCTAACATGATCGATCAAAATATATGCAAGAGGAGGATCAAGCTTATAATGAACACTAAAATGTATTTTCTAAGGAAATACTCATAGGGGAAACCAAGGGATGCTTCCCTACATCGATGAATGTCATCCCTATTAATTGCTTTGACATAGACCAGTGTACCTCACTTAAGGGGATTCAAATCAGGCAATTGCTCACAGAAATAGCCAAATGCCGAACAATATTGTCAACAACAAGTTGAACTAAACCCTTGGGATAGCACTAAAATATATATCTTGGAAGGGGCCATATTTATCCTTTATATTTTTTTAATAAAAGTAGGGGATCAATGTGTTGAAAGGAGGGTGAACTATTGTTCATAGTACATTGAAGTTGCACGGGTTATAACGTTGGGCATACAATTGTTGTTAGCCAATGTATCATAAGTAGGTCATGTAACATTAGCGTAAGAGAATTGTACCACTAAATTCCACATGGCACACTAACATTATCAAAAATGGTATGACAACATATGCCCAGCCACTAAAATATACACAACCTTAAGCATGCAATGAACAATATTTAACCTCGGTGATTAAAATTAACTTTAGTAAAAATAATAATCTGTTGAATAGACAATATCAAATAAACCATTTAATGAATGTAATTATATCAAGATACTCATAGCAAATAAATATTGCATATATCAACATAATATAAATATTGCATACAGTAAGTTGGCAACACAAATATTATGCTTTTATATAGGTCCTGCATAATCCTAAGTTTTTGATTGGTAGATATTTTGTAAGAAAGATAACAAACTTATTTAGTGGAAAATGAGTTGATATGATTAGGCATTTCAAAGCCTTTTCTACTATTAATATAGTAATGAGCACGATAGGATAGTCTTCTCACTTATTATCTGTTTTGGTTTATATTGGCACTATAAATATAGCTAAACATAATAAGAGGTTGTGCAAAATCTAGTAATTGACCATATATCATGCATTGATAAGTGGCACTATCTTATGAGAACAACATGCCATAACATTGATGTCACATGGGAATCAAATTATACAAGTTTCCAATGTTATTGCTACATGGAGTGGCATGTTGTATGACATTCCTTGATGTTATTTGTATGATCCCTCTTAAATTATGTGCAACCGTTTACTCTACCCATCAATATTTATCCTCTCCTTGTTTATACAAGAGTTGATTCCAATCTAATGTGTTATATGTGAACATTGCTTAATCTCCTCAATGCATGGCCATATATTCAACCTTAGCATTAAGTACCAAGACGAAGATAAACAATCTCCTTTCCTTTATCAAAGTACCTGTAAGGTAGGGCAACAAATTACAGTTGATCCTTCTATGGAATGAATCCACTCCTATTTACTTGCCTCTTAAAGTTGGGAAACCTCTCAATGAGCTAAGCTCCAAATACAATATTCTTCCACACCTCTCATAAGGAGGACTCCATCCTTGTTTATAGCTAACAAGATAAACTTAATCACAACATCCTCCTAACTACAACGAACATATAGAGGCGAACATACATCTGGATCGAACATACATATAGATGCGGACATAACATATAGACTTAGTGGACCTTCTTTAACGAGGCCACATTGCATATATTGAATACTAATTACCATAGTAGACCTTATTTAATAAAAACAAATATAGTAGACCTAGTCCACCTTCCATTGAATTACCTCCATTATTGTTACTCTGATTGGTCCTTCAGCCTCTCATTACACCCATAGGGAGTATCCCAACACTCCACCCCCCTTAGAAAAGGGTTTCCCTCTATGCTTGTTGTGACGAGGTTCAACCATAAACCAGGCCCCATGGATGAGTGTTAGCCGCAATGTTGAAGTAAGATAGGGAGCTAGCCACTATGTTGAAGTAGTCCAAGAAGATACACCATAAAACCAAATCTCATGTATGATTTTTAACTACCATGATGAAGTAGTTATTGTCCCATGTGCAAGCACCAACTGCAATACTAAACTAATCCAAGGATTTCATCCATAAACCTGGGTCCCATGTCCAAGTGGTCATTTTCACTCGCCATTGAACATTGTTAGTTATAATTAGATCTTGACTTCTCACAACAATGTTCTATGCATAAGGTGGAGTAGAGTCATCAAATAGAAGCTACAAGTAGTTGTTTTCCCACAAATTACAATTTTCCATATACCATTCATCATAATCCTTCTCTAAATCACACCAACCATAGCATATACCACTTGTATACTCATTTCAATATCACCCACACTTTCTATCCTACATATTTTCTATTCATTGCTCCATGCGGAGTCGCACCATATGAACTCCTTCAAGAGGTTTAAATCCTTCTGCTTTGAGTAACCATTGTTTGATATGCTCTTCATAATCCATGGCTCATTTAAGAGAACTTATAGGAGGGTTTGATTACACTTAATTTTCATTTACCATATAATCTACATATATCACTAGCTTTTCCTCAGTGAGGGGGCTAATATATACTTGTAAAATGACATAAGCCACTTAAGTATACGAGTTAGGGCATTGAGGGGATACATTTATAAGGGTAGTAATGTATTGGATATTTACTCTAAATATATCATACAATATGTCATATCAAATCCCTATAAATTCTTTACCGAGTGACATTGATCTAGATGCAATATCAATATTCCATCAAAAGTTATCTCCTCTGCAAGATCCACGACAATCATTAAAAATCCCTTAAAAAATAGCAAATTTCAAACTACAATTTCTCCTTTGTCCAAACTCTAATTTGAGCGATTTCTTCTTTTGAAATCACATATTTTTACGAGGAGAATACAATGTCTATAATTATTTTCTAGAAATTATGTAGAAAAATACTTAGAAATTGATCTAAGTGTCACAACTCCATATTTGCAACAACAACAACAACAAAAAACAAGTATATTTTTGTCCCAATGGTTCCCTAGAAAGTGATATGATACGACCTCTTAAGTACTTTAGATATAAATATGCAATCACACATAAGATATCGAAGATTAATATACAAAATCCCCTTTACTTTATCAATATCAAAATACCCTTAAGGTAGGGAAACACTTACAATTGATCATTTTATGCAATAAGACCACTCATTTACTTACCTCTTAACCTTGGATGACCTCTCAATGAGCTAACCTCCAATTATTAGAAAACTATTCCACTCCTCTCATAAGGAGGACTCCATCCTTATTTATAGCTAAGACAACCTTGCTCATAACAACCTCCTAACTACCTAGTGGACCATCTTTAACGAAGTTGTATAACATGTATCCAATACTAATCACCACAGTGGACCTTATTTAATAATAACAAACACAATGGACCTAATCCACCTTACATTGAATGGTGTCCACTATTATTACTCTAATGGGCCCTTCTGGCCCCGTATTACACCCCTAAGGAGGATTTTGACACTCAATTTGGGGGAGATTGTCAAATATCCCCCTCCACTTGTGGAAAATGAAAAGTTTAGCAAGAATTAGGAATTATTTAGGTAATTTTTTAAAGATTAATTCAAGTCATGAGAAGAAGGGCATTTTCACTTATACTAGAATATGTGTAAACTTACCTCGAGTAAAATTCTACTTGATAAAATCATCTTAAAGTGGGAATATTGTAAATAGGCCTAGACGTTGGAAAATGCGAATATGACCTTAAGGTGTAAAGTTTGTCTAGAGGCAAGTAAATTGAAAGATGCTTGCCCAAAAACTAAGGTTTCCCATGCAAAAATATAGAAAAATAATAAAACCGATAACTAGCAAGACTCAATGACAAAACCATAAAGGGATTTTCTTAAAAGGATGTGCATAGATCAATGCTTGCAAAGTTGGTAAAAGTCCCTATCCTATGACGATGGGTGCAGTGTGGATATGAATACATTCAATACAAAGTACTCCCTCCCTCCAATGCTGGTTAACTCATACAAAAACTCCTAAGAGAAATGCAACGGAAGCAAGATTCAAATAACTCAAACTAGGAAAGTGAATTGGTCCCTTTGACCATGATGGATGACACAAAGCAATTGGGGTTAGTGAGGCCTCCATTAACCTCAAATCAATTAACCAAATGGATGGAAACCATAAAGAAAAAAGGGAAAAGGGAATAATCATTTTAACTTGCAAGATCATAAACCAAAAAAATTTGAAAGAATAATAAAGTTGTAAAACAACTAGATTGATATTTCACCTTCAAATTGCAAAAAATGTAATTAATCATTTAGTTTATACATAAACATAATACCTATCTTCACAAATTCCAAAATAGCCAAATTAAAATTTAATCTATGGTGTATAAAATTTGTAATTAATATTTTAATTTTATAAAACATGTGATATGGTTATCAACAAGATTGAAATTTTGAATATCTTTATTAACTATATGTGAAGGTGAAAATATTGAATATGTGAACCATAAAATATAATATATAAATTTTCCTATTAGTAAAAAATAATAAAATTGGTTTTACTAAATTTATTTTAATCCTAAATGTCAAGTACCTTTGGAATGTGAAAGGTTAAAGGCGACCTCTCCTCTTGTATTAATATGGCATTTACAATCATAAAATCATCCTGGGAGTTATTCATGCAAGCCTGATAGTGGTATCAGAGCCTTAGTTCTTGCCATAACTCTAGCTAGCCTGCCCCTGGCATATTCCCTACATATCTGCCAACTCCCAAACATATATGTTTTCCAGCTCTCAACCCTTCAGATCTGAGCACTGAGGAATCTCAAAGCTAAGCTCATGCAATTAGATGTTCTACAAACCATATCACTCCTGTGACCTGGTGTTTCATCTGCCTCCTCTCTCGTGGATACAATCTCCTCTCCGTTCACACGTCCTCTTGTTTCCCTCTCTCTGCGCCTCCTCTTTGCAATTCAATCTTGCACACGACCTGTAAACCCTGCCCACATTCTCTGCATGCATCGACGTAAACAAGAAGTGTTTCTAGACCCATTATAGTAGCCGTGACCTAGTAATGCCTTCTCTCTACGTAGGTGTTGTAGAACAATTCATGCCAGTAACTCCTAATGCTAAGCTTCAACAGATCAAGGCTGCGAAAGATTGGCCTTGCAAAAGTGGCTCTATTTAGTACATCTTACACTTTGACCTAGTAACGCAAAAAAAAAACGGCCTCATAGCAAAGATTGCTAAAGTGGTACCATAGATGCAAGGAAATAACTCGGGTATTTATCATATCCAGTGTCAATTCAGTTTGTTTCTACTAAGAATAGTTGAAGTCCATACAATGTGCATTCAAAAAAAAGGGACGCTTGTATTTCATTTGCAGAGAATAATGATTACCTTATATTCCTTGTTGCTCATTACAAATATTATGTTACTCATAAGTCGTGTAAATCTATTCGTAAGAGGGATTCTCTCATTAATTTGAACTACTAGAAAATTGAAAGCCGGTATTCATCTCATCAAGATGGTGTGAAGACTATCCACGCGTTGAATTTCCATGCAGTACAAGTCGGCTTATGAATGCAAATGATCTATGGCTCACATACACTCGTTACACTAAAGGAGAAAGTGTAATACATACATTGAGGATTGTATTGGAACTTATATCTTGCAGATTGTAACATGTATTGCAATAGACTGTATTAGTATTGCAGACAATATATTGCATAGAAATTGTATTATTGCATAAGACAACAATGTCTTGCGGAGATCTAGCTTGCAGAATCTTGTAAAATGTAAGTGTATTGTAAGTTTTGTTATGAGGTTGTAGACTTGCACCTTGTATTATTGTTTAACTATAGAAAAAGTATCACAAAGAGAACATTGTGTTGAGTTATTTGCAGAGCTTGTTGTATCACAATAGCTATTGCAGAAATTGTTTTTTTCATTGCAGAAGCTTGTATTGTCAAAGATACATTATTTGGCTCCCATTGTTGGAATGGTGCTCACTAGCAGCAAAGAACTTTCCATGTGGAAGAGCATAAACAAGAAGGCATACACATTGATAGCTGATACAAAGGGTGAAGAGTTGAATCAATATATTACACTTGCTAAAACTTCTTAGTGATGCTTTGAAAAATTTAAAGGATTTGTATGAGTGACATTCAGAACTAGAGCTAATTCAGTTATTGTTGAGGCTCTTCAACCTAGAGTTGCAGAACATGATTCCATGACTGCAAGATCTAAGATTAGTGCAATCATGCATGGCATTGATGCTACTCATGTGGAGATAGACCTTGCTCTCACAACCTTCATCGAGTTCATATAACCCACATATTCATGCTATCTTGAATCACTTCAAGCAAATGGCAACTTGAAAGATGTCACTTTTGACACTCTAGTGGAGAAGATTGTAGAAAGAGATAATGCCTTTGGAAAGATGACAAATCAACCCAATGGAGAGATCTTGTACGTAGCATAGAAAGGGAAAAATGGTGTCCACTATTATTACTCTAATGGGCCCTTCTGGCCCCGTATTACACCACTAAGGAGCATTTTGACACTCAATTTGGGGGAGATTGTCAAATATCCCCCTCCACTTGGGGAAAATGAAAAGTTTAGCAAGAATTAGGAATTATTTAGGTAATTTTTTAAAGATTAATTCAAGTCATGAGAAGAAGGACATTTTCACTTATACTAGAATATGTGTAAACTTACCTCGAGTAAAATTCTACTTGATAAAATCATCTTAAAGTGGGAATATTGTAAATAGGCCTAGACGTTGGAAAATGTGAATATGACCTTAAGGTGTAAAGTTTGTCTAGAGGCAAGGAAATTGAAAGATGCTTGCCCAAAAACTAAGGTTTCCCATGCAAAAATATAGAAAAATAATAAAACCGATAACTAGCAAGACTCAATGACAAAACCATAAAGGGATTTTCTTAAAAGGATGTGGATAGATCAATGCTTGCAAAGTTGGTAAAAGTCCCTATCCTATGATGATGGGTGCAGTGTGGATATGAATACATTCAATACAAAGTACTCCCTCCCTCCAATGCTGGTTAACTCATATAAAAACTCCTAAGAGAAATGCAACGGAAGCAAGATTCAAATAACTCAAACTAGGAAAGTGAATTGGTCCCTTTGACCATGATGGACGACACAAAGCAATTTGTGATAGTGAGGCCTCCATTAACCACAAATCAATTAACCAAATGGATGGAAATCATAAAGAAAAAAGGGAAAAGGGAATAATCATTTTAACTTGCAAGATCATAAACCAAAAAAATTTCAAAGAATAATAAAGTTGTAAAACAACTAGATTGATATTTGACCTTCAAATTGCAAAAAATGTAATTAATAATTTAGTTTATACATAAACATAATGCCTATCTTCCCAAATTCCAAAACAGCCAAATTAAAATTTAATCTATGGTGTGTAAAATTTGTAATTAATATTTTAATTTTATAAAACATGTGATATGGTTATCAACAAGATATCTTTATTAACTATATGTGAAGGTGAAAATATTGAATATGTGAACCATAAAATATAATATATAATTTTTCCTATTAGTAAAAAATAATAAAATTGGTTTTACTAAATTTATTTTAATCCTAAATGTCAAGTACCTTTGGAATGTGAAAGGTTAAAGGCGACCTCTCCTCTTGTATCAATATGGCATTTACAATCATAAAATCATCCTGGGAGTTATTCATGCAAGCCTGATAGTGGTATCAGAGCCTTAGTTCTTGCCATAACTCTAGCTAGCCTGCCCCTGGCATATTCCCTACATATCTTCCAACTCCCAAACATATATGTTTGCCAGCTCTCAACCCTTCAGATCTGAGCAGTGAGGAATCTCAAACCTGAGCTCATGCAATTAGATGTTCTACAAACCATATCACTCATGTGACCTGGTGTTTCATCTGCCTCCTCTCTCGTGGATACAACCTCCTCTCCGTTAACACGTCCTCTTGTTTCCCTCTCTCTGTGCCTCCTCTTTAGAATTCAATCTTGCACACGACCTGTAAACCCTGCCCACATTCTCTGCATGCATCGACGTAAACAAGTAGTGTTTCTAGACCCATTATAGTAGCCGTGACCTAGTAATGCCTTCTCTCTACGTAGGTGTTGTAGAACAATTCCTGCCAGTAACTCCTAATGCTAAGCTTCAACAGATCAAGGTTGCGAAAGATTGGCCTTGCAAAAGTGGCTCTATTTAGTACATCTTACACTTTGACCTAGTAACGCAAAAAAAAACGGCCTCATAGAAGAGATTGCTAAAGTGGCACCATAGATGCAAGGAAATAACTCGGCTATTTATCATATCCAGTGTCAATTCAGTTTGTTTCTACTGAGAATAGTTGAAGTCCATACAATGTGCATTCAAAAAAAAGGGACGCTTGTATTTCATTTGCAGAGAATAATGATTACCTTATATTCCTTGTTGCTCATTACAAATATTATGTTACTAATAAGTCGTGTAAATCTATTCGTAAGAGGGATTCTCTCGTTAATTTGAACTACTAGAAAATTGAAAGCCGGTATGCATCTCATCAAGCTGGTGTGAAAACTCTATCCACGCGTTGAATTTCAATGCAGTACAAGTCGGCTTATGAATGCAAATGATCTATGGCTCACATACACTCGTTACACTAAAGGAGAAAGTGTAATACATACATTGAGGATTGTATTGGAACTTATATCTTGCAGATTGTAACATGTATTGCAATAGACTGTATTAGTATTGCAGACAATATATTGCATAGAAATTGTATTATTGCATAAGACAACAATGTCTTGCGGAGATCTAGCGACTCTAGTGTATCTTGCAGAATCTTGTAAACTGTAAGTGTATTGTAAGTTTTGTTATGAGGTTGTAGACTTGCACCTTGTATTATTGTTTAACTATAGAAAAAGTATCACAAAGAGAACATTGTGTTGAGTTATTTGCAGAGCTTGTTGTATCACAATAGCTATTGCAGAAATTGTTTTTTTCATTGCAGAAGCTTGTATTGTCAAAGATGCATTATTTGGCTCCCATTGTTGGAATGGTGCTCACTAGCAGCAAAGAAATTTCCATATGGAAGAGCATAAACAAGAAGGCATACACATTGATAGCTGATACAACGGGTGAAGAGTTGAATCAATATATTACACTTGCTAAAACTTGTTAGCGATGCTTTGAAAAATTTAAAGGATTTGTATGACTGACATTTAGAACTAGAGCTAATTCAGTTATTGTTGAGGCTCTTCAACCTAGAGTTGAAGAACATGATCCCATGACTGCAAGATCTAAGATTAGTGCAATCATGCATGGCATTGATGCTACTCATGTGGAGATAGACCTTGCTCTCACAACCTTCATCGAGTTCCTATAACCCACATATTCATGCTATCTTGAATCACTTCAAGCTAATGGCAACTTGAAAGATGTCACTTTTGACACTCTAGTGGAGAAGATTGTAGAAAGAGATAAGGCCTTTGGAAAGATGATAGTTCAACCCAATGGAGAGATCTTGTACGTAGCATAGAAAGGGAAGAATGGTGTCCACTATTATTACTCTAATGGGCCCTACTAGCCCCGTATTACACCCCTAAGGAGGATTTTGACACTCAATTTGGGGGAGATTGTCAAATATCCCCCTCCACTTGTGGAAAATGAAAAGTTTAGCAAGAATTAGGAATTTTTTAGGTAATTTTTTAAAGATTAATTCAAATCATGAGAAGAAGGGAATTATCACTTATCCTAGAATATGTGTAAACTTACCTCGAGTAAAATTCTACTTGATAAAATCATCTTAAAGTGGGAATATTGTAAATAGGCCTAGACGTTGGAAAATGTGAATATGACCTTAGGGTGTAAAGTTTGTCTAGAGGCAAGGAAATTGAAAGATGCTTGCCCAAAAACTAAGGTTTCCCATGCAAAAATATAGAAAAATAATAAAACCGATAACTAGCAAGACTCAATGACAAAACCATAAAAGGATTTTCTTAAAAGGATGTGCATAGATCAACGCTTGCAAAGTTGGTAAAAGTCCCTATCCTATGATGGGTGTAGTGTGGATATGAATACATTCAATACAAAGTACTCCCTCCCTCCAATGCTGGTTAACTCATATAAAAACTCCTAAGAGAAATGCAACGGAAGCAAGATTCAAATAACTCAAACTAGGAAAGTGAATTGGTCCCTTTGACCATGATGGATGACACAAAGCAATTGGGGTTAGTGAGGCTTCCATTAACCTCAAATCAATTAACCAAATGGATGGAAATCATAAAGAAAAAAGGGAAAAGGGAATAATCATTTTAACTTGCAAGATCATAAACCAAAAAAATTTGAAAGAATAATAAAGTTGTAAAACAACTAGATTGATATTTGACCTTCAAATTGCAAAAAATGTAATTAATCATTTAGTTTATACATAAACATAATGCCTATCTTCACAAATTCCAAAACATCCAAATTAAAATTTAATCTATGGTGTGTAAAATTTGTAATTAATATTTTAATTTTATAAAACATGTGATATGGTTATCAACAAGATTGAAATTTTGAATATCTTTATTAACTATTTGTGAAGGTGAAAATATTGAATATGTGAACCATAAAATATAAAATATAATATATAATTTTTCCTATTAGTAAAAAATAATAAAATTGGTTTTACTAAATTTATTTTAATCCTAAATGTCAAGTACCTTTGGAATGTGAAAGGTTAAAGGCGACCTCTCCTCTTGTATCAATATGGCATTTACAATCATAAAATCATCCTGGAAGTTATTCATGCAAGCCTGATAGTGGTATCAGAGCCTTAGTTCTTGCCATAACTCTAGCTAGCCTGCCCCTGGCATATTCCCTACATATCTGCCAACTCCCAAACATATATGTTTGCCAGCTCTCAACCCTTCAGATCTGAGCACTGAGGAATCGCAAACCTGAGCTCATGCAATTATATGTTCTACAAACCATATCACTCATGTGACCTGGTGTTTCATCTGCCTCCTCTCTTGTTGTTACAACCTCCTCTCCGTTCACACGTCCTCTTGTTTCCCTCTCTCTGCGCCTCCTCTTTGCAATTCAATCTTGCACTCGACCTGTAAAACCTGCCCACATTCTCTGCATGCATCGAAGTAAACAAGTAGTGTTTCTAGACCCATTATAGTAGCCGTGACCTAGTACTGCCTTCTCTCTACGTAGGTGTTGTAGAACAATTCCTGCCAGTAACTCCTAATGCTAAGCTTCAACAGATCAAGGCTGCGAAAGATTGGCCTTGCAAAAGTGGCTCTATTTAGTACATATTACACTTTGACCTAGTAACGCAAAAAAAAAACGGCCTCATAGCAAAGATTGCTAAAGTGGCACCATAGATGCAAGGAAATAACTCGGGTATTTATCATATCCAGTGTCAATTCAGTTTGTTTCTACTAAGAATAGTTGAAGTCCATACAATGTGCATTCAAAAAAAAGGGACACTTGTATTTCATTTGCAGATAATAATGATTACCTTATATTCCTTGTTGCTCATTACAAATATTATGTTACTAATAAGTCGTGTAAATCTATTCGTAAGAGGGATTCTCTCATTAATTTGAACTACTAGAAAATTGAAAGTCTGTATTCATCTCATCAAGCTGGTGTGAAGACTCTATCCACGCATTGAATTTCCATGCAGTACAAGTCGGCTTATGAATGCAAATGATCTATGGCTCACATACACTCGTTACACTAAAGGAGAAAGTGTAATACATACATTGAGGATTGTATTGGAACTTATATCTTGCAGATTGTAACATGTATTGCAATAGACTGTATTAGTATTGCAGACAATATATTGCATAGAAATTGTATTATTGCATAAAACAACAATGTCTTGCGGAGATCTAGCTTGCAGAATCTTGTAAAATGTAAGTGTATTGTAAGTTTTGTTATGAGGTTGTAGACTTGCACCTTGTATTATTGTTTAACTATAGAAAAAGTATCACAAAGGGAACATTGTGTTGAGTTATTTGCAGAGCTTGTTGTATCACAATAGCTATTGCAGAAATTGTTTTTTTCATTGCAGAAGCTTGTATTGTCAAAGATGCATTATTTGGCTCCCATTGTTGGAATGGTGCTCACTAGCAACAAAGAACTTTCCATATGGAAGAGCATAAACAAGAAGGCATACACATTGATAGCTGATACAAAGGGTGAAGAGTTGAATCAATATATTACACTTGCTAAAACTTCTTAGCGATGCTTTGAAAAATTTAAAGGATTTGTATGAGTGACATTCAAAACTAGAGCTAATTCAGTTATTGTTGAGGCTCTTCAACCTAGAGTTGAAGAACATGATCCCATGACTGCAAGATCTAATATTAGTGCAATCATGCATGGCATTGATGCTACTCATGTGGAGATAGACCTTGCTCTCACAACCTTCATCGAGTTCCTATAACCCACATATTCATGCTATCTTGAATCACTTCAAGCTAATGGCAACTTGAAAGATGTCACTTTTGACACTCTAGTGGAGAAGATTGTAGAAAGAGATAAGGCCTTTGGAAATATGATAGTTCAACCCAATGGAGAGATCTTGTACGTAGCATAGAAAGGGAAGAATCAGTCAAACAATTCTTCTAAAGGAAAAAGCAGTAAGAGAGGACATGGAAGAAATAATTGCATAGTTAGAGGGGTAGACACAATCAGCAAGAGACTTGATCTTCACTGTGTCCATTGTGGAAAGAATGGACATGGTGTAGGACATTGTTGGGCTTCAAGGGAGACGATTAAAGAGAAGAATAACCATAATAAAGAAGACAAAGATATAACTCATGAGTCTGGAAAAGCTCTTGAATCTGCTCACTTTATTATTACACATTATAATGTTTAAATAAGTGAAGTTCTACTCAATACTTAATTTGCATTTTGGAGAGATACTTGGTTGCTTGACACTAGTGCAACCTACCACATGACATTTATAAAAGATTTATTTGAAGAATTGAATAACAATGTAGATGGTGTATTATATTTTGCAAATAAATCTAGCCTCAAACCAAAGGGAATTGGCACCATCAGACTCAAACAGCATGGATTCATTAACTTTTTGTTGCATAATGTTATCTACCTTCGAGAGTTGCAAAGAAATTTGTTGTCACTTATGCATATTCAATAGCAAGTTAGTTCCATCCACACATTTGATGGACAAGTTGAGATAAGGAGATCCTCTCACATCCTAATCATCATGACCAAGTATGAAGATGAGAAATTGTTGAAGCTTAAAGGAACGTTTACAAGAGCTCATAATTTTTTCTTCCTCTCTCAACATGAAGAAGGTACATTTTTATCTAATTTCCCGTGGTATACTAGATATGGACACATTAATAATAAAATTCTCAAAATGTTGAAAAAGAATGGTGTTTATGGTCTTCCCACCAATACAAAGAAGTCAAAACCAGTTTGATGCTTGTATTCTTGGAAAACATAGTAAGCAACGTTTCCATGATTCAGTTCCCAGAACATGTAAAAAACTAGAGTTGATACACTCTGACTTGTGTGGGCCCATACCTATTTCTTCTGCAAATGGTAATAAATATCTCATAACTTGTATTGATGATTACACCAGGATGTGTTGGGTATGATTACTAAATCAAAAATATGAGGCATATGAAACATTTCAAAATTTTCATGTATGGATTGAAAATGAAGCACAATCTAACATTGACACTCTGCGTACTGATAATGGATAATAATACACCTATGATAATTTTGAAAGTTATTTTTGCCAACATGAGATTATGCATCAAACAACTATTCCATATAATCCACAACAAAATGGTGTAGTAAAAATAATGAACATGACACTCTTGAATATGGTACACTCCATGTCATTTTTCAGGAATGTGAAATTGATGTTTTACGCTGATGCAATTATGTGTGCAATCTATCTGAGAAACAAGTCCATCTCATGCTCTTGGAAACTAGACTCCATGTGAAATGTGGTATAGACACATTCATTTAGTGAGACATATTAGGGTCATTGGTTCCACTTGTTATGCCTTAATTCCAAAGGAACAAGAAACAATATCGATGTAAGGAGTCGAATCAGCATCTTATTGGGGTACTCAGACACCACCAAGGAATATCGTCTTTAGGACAAGGTATGCAAAAAGTTTATACTTTCCAAAGATTTCATTTTTCTTGAAATGAATAAAAATGACAAGTCTATTGAGAGGCAACTTGATCGTCTAGATAAATTTACCCATGCAAAGGAATTCATGAATTTGACAATATTCCATATCTTGAAGGCAGGATCCCTATCTTGGATCAATCTTTGGAATCTCCTTTTGCAACTCCATCTCCCCTCATGAAGAAGTTCTTGCCACTTCATTAGAACATGAGGTTCAATTGGATGATGTGATTGAGAGGACTGGAAGAGCAAATCTTGAAGAACATGAAGCACCACCAAATTAGCAACTTGGACCTTCATGGAAAGTTCCAAAGTGGGTCACAAAGACACTTGAAAGTGTTCATCCCAATGAATTCAGAAAGATAGGAACCAAAATCTTGACAAGGTAAGAAGATGGAGGAGATGTAGATAACTCAAATTTAGGTGATGTAGAAGATATGGATGTTTCATATGATTGTGAATTGAATTTATTTTCTAACCTTGAACCAATTTCTTTTGAAGAAGATATTGTTCATGATAAGTGGAAAGAAACCATGCGAAATGGATATGATGCTCTCATCAAGAATATGACATGGAAGTTGATGGACCTCCATTTGGAACCAAACAAATTGGCTACAAGTGGGTCTACAAGAACATGTACAAATCAGATGGTTCACTTGACATGCATAAAGTGAGGCTCGTGGAAAAGGATTTTGCACATAAATAAGGCATTAACTATAATGAGACTTTCTCTCCCACAACAAAATGAGCTACCATTCACACCCTATTGTATTTTCCTGCATAAAATGGTGGAAATTTTATCAAATGGATGTGAATATTTCTTTCTTTAATGGAGACTTGAAAGAGAATATCTTCATTATTGGAATTGATTTAATACTAAGAGGGGGGGTGAATCAGTATTAGCGCAGTTCTTATCATATTTTACCTTCTTTAACAAATTAAACTTTACTTAATCATTCATCATTTGTTATGAATCAGTAACTAAACATTCACATGTACATGCACCACATCATTAACACATGACACACATAAATTTTATGTGGAAACCCAAATGGGAGAAAACCACAGAATGCTTCTTTATAATTAGAAAGAATACATTCAATGAAGCACCAAATTCCTGTGTTTACCAATACCAACAGGAAGGAGGCTCCAACCCCTGAGTTTTCTCCAGCACCAACTAGAAGGAGGCACTAACCCCCTGTCGCTTTGTTATAAAGGCACCGACCTAAAGGAAGTTGTGACTCCCTATCTCCTTGTTGTTTTACAGGCACCAACCTGAAGGAAGATCCAAATCCCTATCTCCTTGCCCCATCCTACCGCCATGATGTCTGATATATCTTATTGCCTTGTTGTTCTTTAACTTTGCACACTTCTTCAGGTCTTATGACGATGATTATGTTTTGCACGACCTTCGTATGCAGAATGTATTCTATCATTGCTCTACATACATCACTTGACTTCTCTTTCTTCTCAAAATGACACTTTTGTTGATTACTTACTTGATGGATTGTGTGCTTTGTTGATGTTGCAGTCTGTGCTTATAGTTCAATGTTATTCTTTGCGTGACTGCAATGATTAACTGATACTGTCCTTTCAATTGATGATTTGTTGTACTGAAATGAAGCACTAGTAACAAAGATAACTGCACACTTTATGATGTGTCCATTCTGATTAAGTGTTGAATTCCTTCAGACAATCCGCGACATCAAATGATTAGTTTGTTTAGTATAACGAACTTGTCTTAGATCATTTTCATCCTGATGCGCATGTATGATTCTACTATTGTTCTATTGTTGTGCATCAGATGTAGTCTTCAACTTCGTACACTTTCACTTTAGTTCATATGCATCATCTAGACATCCGCGCAATATCCGATACTCTTCAATTCTATCTCTGTGCTACTGTCTCTTCAACTTTTGTGACTATCGACGTGTTGATTGTGATACAGTCTTTCAATATATCCAACACTTGCGCATTCTTCAGTATTTCTTCATTTTCATGTTTACGCAATTGTCACAGGTTTATGGCATCTTTATGCGCACCATCAAAACTTCATTCTGTTGCATGTGCGCATCTGTCCCTTCACTAGATCATTATGTTCCATCCATGAGCCCCTTGATGCCTCGAAAAAAAAATTGAAACTTTCACAAAACTTGCAACCTTCTTGCTCTTTTTGGCTTACTTCCAATCTCCAACTTGCATCTCTATGTATACATGTCCTACACGGATTATACGTTTGCAATTCGATCGTGGCATCCCTTCTTCCATACTTCTTGGATCATGCACATTCCATGTTTCATCATCTGCGCTATTGATATGTCATCTCTAATGTATCAAGCGCCCTTAAGGTCCACAACTTAGTGGGACATTGCACCTTGGTGGTGTACCATTGCACTATAAATGTACCATTGCCTTATGGTATCTGCGCAATATTTCACCTTATCTTTGACATGTCCATGATCTTTGTTGTACCATCCCTTGTGGGTAATGTGCCCTTGTGTTATCACCATCTGCATAGTCTGCGCATTTCTGGATTCTGCTTAGTGGGATTGTGACCCATGCTCATCATTGCATTTGGGTGATGTGCTCTTGTTGTATGGAAACTTTACGGAAAATGCACACACTCCAACTTCTCTTTGGTGGGGCTTTGACCTATTCCTTATCATTACTTGTGGGACTTGCGCACTTTGTATTCGTTGACTGAAGCATTTGATCATATGTGATCTTCAACCGATCGTACCCATTTAGGAACTTGTGCACTTTTCACCGCCTGAAGGAATCTTCTAATTGGTTGTGCTTCCGCGCTTTCAGGATTGTCCTACCATCTGATGTTCCTTTCTTCCTGCACACTCCCAACCATAAACCAAGCAAAACTTATCCTTGTTAGCTTGCTTGTCCCTTTGGTCCAATCATCTTTTTGGAAATTTGAGCACTTGTACTATTGTCCAACCAATTTCTTGGTTGTTTTTCATGAAAAGGTGTATCTTAGTGGACTCAATATCTGCACAAGGACTACATGATGTAGAGTGAATTGCTTTTGTTCCTTCTTAAACTGAATCTTCATGAAGTATCCTTTTGGATATATATGAAGCATCATCTTATGTACTTCTTCATGTTGGATCATGTATGATATCTCCTTGATACACATATTCTGCCTGAATGCACTTCTTAGATATACTCCAAAGTTGCATGCTTAGTGCGTCCTTATTTCACATCTTCACTTTTAGATATGCTCCAATACGTTGTAAACATCTTGAGATAGAATGGATGCAGTGACTAGATACACTTATTCAAACTAGCGTCCATGTCTGTCACCTTGCACATATACGCTTCTTGTCTTCTTCATATATTTTTGCTTTTACATATACTCCAAAGTTGCATATATGTCACTGTTGACACCAAAATTGACCCCCAAGGCTGAAAGAGGGTAATCTCAGGTAACCACTAACCAATCTTTGGTTTACGCTTCTAATCAAACGTAAACAGAGAGGGCTCTCTCTATAAACTTGTAGAATACTGGAAATATTCAAAGGTGTCAATCAACGAAAACATACACAAGCATTCAACATTAAAGATATTCAATTACGACAATGCACAAAAGATCAGATTTCTGTTTATGAAACAAAGAACGATTTAAGAGCTATTTGGTTGAAAACGCATGGATTTCATTTGGGGCGATGGAGTCACATTTAACTGGTTCTGCAAACATTATTCACAAATATTTAGCGAATGCATTCACAAGGGAAAGGTAGCAAGCAGCTGATAGTCAAAGAGCTTTAATGTGTGGAACGGAAGAGAGAAGAGACAGTCCATCAATGTAAGGCATCTAACAAGGATGAATCCTACATCAGCTTTAGCAGAATATATTTGGTGAAATACTTGGAATAAGCTAAGCAGAGCATAATCTCTATGAATTCTACTTAACTGTTACCCTAATCCAAGCATGAAGGAAATATCACATATTGGAATAACAAAAGATAGAAACACATTTGCACATGGGAAAAGAAAGGTACAAACTACCAGACCGATTACACAGGAATCCTTATCAAAAACGCAGGCATCAAGCTCTGTAAATTCTATTAAACAGCTCCAAGAAAATGTATTACAAACTGATCATCAAAATACATATACTTTCTCATAAGTTTTTTCAACCCTTGTGTCTCTGATTACAACTGTATATATAGGTGGCCTTGAGCTCTAGACTCAGCTCCTTCTCAATAGAAATTAGTTACAACCAATTGACACCTGTCTAACAGCCAAAATGAACATCGTTTGTTGTTTCTATCCTTAAACAAATATCTATGTGACAGATTTTAACTGCCATTTATAATTACATAGCCGCTTCCCTACACAGTCCAACTATTTTAAACAAAAGTACAAAAATACAAAAATACAAAGATGTAGTTGCTGCCAGCCGGATTGCTTTCATGAGCTCTTCAATTCCTGGATACATACATGCTGGATGTTTTTATGTTTCCCCTGCACCATTTCACGCTGTCTTTCCAAAAATGGGTTTGCAACCCATCTGAGTATCTTCAAAACTTGGAAACCAGGAGTATACTTGTATAGCCAAGAGAACTAACTTGCCGAATAGTGGGATGCAAAAGACATAAGAGTACCGCCACCCTATTTCTTGGCTCTCACTTGATCATACCAATCAAGGAAATCACCAGCGTCAGAAGGAACATTCGTTCGGGTTTCCCTGGGTGGGGAAACAACGAACATCTCTTCGAAAGAGAGGATCCAGTATTGGATTATATCTTCATCCAAGGGGATTTTCGGCTCCTCTTCCTCGTGGGATTTTCCTCCTTTCTGTTGCAGCAAATTCCAACACTCCTGTAGTGCCTTAGGCTCTTTTGGTTCTCTGGAAGGACCGTCTTCTGCTTGGTCGGAAAACATAAGAGGTGGGAGAGTATAATCCTCCATTATATCGGGCAACACATGTTCTGGTGCAACTATTATCTCGGCCCCTTGCTCTCTCTCCATGTATGTGATCTTGCATGCAAAAATAACCAAACAGATGAACTCACCACCCTTTGGGATTCGACGTAAGCTATGTTAAATTTTGAGCATTAATTCACAATACTCTTGGATCTTTACTGAGAGAATAACATATACAGTATATCAATGCATAACAATCACAATAAGCATCACAAGCATCACAAGAATCAAAAGCATGAGAGACAAGAGACACAGAGTTTCCGTGGGGAAAACCCTAAGGTGAAAAAACCCCACAACTTCCTCATAGATAGAGAGAGCAATGGCTCAACCAAAGTACAACCAAAATACACTTGAGATAGTCTCCTAGAGCAGATGATCCTCCTCCTCACTAGTGCGCCACTTTCTGAGTGAGAGAAGTGTAACTTTCCAAATGATCTAAATAGAGATCTCCTGATCTCTATTTATACTAACATGTTTTCCCAGTGACCTTATGGGGCCGATTTGTCTATCTAGATACATCCACAATATAATATATATTTCAGGGCCGACCCCACACATGGTGGTCTAATAACCCATTGGCAAGTACACACACTTGCGACACTTGTCAATCCACATGATGACCCTTCCTTATAGAGGAATAACACATCTCTAATAAGGGTACAATAAATATATATGAAATACATAGATGAAATACATTCCGAAGTTACATATACATCAACACTCCCTCTTAACTAGGAAGGTATTTCTCGACACAGATCTGCTAGACAAGTCTTCTTCTCTGGATCATCGTCATCGATGCAACGTCATCATCATCGTCACTGCTGCTGCTATCTCAACCAATCTCTGACTCTACTCGTCATATGAAGTTCTACAGAGCCAATCCTTTTTCATACTAGATGTAGGACCACCACCTGCAAGTCTTCATCATCACTGGCCATACTGTGGAAATCTCAGGACCTATTACGTGTGTCACAAAACCTTAAAAGAGTCTCTTGACTAGCAAGAACTCTAAAGAGCATCTGAGGCCTTTTTCATCCTGTCCAGATCTCCAGGACTTATTACATGTGACCCCACCACAAAACCTTTAAAGAGAATCCCAGGACTGATTACGAGCACAAAGCTCAACCTATTGGATCTCCCAGGGCACAAATTACATGTGGTCACCACAAAACCTTGAAAGACCATCCCAGGACTGATTACGAGCACAAGGCTCAACCTATCGGATCTCCCAGGGCACAAATTACATGTGGTCATGGAAAAACCTCGAAAGAGAATCCTAGGACTGATTACGAGCACACGGCTCAACCTATCGGATCTCCCAGGGCACAAATTACATGCCATAGGACAAAACCTAGAAAGAGCATCTGCCAGATATCCCAGGGCACAGATTACATGCCATAGGAAAAACCTCGAAAGGCTATCTGCAGATCTCCCAGGGCACAAATTATATGTCCTCCCAAGCAAAACCTTGAAAGAGCATTTGCCAGATATCCCAGGGTACAAATTACATGCCATAGGCAAAACCTCAAAAGACTATCTGCAAATCTCCCAGGGCACAAATTACATGCTTATCTGCACAACCTGTTCCACGGCCACAGAGTATCAACCTGATACTCACCATACATCATCCTGATGTACACATGATCATCCTAATCATCATCACCACAACATCCTACTGCATGTCATCTGGAGCAACATCCTGAAGCTCGTCATCCATGATCATCCTAATCATACAATGCATCTACTTGATGCATACCAAGTATCTACCTAATACATATCATCATACATGATCCACCTGATCACACAGTGTATCCACCTGATCACATAGTGTATCCACCTGATACAAATACAAATACATGATACATATCAACATACATGATCTACCTGATCATACAATGTATCCACCTGATACAAAATACATACACATGATCCAACCGATCATATCCAGCATCCAACATGATGCGTACATACATATAAATGATCCAACTGATCATATCCAGCATCCAACATGATGCGTACATACATACATATAAAAATGATCCAACTGATCATACAAAGCAAAAACCAGAACATCATCCTGATGCTCATCATCCAGCACTTACATCCACAGCCATGTGAAGGATCCTCCTTCCAACATGCTTGGAATGGCTTCAACAAATTTGTCCATCACTTCTTCCTCGAAGTGTCATCAACCCGAAGAACACCAAGCCTCTCTCTAAAGTACTCGAACTTCACCCTGGCTAGTGGCTTCATTAGCACATCTACAATCTGCTCGTCCATCGCAACATACAGGAGCTTCACAGCTCCTCTCTGCACCATATCCCTGATATAGTGATATTTGATCTCTATGTGTTTCGACCTATCATGAAACACTAGGTTCTCGGACAGCTTCACACAACTCTAGTTATCACAGAAGATACCAGTAGCATCCAACGGGAGATCAAATAATTTAGACAGTAACTTCCGTAGCCATACTGCCTCACAACTAGCTGAACAGGCTGCAACATACTCTGCCTCAGCTGTACTCAATGCTACATAGGACTGCTTCCTGCTAGACCAAGAGATCACACCTAATACCATACTGAATCAGCACCTAGATGTGCTCTTCCTATCTGCAGCACTGCCAGCCCAATCTGAATCAACATAACCCTGCACGTTAAACTTTTGATTCGCCTCATACTTGAGCCCATAATCCACTGTACCCTTCAGGTACCTCAGAACATGCTTTACAGCAACCAGATGAACACTCCTCGGATCTGTCAGGAAATGACTCAATGTGTTCACCGCAAAGAAAATATCTGGTCTCGTGTTCGTCAAGTACATCAAGGACCCAATCATCTGATGATACATAGAGACATCAACCGGTTTAGATGAAGCATCACATAGAAGCTTCAGATTCGATGCCATAGGTGTGGCCATGGCTCGATGCCATAGGTGTGGCCATGGCCTTGCAATCCATCATCCCGAATCTCTTCATGATATCTACTTTGTACTTCCCTTGACCAAGGAAGATCCCACCTGTACTATGCCACACCTCCGTACCTACTAAATAATGCATCATTCCCAAATCTTTCATATCGAACTCAGTAGCAAACTTCCTCTTTGTATCTGCAATCAATCTGTCATCTCATGTTACAAATAAGTCATCCACATACAGGAGTAGAATCACAGGATTCCCTTCCTCAACCTTGTAGTAAAGGTTGGAATCCGCTTTACTCTTGGTAAAGCGCAAACTAGATAGGAAACTGTCCATCCTTCCATACCAATTTCTGGGAGCTTGCTTCAATCCATACAAGGCTTTCTTCAATCTGCACACATACAACTCCCTGTCATGTATTTCGAAACCGAGTGGCTGCTCCACATATACTTCCTCTTCAACTACACCATTCAAGAAAGCAGTCTTGACATCCATCTAGTGTATTTTCCATTTCATTGTTGTAGCCAGGGCAAGTACTATTCTGATGGAAGTATACCTGGCTACAGGTGCAAAATTTTCTTCATAATATATTCCCTCTTTCTGAGAGAAGCCACGAGCTACGAATCTTGCTTTGTATTTCTCTACACTTCCATCTGCAGCATGCTTGATTTTGTAGATCCATTTAGAAGTCACAACAGACTTCTCTTTAGGTCTTGGTACAACATCCCAAACATCATTCTTCATTATTGATTGGTATTCCTCAACCATGGCATCCTTCCATTCTTTCTTTTCCATTGCTTCTTCATAACTGGAAGGCTCTTTATTCATAATGTCACAGAGTAAAGCAACATAGCTGGTATGTGATCTGGTTCTCTTCTTTGCTCTGTGTTCTTCTTCTGGAATGCCAAATCTTTCTGCGTCTTGAATGAGCTCTCTAGCCCATGCAGGTTTCCTCTTGTGAGAGTTATCCTCATGGGGTGGATCTACAGGTTCTTGCGGATCTTCAAACTCACGAACAACTTCTGGAACTGCTTCAGTCATGGTAGTGTCTTGAAATCTAGTTTCCTTAGGTTCTTCATAAACTTCGATAGGTGCCTTCCTTGATTTGATGAATGTTGAGTTTTCATCAAATGTTACATCCTTTCTAACATCAATCTTCTTGAACCCTGGAAAGTATATTATGTAAGCCTTCGAGCTTTCACTGTAACCCACAAAGATACCCTTCTTTCCTGAAGGATCTAGTTTAGTCCTCTTTTCCTTTGGGACATGAGTGTATACTAGACAACCAAATATTTTCAGATGGCTGACTTCAGGTTTCTTACCAGAAAAGACCTCTTATGGTGTCTTGTTGTCCAATATCTTGTGGGGTGTTCTGTTCTGCACATATACAGCTGTTCTAGCTGCTTCTTCCCATAGATGCATAGGTAGATCCTGGTCATGCAGCATTGCCCTTGCTGCTTCCATGATTGTTCTGTTATTCCTTTCTACAACTCCATTCTGTTGAGGATTATAAGTAGCAGACAACTCCCTCTTAATCGCTGAATCACTACAAAGATTCTTGAAGTCACCTGAGGTGAATTCTCCACCATTGTCGAATCTGAGTGTTTTGATCTTCTTGTCAGTTTGATTCTCCATCAAGGTTTTGAATTCCTTGAATTTATCAAACACCTCATCTTTGTTCTTCAAGAAGTATACCCAAGTCTTCCTGGAGAAGTCATCAATAAATGAGACATAGTAAACATACCCACTCAGAGAACTGGATGACATAGGACCACATTCATCTGAGTGGATGATTTCCAGGACGTCTTTTGCCTTGCTTTCACTGCTTGGGAAAGCCTTCTTAATATTCTTACCTTTTGCACATCCTTTGCAAACACCTTCAAGTTTGGTCTTGATTTCAGGAAGACCCTCTATAGCCTTGCTTGCAATTGGAAGTGCCCTATAATGCATATGAGCAAGTCTTCTATGCCAAAGTTCACTTGGTTCTATGGATTCATGTACCATGGCATGTTCAGGTTGTCCCTTCAATTTATACAAACCTCCCTCTTGCTCTCCAATCACTACTGCATCATCTATGTTCTTTCCCTTTGGCCACATTAGGACTTGGCCATCCACAAATGCAACCCTCATACCTTTTTCATCCAATGCAAAGATGGAGAGGAAGTTCTTCTTGAGCCCAGGTACATAAAGGACTTCTTTCATCTTCAAAGATTTTCCAGAATCTAGGTTGTAGGAGGCTTCACCACTTCCTTTGATTGGGTATTGATAATCATCCCCAAGTTTCACCTTATGGGGTGATTCATGTTTAGATGGATTCACAAAAGATTCCTTAAACCCAGTCATGTGTTTGGAAGCCCCAGTGTCAATCAACCAATAATTACAACCATGGGAGATAGTACCTGTGAGAGCATAAATTAGAACATATTCTTCTTCACTTGATGAGTCATCATCACTATCACTTTCTGCCCTAGCCTTTTTCTTTGGGGGTTCATCATCTTCGGCAGCATGAGCATGATATCTTCTTTTGTTATTCTTCTTCTTATTATTGAAGTTTTTGTTGTTGTTTTTCTTCTTCTTGGGACAATCTGAAGCAAAGTGTCCCTTCTCATTGCAATTGAAGCATCTGAGATCTTTCTTATCTTTATGATAATGGTGGTGTGAGAATATTCTGTTATGAGATGATTCCTTCTTGGACTTGCCTTTCCTGGCATGTGTTGTGAGAGCTTGATCTTCATTTCCCATCTTTTCTTCTCGGGCCACAAGCCTAGCTTCTTCTTGAGAGCATTCTTCCTGTAATCTGTTGAAGGAGATCAACTTCTTCCTTGCACAAATTCCTTGAATAAAGGAATCCCATGACCTGGGTAGGCCATTTAGAGTGGTCATCACCACTTCACCATTCTCCACCATTCCATCCACTGCTTCTAGTTGTTCCTTGATCTGGGAGACCCTTGAAAAATAATATTGAATGGTTTCTCCATTCTGAAACTTTACTCCTTTCAATTGGTTCCGTAGGGTCATCTTCCGATTTATGTTCTTCCCTTCAAATAGCTTGGTCAAAGAGTCAAACATCTCCTTGGGTGTCTTTAGAGAAGACACATGGGGTATGAGATGGTATTTGATAGAATCAGCAATGATTCTCTTTGACTTGACCAAGTTCTTCTTATGCAATACTTTAGCCTCTTCATCCTCTGGGATAGGGATGTCTTCTTTTACATATGAGTCCAACTCATTCTCTTCCAGGATTAACCCAATCCTATACTTCCAAGCTCGGAAGTTATCAGCTCCTTCAAGCTTATCCTCAAGTTTGGTGTGGTGAGACATCTTAAAGAGTACTTCAAATGGAAATAGAAAATATTTAGGTCTTACCACTTGAAATGCTGAAAACTGGATCTGGTCCCGGATTTGGGTTTGTCAAAAAAACCCTAAAAATTCAAAATGTGAATTTCAATTTTATGAAAGGATAGAAAGATGCGCCTTGATGAGCTAATCAGCCTGGTGTATTCAGAATTTGATATCAACAAAGCTTTACCCTTCATATTTGCCATTTTGTCCTCTCGGGTTCACTGAGGAGAGCCCTGAATTAGGGTTTGAGTTTCCCGGAGATCTACCCAGCCAAAAATCTTGATCCAAAGCTCTAAACTTCGATTTTTGCAAGGAGCTTCCAGCTATGTCTTCAGATTTCAGAAATTCCTATTTTTGTGGAAACCCTAATTTTTAGGGCCAAATCTGAAAAAGCTTGTAATTGAATTCTGATTGGACAGATAGATTCTCCTTGATGAGTAGAGTCAATCTACTATACTGCTTTTCCAAAATCTATGGAGAGAAACCTAATAAACAAGAAACTCAAGTTTCCATCACTGCAAAATGTCTTCTTCTCAGGTTAGCTCTGATACCATGTTAAATTTTGAGCATTAATTCACAATACTCTTGGATCTTTACTGAGAGAATAACATATACAGTATATCAATGCATAACAATCACAATAAGCATCACAAGAATCAAAAGCATGAGAGACAAGAGACACAGAGTTTCCATGGGGAAAACCCTAAGGTGAAAAAACCCCACAAATTCCTCAGAGATAGAGAGAGCAATGGCTCAACCAAAGTACAACCAAAATACACTTGAGATAGTCTCCTAGAGCAGATGATCCTCCTCCTCACTAGTGCGCCACTTTCTGAGTGAGAGAAGTGTGTCTTTCCAAATGATCTAAATAGAGATCTCCTGATCTCTATTTATACTAACTTGTTTTCCCAGTGACCTTATGGGGCCGACTTGTCTATCTAGATACATGCACAATATAATATATATTTCAGGGCCGACCCCACACATGGTGGTCTAATAACCCATCGGAAAGTACACACACTTGCGACACTTGTCAATCCACATGACGACACTTCCTTATAGAGGAATAACACATCTCTAATAAGGGTACAATAAATATATATGAAATACATAGATGAAATACATTCTGAAGTTACATATACATCAACAAGCTACAGACCCAAAGATTCATGCTTATAACAACCAATAGTGACGGTGTCTCCATGCGAATTATGCTCTCATGATTCTCTGACTTAGACCTTCCAAATGATTTATCATGATGACTGAGGATAGGACTGACGTAATGCATGTATGATCGTGCATTTCAGATCATACATAAAAGACCCTTGACGGCGCTGAGGTGGTTTATCCCATGTGGCCATCATTAATCTCTGGAGGAGATGCCCCCTTCTCGTGTGGGACTGGTGATTGGATTAAGACCGCATCCCCTTTTTCTACTTATGTGGCTTCCCATTTTGTCACACATAGTTCCAAGTCTGACTATTGGATGGAACGTCCCTGCCTACCGTGGCGATTTGAGATGCGGTTAAATTACTAGCGAGAAAAATCAACGCGGTGATCTCGGGCCTTTGATTTTCCCTTGGCAAATCTATGCCGGTGATAGTTGCGCGATAAATAACTCGACCGTGGTGATTTGAAACATAACATGCTTCGCGCTTGTTGGATCCACATGGGGATTGTGCACCATAGATCTTTTTATACGCCGATCTCCGTCGTCGATTGATTTCATCACTTGCCCGCCGATTACCACCCGCTCATTATGCTATATGGCCTACATCTTCGTTCTCGCAATGGGCTCGGGACCGTTGATCTTCGGGCTATTCAATCTCAGCCGTCCTTGCCTACTTTGCTTATTTTCAGCGCGTTTAGCATGTTTGTTTACCTTATGACCTCTAAAAACCGTCGGCTCCTCCCTGACTGCTTCATTCCTTGAACTGTTCCCTACCATGCTGACCTCTGACTCCTTAGTCTCAGGGGAGGTAGTCCGAGAGCCGATTATCCACTTGGGTCTGGATGTTCATGAGGTCTTTCCACCCACACCAAAAGCTACCATATCATTCAGCACAATTTGAGTGCTAACAACTGGCTCCAATGGGGATGTTATCCTCCCAACAAGGTAGCGAAGAATGCCCATAGACTAAGTGCCTGATCCATTGGGCATTTCTAATCCTGGGGGAGAAATTCTCTTAAAACTGAAATCATAAGTTGTGCCTTACTGCACCCTTGACTGAATACAACCAAAACAACAGAGACCATGGCTGCCTTCCGGTTCTTAGGGTATCTACTCTAGGCTTCATATTCCTTTGGCTCTATCATCAAAATCTCAAAACAATTAAAAACATAAGGAAAATATATACATACAAGCTATAGTACATGGGTTACCTCCCATTTCTCAGGAAAAGTAATGTTTCAAGAATCTTCCATTAACTGGACCCCCTGACCAGGCAGATCCATCTCGCTCCTCTAGTATGAAAGAATTTATTCATCTGGATGTGGCAATAATGTATGGACCCATCCACATGTGGTCAAATTTTCCATGTTTGTCTTCTCTCGGGCAGTCCCATTTCAGAACCAGGTCATTCACCTGAAATTGATCTTCCTTGGTCTTCTTATCGAATGCCTCCTTTATCTTTTCTTGATGTTCTTGCACTCTATCATAGGCTTTAGTTCTTAATTCATTTAACTCAATTATCTGGTTCACTCTCCTTTGCATATGATTCGGCTCTTCTTCTAAACCTTGCAGTAACCTCATAACTGGTAACCCCAACGAAGCTGGAAAAACCACTTCGGATCCATACACCAACTGTAATGGGGACATTCCAATGGCCCTTTTAGTGCTTATTCTATCAACCCACAGGGCATACTTCAGTTTAGTGTGCCATGCCCTCTTATTTTCTTCCAATAATATCTTTATGATCTTTAGTAAGCTTTTATTGGAGGATTATGCCAGACCGTTTCCTTGGGGGTAATAGGTTGTAGAGTGGTTTAGACTGATATGATATTTGTGGCAGAAATTAACCATCTTCTTAGAACAAAATGCAGGCGCATTATCAGTCACTATCCTTTTTGGTCAACCAAATCTAGATAGGATATTATCCTCCAGAAAGCCCATAGTAACATTTTTTGTTGCATTCCTGGTAGGTATAGCTTCTATCCACTTAGTGAAGTAGTCTGTGGCCGTCAATATCCACCTGTGCTTCCCAAACGAGTTAGGGTTTATCTCCCAATGAAATCCAGTCCCCATTGTTGAAAAGGAGCTTCTACTATGACTGGGTGAAGGGGTAGCGATACAACTTTTCTTTTTCCCTCAAAGATCTGACATTGGTGATAGGTTACTGTTTCTCTATACACATCTGTGAACATGGTGGACCAATAGAGACCAGCCCTCAAGATCTTGTTCACTGTGACTTTCCAAGAATGATGACCACCACAATCTCCCTTATGAAATTCTCTCTTGGTATGTATGGCTTCTTCCTCCAACAAGCAATTCAACAGTACCCCCCCAGGATCCTTCCAGTACAAGAACTGATTCATGATACAGTATTTTGCGGCCTTTAACTTTACAGCTCTGGCCCTGCTCTTACTTAATCCTGCTGGAGCCTGTAGACTTTACAACACATAAACACTATCAAAGTACCAGGGGGATGCAGAAAACTCCAGCTTTATCTGTGGTCCTACGTCTAGCTGACATAAAGAGTCTAAAAAATTTCATTGCAAAGAGTCATAATTAGCTTGGGTCATCAACTTCGCTAATCCTTGCACCTTTATCAGCTTAGTAGGCTTTATCTCTAGGTCATATTCCAGCAGCACAGATATCCACTTTGCTCTTCTCCCTTCTGGATCAGCCTGGGTGAGGATGCCCTTTACGGTGTTGTCTGGGACATGAGCAATGATGTGCGAATGGAGAATATAGACTCTAAAATCCTTTAATGACTTGATTAAATCATAATCTTGTTTCTCCATGATATCGTATTTTAATTCCGCATCCCTTAATACTCTGTTGAAAAACGCAATTGGTTGTTCTGCGTTCTGACCATTCTTCTGCAACAACACTCCTGCTACTGTATGCTCAGAAGCATAAGAAAAAATCAAAAAATCCTTATAGAAATCAGGGCTAGCTAAGACAGGGACCTCGGTGATAGCATTTTTGATACTCTTGAAAGACTCTCTAGTTTCTTCAGTCCACTTTATCTGGTTTTCCTTTCTCGGCGTATTAGTTATATTCATCATAATCTCAGCAAAACTAGGTATAAACCTTCTCAGAAAACCTACTTGCCCAATGAAAGACTGCACTTCCTTTTTGCTTCTAGGTTCTCCAACTTTTTGGATCGCAATAACCCTCTCAAGGTCAATCCTAATACCTTCTTTAGAAATAATATGTCCCAGGAGTTTAGCTTCTTCTAAAGCGAAGTGAGATTTTTTTGGGTTGAGGGAGATACCATATTTTATGCATTTCTTAAAGACCTGTTCTAGATGCTTTAGATGCTCGTCATCAAACCTTGAATATACTGTTATGTCGTCCATGTACACCACCACAAACTTATCTTTCTCTTCAGCGAAGGCAATGTCCATCGCTCTCTGAAAGGTAGCTCCAGCATTCATCAATCCAAACGGCATCTTAGCATACATGAAAGTGCCCCACGGGGTAGTAAAAGTAGTCTTTTCTTGATCCTTTGGGCTAACTTTGATCTGATTGTACCCAGAAAAACCATCCATTGTAGAAATCCTTTCTGCTCCCACTACTTTCTGCAGGATTTGTTCCGTTTTTGGCAAGGGGTAATTGTCTTTTAAGGAAGCTCTGTTCAAATTCCTGAAATCTATACAGATCCTAATCTCTCCATTCTTTTTTCTCACAGGAACTAGGTTAGCTACCCACTGAGAGAATCTCAAAGTGACAATGATCTTTGCATTGAGCAGCCTTCTAATCTCCTTTTCTATTATAGGTACCAGTTTTGGATTCATCCTCCTTAACTTTTGTTTAAAAGGCTTTTCCCCAGGCCGGATTGGGATAAAATGTTGGATTATTGAGGTGTCATATTCTTTCAGCTCTTCGTAGTTCCAAGCAAAGGCAGCTGTATACTTTTTCATCAAATCGACATACTGCACCTTCCTCCTAGCGTTCAACTTCTTAGACAACTTCACCATCCGGGGCTCCTTTTGGGTACCCAGATTTTGATCTTCTACAGTGTCTTTGGGCGGTTCAAATTTTGGATTCTTTGCCACATTGTTTTGATCAAAGATCTTTTCCAGAGGTATTAGTCCTTTAGGAATATAGTTTCTTTTTAATTGGACAATGTCTTTGCCTCCCAACCTATGCTTCCAATCTATGTTTCTCTTTTCCTCATCTTCTGACAGTGCATGGCCTGCCAGACCTTCTACGTTTTCATTTTCTGTATCAATCTGGACATTAGCGAACTCATGAGGCAGTTCTAGAAATATTTTAATTTGCAGATCGTCGTCAAACATTTTCCAATACTTAGAATTGTCTGGGATGGAAGGTATGTTTATCACTTCGACCTCATATTTTTCTTGGGAAAAGATGGGAGTTCTGAAACCACCCGCCGTAGTGGCCAAGGAGTCTGCTATTTGGTTTCAACTCTTGGGATTGCCCATATCTTATGTTCAGTAAAAAAGTTGCCAAACATATCCCAGACTTCATTTATGTATGCTCTCATCCTGGGATGTTTTACCTGATTGACCACCAACTCTGAATCTCCAAAAACATGTATTCTCTTAGCCCCTAAATCCTTCAAAGCTCTTAATCCTAGGAGCAAAGTTTCATATTCAGCCACGTTATTAGTGCATTCAAAAGTAAGCTTATATGACAAAGCTCTGGATTCTTGGTCATGAGGTACAATCCAAACCCCTGCACCCACCCCATTCTTGCTTAGTGACCCGTCAAAATACATCTTCCACAGGCCTTCCTGATTTTTCAGCTTTTCCAAAGCTTCATACCTGGCTGCGAACTCCTTGTCTTCCTTGACTTCATGGAAAAATGGGGGCACAGGATCAGTATGTGGGCCATCATTGAAAAGGATGGAAGAGCCTATGTCTGTATCTACGACAAATATAGGGTGATTTTCAGGTTTGTCGTCACTGCTAACCACATAAGCCATTTTCTTTTCCCTGTACAGCTTTCTATTACTTCCAAAAAGGGGTATAGTAGTGTATGAAAAATCCATTTGCATGGTCCCTTTCAACTTTTTAACCCGGGATCTAGACAACAGCATCCCAAACTTAACTAGCAAATCAGCTACTACCATGTCCATCATGACGCTCTTTGCTGGAATCTGGGCAAGGGTTACTACCACATCCTTTATTAGACCCAAAAATGGTACTTTTCTGGAATCGAAAGAATATATTTCCTTATAGGGTCGGGTGACTTCTAATCCCAACTAGTCCACCACTGATTTGGGCATCAAGTTGTGTGAAGCACCAGAATCTATGAGGGTATTGTGTAGTAACTTACCATGGATATTTAAAGTCAAATAGAAAGGGGGAACTTCTTCATCGTCTGGCTCTTCTAGCTTGGACCCAACGATTATAGTAGGGGCACCATCTGTCACTTCCAAGATGTCCTGTGAACTTTCTGTCTACCCCTTTACCAGGCTATTTATCTCTTCCCTATATTCATTGTTTCTTAGCAGCTCATTTAAGGGAATAGAGATCTTTACCTTAGACAGTTCTGCCTTTAAGTTGAACGTTGAAGCTGGCTTTCCCACTTCTATGACCCCGGGTTGTCCACTTTCTTTGGAATGTTGTCCCTTATCTTCCACAGCTTTCCGTATAACGACCTCCGGCTGTTTTTCTTTGTGCTTATCCATATTCTGTGGAGTATTACGGGATTGAATCTAAGCAGATTTTCCTTCAGTTATCAGTATCTCTCTGTTTCTCAACTTCATCTTCCTTTGAATGTCATCCACAACGTTCATGTAACCCATTTGGTACTGTTCAGAATCAAATTCAGCGACCTTACCGGTATTCGTCATGTTGAAAAAATCATGCTCCCTTTGGGTCAAATGTATTTCAGGCTCCAGAGTATCAAAGAGATGGATTTGGTCTATAGTAGGCTCTTGAGATCCTTCGTCATCCACCAGATTCTCAGGGAAAGGAGGCCTCATTTGGTGATCTTCTTGGTTTCTTGGATTTCTTGGAGGGGGTGGCCTTCTAAAATTTGGGTTCCTTATCTGATTTTCAGGTGGTTCCCTAGCAGGAGGTTTGTTCTCTACGGCTGACCTCTCCATCAGATTTTCCATGGTCTTCATCATGGTGTCAAACCTGGCATCACTAGAGGATGAAGAGGCAAGGGCTTGATTTTCTTGCTTCTTTTTATCTGCTTCCATTTTTCCTTTCATTTTTCTCAAGGCCATCATGTTGGCTTCCACCTCTATGGAATCTTTCAGCATAGCAGGCAAGGTAGCAGATTTCCTTTCTCTTAACATGTAGGAAAAGTCTCCATCGAAAGCATCGGCATAGTGGAGCTTTGCAGCGCCACTGAAGGTTTTATATCATTAGGAATAGAATTATAGGCCTTCATGAATCTGGCAGAGAACTCATGGACTGATTCGAAACCACCTTTCTTTAAGTGATTATACTGGGATAAGACTATAGCAGGACTCCCCATCGTTTCCCATCTTTCTAGAAACAATACTTTAAAAGTTGCAAAATCTGCTATAGAAGCATTAGGTAGAAACCTAAACCATTTCTTGGGTTCTCCATATAAGCTTTGGGTGAATAATCTCATTTTAGCATCATCGTGGTCCAGTTCCTCCAGATCTAAAAAATCTTCAAATCTATCAACATGTTGTTTAGCTGACCAGTCTCCCTCTCCATTATAAGAGACAATTCTCTGGGCATAATTCTGAGGGAGGTCATTCAGGGCAGCAGGCAGGACCAAAGGCGCATATCTAGCGGCCATGGGTCTAGGTAGATTCTAAGATTGTGGGGGGGAATTCTGAGTAGGATTACAGACTGGGATTGCAATATGGGATTCGGGAATCTAGGAACTGGGTTTGCTGCTTTTAGCTTTGGAAAGGCTTTTAAAATCTAGCCACACAGGGTCTAAAAGATATGAGTCAAGATTATTCAGATTTTCTTCACCCGGGTTCAGGTACGATTCAGATTTAGTTCTTGACAAAGGTTTTCTTATATCGACCTCTAGATTCAATTCTTGAAAAACAGATGCACTTTTTGAAAAATAAATAGTCTCAATGCTAGGGGCGCTAGCCTGATCTTTCACGGTTTTTCGTCTAAGTAGACTTTCAGGGTCATCTATTCCTATCAAGATTTCAGGTAAAGGATTACCTCTCGTATGGATCTTTATTGAGGCCAGGATGACTTTAGAAATTCTTCAGTAGTATATTTCAGCGTACTAATCTTTCTCCAATGGAGTCTTGCTGAATTGTTTGGTCTCAATAGGTGGAGTCGCCAAGGAAAAATTCTTCAACCTTCTTGAAAAATGCGGAGATCTATGTTTTCCCATAGGGATTTCTCTTATTCTTTGAAATTTCGGACAGGTATGTCGTTCTTCCAGGGCTCGATAAACAACTCACGTTCCTCGGCAACAGCGCCAATTTGTTAACACCAAAACTGACCCCCAAGGCTGAAAGAGGGTAATCTCAGGTAACCACTAACCAATATTTGGTTTACATTTCTGATCAAACATAAACAGAGAGGGCTCTCTCTATAAACTCATAGAATACTGAAAATCTTCAAAGGTGTCAATCAACGAAAACATACACCAGCATTCAACATTAAAGATATTCAATTACGACAATGCACAGAAGATCATATTTATGTTTATGAAACAAAAAATGATTTAAGAGCTATTTGGTTGAAAACGCATGGATTTCATTTGGGGCGATGGAGTCACATTTAACTGGTTCTGCAAACATTATTCACAAAGATTTAGCGAACGCATTCACAGGGGCAAGGTAGCAAGTAGTTGATAGTCAAAGAGCTTTAATTTGTGGAATGGAATAGAGAAGAGACAGTCCATCAATGTAAGGCATCTAACAAGGATGAATCCTACATCAACTTTAGCATAATATATTTGGTGAAATACTTGGAATAAGCTAAGCAGAGCATAATCTCTATGAATTCTACTTAACTTTTACCCTGATCCAAGCATATAGCCAAGAGAACTAACTTGTCGGATAGTGGGATGCAAAAGATGTAAGAGTACCACCACCCTATTTCTGGGCTCTCGCTTGATCATGCCAATCGAGGAAATCACCAGCGTCGGAAGGAACATTCGTTCAGGTTTCCCTGGGTGGGGAAACAGGGGGCATCTCTTCGATAGAGAGGATCCAGTCTTGGATTATATCTTCATCCAAGGGGATTTTCAGCTCCTCTTCCTCGTGGGATTTTCCTCCTTTCCATTGCAGTAAATTCCAACACTCCCGTAGTGCCACGGGCTCTTTCGGTTCTCTGGCAGAACCGTCTTCTGCTTGGTCGAAAAACATAAGAGGTGGGAGAGTATAATCCTCCATTATCTCGTACAGCACATGTTCTGGTGCAACTATTATCTCGGCCCCTTGCTCTATCTCCATGTCCGTGATCTTACATGCAAAAATAACCAAACAGATGAACTCACCACCCTTTGGGATTCGACGTAAGTTGCAGACCCGGAGAGTCAGGCTTATAACGACCAATAGTGACGGTGTCTCCATGCGAATTATGCTCTCATGATTCTCTAACTTAGACCTTCCAAATGATTTATCATGATGACTGAGGATAGGACTGACGTAATGAACGTACAACCGTGCATTTCAGATCATACATAAAAGACCCTTGACGGCGCTAAGGTGGTTTATCCCATGTGGCCATCATTAATCTCTAGAGGAGATGCCCCCTTCTCGTGTGGGAAGCATTGATTGGATTAAGACCGTAGCCCCTTTTTCTACTTTTGTGGCTTCCCATTTTGTCACACATAGTTCCAAGTTTGACTATTGGATGGAACATCCCTGCCTACCGTGGCGATTTGAGATGAGGTTAAATTACCGACGAGAAAAATCAGCGCGGTGATCTCGGGCCTTTGATTTTCCCTTGGCGAATCTATGTCGTCGATAGTTGCGCGATACATAACTTGACCGTGGTGATTTGAAACATAACATGCTTCGCACTTGTTGGATCCACGCGGGGATTGTGCATCGTAGATCTTTCTATATGCCGATCTCCGCCGTCGATTGATTTCATCACTTGCCCGCTGATTACCACCCGCTCATTATGCTATATGGCCTACATCTTCGTTCACGCAGTGGGCTCGGGACCGTCGATCTTCGGGGTATTCAATCTCAGTCGTCATTGCCTACTTTGCTTATTTCCGGCGCGTTTAGCATGTTTTTTTACCTTATGACCTCTAAAAACCGCCGGCTCCTCCCTGACTGCTTCATTCCTTGAACCATTCCCTACCATGCTGACCTCTGACTCCTTAGTCTCAGGGGAGGTAGTCCGAGAGCCGATTATCCACTCGGGTCTTGATGTTCATGAGGTCTTTCCACCCACGCCAAAAGATGCCATATCATTCAGCACAATTTGAGTGCTAACAGTCACCTTCACCTCTTGTGCATATGCTTTTGATGTTCATGTTTTCTTCATCGTGCGCAGTAGACTTCCTCAAAGTGGCTTCTTCATATTTCTACTGGAATGTTGTATCCACTTTGATTTGTTCTAATATCAGTGACTCATACTAAATCAGTTGACATCCTCTTCGACATTGGATGATGGTCATCGTATTTAGTTGACATCAATGAAAACCAATGTTCAACAATGTCTCAACCAGAACGCTTTGTTGTGAAGGGACAATAATAGAAGTTATGCAAACAAGTCATTGTATAGCCTAAAACAAGCACCTCATGCATGGTATGAAAGATTAACACATCATATTCTTAAATTAAATTCCAAACACTTTCATCTTGATGATACACCATTGTTTGTCAAGAAAATTGGAATATTTTTTGTATATCTTGTAGTGTATGTAGATGATCTATTGATTACAGGGAACAATGAAAGCTACATTACATCCATAATGAAAAAAATTGAAGAAAGGCTTTGAGATCATAGATTTGGGAAATATTTGGTACTACTTTGGAATTGAAGTGACTTAGAATCCAAAGTGCATATCCATTTGCCAAAACAAATACATTGCTGAATTGTTGAACAAGTTTTTCATGACAGAGTGTAACCCTCTCTCTACTCCAATGGAACAAAACTTGAATCTCACATCAAAAGAAGGGAATAAATTTGAGGATGCAACCAAGTACAAACAACTTCTGGGAAGTCTTATCTACCTTACCACCACTAGACAACATATTTAATTTGTTTTTGGGATCCTTTGCAAGTTCATGCAAAAACCCCATGATTGACATTGGTCTCTTGCAAAAAGAGTTTTAAAATACTTGAAGGGGACTCAAGACTTTGGACACAAATATTTAAGGTGGTGTTGCAGCTGCAACCATTTCCCCAATTTTGTGTAAAATTAGGGCCCCTCCTTATTTTTTTGAGCTTAACTTTTTGTGCCAAAACAGTCGGATCATTTTCTGGTTTTGTGCCGAAAAGGTGGGCTTAAGGAAAAACTTTCTCCCCAACCCGTTTTTTAGCATAACAAGTAAACTCTTTACTGTCGTTGGTTTATCCAAGTTAAATCGATGTAGAATTAGTTTTAACACCTAATCACATCGGAGTCGAATCAATTTCAGCAGCGAAGCTATCGGTACAAAACTCATTTTCAATCCAAATTTCATCGACGGATTTTTCTTCTAGGTCTGAAATGCATCAATATAAGTGTCATATTATCACTGATCTATTTGTTTTGAACTTATAATTTCCTAAGTACAAAGTTTATTAGTGCCCGATTATTTTCACTAAAGCCATTGATCGGAGTTTAAAAGGTTTACAGTTTGGGGAATATTTTATATTTGAAGGAAGGAACCCTATTACACGTTCATTATCTCTTTGTTGAACATCGTTTAACTGCTCGAGCCACCTAGACGAGGAGTCTTTCCAAGTCAACCATTTTCTCAACTGTAAGTGGATTGTATCTTGAGGTAAGTGCTTCTTGTCTTCATCTAGAGTAATTTTACACTTGTCATTTAAGAATTGATAGTTAAGGGATATTTTCTCATTGGGTGAATCAAGCCGTTTTCTTTTGAGGCCAAATAAAACCTAGTTAAACCCTATATTTTCGCTTGTGGCCTGTCAAACAAACACGAGAAGAGGTTTTTGAAACCCTAACTAGTTGAAGGCATGTTTAACCATTATTTGAGGCCATGAGACTTGCATGCCCCGTTACTCTAGATTGTCATTTTTTTCGAACAGTTCAAATGCGTTCACCCTGCAAAACTAAATCCTTTTAACCATATTGAACTTAGTTTACCTGCTTTAATGCTTAAACACCCTAGACAGTCGAGTTTCCTCAACGTAATTTCAACTAGCGATGTTCCATTTGAGCCCTAACCAGCATTCGTGGACGTTTAAAGTTGAATGAGGGCCTAAATGTGACATATCTCTTTAGTGTAAATGATTGGTTTTTGGTGTTTAATATCCATCCATTACCAAGAAAAGTGTTGCTCAACCCGAAACTTTCTTTTGGGTCTTCGATATGGTCATATGCTCATTGAAGATGCTAAACCTAGTTCATCAATTTTCTAACAAATACATGCATATAAGAAGAGTTTTCCAATTTACAGTTTGCTTCATGAGAGATTCCTTACTGAGAAAAATGTTATGAATTTGTTGATAGTATGATCCTTTTGGACTGCATTTAGTTCATTTGGTAGAACTTGTTGAAGAAGAATGAACTATTCTATTAGTAAATAGCATGCATAGTTTATTCTTTGAGTTTCTCATGTTATTATTCTTTTCAGTATAAATCTACCTAGTGGTGTTATTAATGGAGCTCGTGCCATGAAATGGTGTTGCTTTTATGTCACGGGATTTAGATATGTCTAAAAGGAGTTCCAAACGTAATGCCATGGTTGTGGAATTGGACTCGGATGTAGATATGATCCCAGAAACAACCAGGGAAGTGCAGTTCGAAGATACCAAATTTGTCACGGGGGTGGCTCCAGAGTATAAGTGGGGTGAGCTTTATCATCTTATAAGAGATCAAAATATACCTGATGCAACAATAGAGGAAAAATTGATATACCAAAATATCAAGAAGACTGGTCTTCATAAAGTTTCAAATGCCCGGAACTGTTTCCATGTTCAGAAGTGACTGGATGGATTCTGCCATATGTAGATGTAAAATCTAGAATCATTACAAGTGCAAATGCATATGGTTTTGCTTCGTTTCAACTTGCGGATATAAGCAAATCCTACAAACTGCCAGCGCCTAGGGTTTTATTAACAAATGATTGGGTCAAGAGTGTAAAGATTGATCATTTGGATTGTGCAAGAAAGATGTTAATTCCAAGAAAGCAATTGCAACAAAGGACAAGTGGGGAGTATGAAACCAAGAACCTTAGAACCCCATTCAAGGTCGATGTTATGCTTTTCTGCAGAATATACAGAAGAGCCAATGCAAGCATTTACAAGCTCAGTTGGATTCCATTGTTGTATCATGTCATAAAATACGGCACTGTATTCAATTGGACGGATAGTATTTCAGAAAAATATCGTTCAAGCCATAAAAGATGCTCAGGAAGGAATAAAGCAAAAGAGGGCTGAATTTTACATGTCATCATATCTTATTGATTGCATTCTTATTAGGAATCCATTCCCAAATATCGGATGCAACTAGAATCCAAATGCAACTCCAATTTATGTAGCTTATCATATTATGTGGGCTCATACACATGCAGGCTTCTACAAGCTTATTTGTGAAGAAATTCGGATGCCTTTATATAAATTGATTTTTAACGAAGAACCAAATTTCCTGTCAAATGCAGCACTCGAGGTAATCAGTGAATATGGAGACTACTACTTCACTTGTGAAGGCATGTATCTATGCATGTATGGAGGCACAAAGAGTCCCTCACTGCTGCCCAAATATGTTACAGATTACATCATCTTGATGGAGACAGAGAGGCAGGTATTTTTCAATGGTGTTGGATATTTTCTAAATGAACATAAGAAAGCCTCATATCCGCCACTTCCACTTGTGGTTGGATCGTATAAGTTTAACAAAGTCAAAGGAGTGGAGGAATTTGTAAAAGAATTGGATGCTTATCATTTTGGGGAGAAATTTTTTGTTAGAAATGACAGTCAACAGAAGGTGCCTAAGCATTGCTTATCATGCAAGATTAATTTTGAGTATACTGATCATTTTTTGAAAGATGAAGAGGTTGATAGGAGAGCAAAGAATATCACAGATTTAGATAAGAGATTCGGAAAGAAAATAGAGGCAATTTGAAGCAAAAACGAAAGAAGACTTAGAATAAGCAGCGAGAAAGAAAGCTAAAGAAGAAGCTCTAGCGGTAGAAAATGCAAAGAAGATGCAAGAAGAGGAGATATCTAAGAAGAAAGAAGAAGAAATACAAAAAGATGTAAAAGCTGAAGAGGCAAGAAGAAAAGAAGAGCAAGAAAAATCAAACAAAGTGGCTACAGAAGAGGAGGAAAAGATATTAGAAGCTGAAGCATTAAAGAAGAAAATTGAAGAAGAAGAACGAGTCAAGAAATCTGTGGAAGCCCAAAACTTGCAGGAAGAGAGTGGGAAGAAAGACATGGAAGTAGATTATCCTACTGATCCTAATACTGAGGTACCACTTACAGGAGGTCATCTCCCTTGCTGAGTTAGGACTCACGCCATTTACACCATCAAAGCAACACTCAATTACCAAGCTTGAAACAATTGTTTTTTATCCGAAAAGAAAAACCATCGTGAAGAGAACAAAGAAAGATTGAAGACCACTACACAACTAGACATCATGACCATACTGTAATTTACAATTATCGAAGGCACGAATAAAGATCCTAAATTCACGGCTTCAGTGAATGTTGTTGCTGCACAGGCAATTGCGAATAATATCGACAAATTGACTAAAGATGTGGAGAGAAGTAAAGCCAAAATGATTAAACTAAAAGGCAATTTGATACAAGCTCGAAGTGAGGGTATCGAAATGAGAAGACATTGGGATGCTCTAGAGTTGGAGAAGGATAAAATAATGCAAAATATTCAAAATCTTAAGGACGAAAAGATTATTTGAATGTACAATTAGTAATCATGGAAAGTGATAAGGTTGACTTTCAAGCTCGAATAAGCAAGTTAGAGGACAAAGAAACTCAGCTAGATCAACAAGTTGAGTCTCTCATCATATAAAAGGGATATTTGCAAGCTTGGGTAGTAGATTTAACCAAAGAAAAGGATTCTCTAGTGGAGTAGTTGAACTCTGCTCAAAACCAAAAAAAGGACTTGGCAGCATTCTATGAATATGTGTCTGCATTAAAGGAACAATTGTTTAGTTCTCAGCAATTAATCACTAAGCAATCATATGAGTTGCAAGCTATGATGATCAGACTTAAACATATCTTTGAAGATGTTGCAACTACCAGGAAGAATCTCACAGAAGTCTATGGTAGGATGAAAGGGTTAAATGATTGGAGAAAGAAGAATAAATAAATTCCTCCAAATCTTCCCAAAAGGTCTACTACTGAGCTCAAGTTACACTTTGTGCTCTTGGATAATTTCCAAAAGGCAGAGAAAAAGTTACAGGAAGAAGTGAATGAGTCCATCACTAAATGTGAGGATATTTAATAAGGAATTTTCAAGTCTTTCGAAAAATGTCATCTACCCTCTCCTGGCACCATTGAACAATTAGTACCAAAAGAGAAGTGCTTAGTGTTACACCTAAATCTCATCATCATGAGTCTTGTGTTAACTTCATGCCTCAATCCCTGAAGTTTCCCTGACCAATCAAACCCATAGTAAGTTATTAACCCTTGTGTCCACATTTTCTAGTGGCACTGGCGTAGGTTGTCTTCCAACAACAGGCATCAGATCATGCCCGGCACAAAGTGTCATCTAGTAGCATGCATCAGTGGCTCGGGTTTCCTTTATACACCTTGTGCCACCCCCTTCCTAGTGCCAATTTCCTTCATGCAGGATGCGGCGAGGTTGGTTAAATTTGATAAAAGAGGGCTTCTAGCAACTTCTCGAAGCATGGTGAGGTGGAAGTCTATCCCTAGATTATAGGTGAGTTGTCCTTCGGTTCCCTAACCTCAAGGGAGGATCCCTTAGACTTCTCTCGTTAGTTCTCAACCTAATCTATCCATTTGGTCTTATAAATATGAATCTCCTCTCCATTGAAAGGGAGGTCTATAGCACTCTCATGCTGGTGGAATTATCTTAGGTAATCTTTGTTCATCTTTGGGAGTCTTACTTCATCCTTGGAGGTTTTGGTTTGGACTTGTTGGAAGGAAGGTTACATCGTTAAGGATTGGTTTGTAATCATCACTCTTCTATGTATTTCCCATTTATTTATAGTAATATAATCTCTTTCCATAAATGTCTTTGCGTTAATGATATTTAGACCTTTCTTCCTTAACTGTTAGCTTAGATCAGTCAGTGTTTAGATGTGCTTTTAATATTTGTTTGTCTCTATGTGCTTTGACAGGTTTTGCAACTTGAGATCTGACAACCACGGATCTTGGAGCGACAAAGAGGAGAAGGATTCGTGAATATAAAAGTAAGACATCTATCTACTTCAATCTCTAATTGATCTAGGAAAGTAGATCTATATTCTGTATTCATTTGTTCTAGATCCACCTAGACTAGGGAGATCATGCTTACGTCCGCTCGAGTAGATTGTCCAAAAACAAATCTGGAGACCGTACTAGGGAGTACATTAGCTTTGATTTCATTTTGAGTGTGATTCCATTGATTTCTTATTGATCCATTTATTAGCATCCTGAACCCCTCCCACCATCAGATATTACCATTAGAGAGTATGTTGGCTTCCCTTGATTCTTTTAGGATCAATATCAGGTCATTTGCTTTTTATCTTTTGGAGATCTTTTGATTTTTTCAATTGATTATTAGACCGATGCACCTGGGCTGTGCATCCAGTGTGCCTCTGCTCACCTGGCGCTTGTTATGTGTGTGAAATATGTGCCATTGGCGCTATTTCCTTTAATACAGTCTGTGCCACTAGCACTTTGCCCCTATAGACAGAGTGCACCAGGTGCTCTGCAGCATACTGACAGAGTGCACCATCCCTTTAAGCTTGGTGCTTGGTACAAAAACCTCTCCAAATTTTGTGTTTGATCTGATTTACAAGCTTTTGTGTGTTTCATTTTCCAGTCATAGACTTGTTTACTCAGATTGCTTGTGTTTGGATGTGTTTTTGTTGATTTTTGGGTTCCATTTGATCAAGTGAGAGATTCGGTGGTGGCGTACAATTCCAATCCCCCACGTTCATCTGCTTGATCTTGCATTCCCTTATCACCTTACCAGGTCTATTCAGTGTGTTAGATCTGATTCCAATCCTTTCCTGCACTTAGCCATGTAATTTTGGTTGCATTTGCTCGATTTTTTAGTGACTTGAGTGTCTTTGAATCCATTTGGGTATTTGTCATTTTTTTTAGATTTTCTGAGTCATTAGAGTGTTGCGATCAGTCTCTTGTTTTCTGCTTTTGCATCTGAAAAGCATTATTATTATTAGATCTTGTTTTTATATAGGTATTAAAAAATCGAAAGTGCTTCATTTTATCTATTTTCAACATCATTTGGGAATTGTTGTGAAATTGTTTCATGCTTTGGAATTCATTATTTATATCTTTGAGAAGTTTGAAAAGGAAATCAGTTGATTATATTTTTCTTAGTTATGAGTCTTTCATATCTTTGAAAAAATCAAGTGAATTCAAGCTCTTGCAAAGTATTTCAAATTTGAAATATTCTATGCACTTTTGGTCTTTTTGTGCTTTTTAGTTCATCATTGCGGGAATTGAGAGTTAGTGCATTCTAAGCAGAAATCCTCCTTTTCATCATTACTTAAGATTCATTCTAGTTTGAAAATATAAAAAGAAAAATTCTTGATTTGGTGTGTTATTATTTTTTGTGTTTTGTTGGGGAAAACGAAAAGAGTGCTTTCAACTATCTTTGGTAGATTTTTGAACTTTTTGGGATTTCTTATTTGTTGAGACCATTGGAAAAAGAAATTTCTCCTTACCTTAGATAGAATTCATCGAAAGAAAAGGAAATGTGCACCTTCATGTATCTAGGTTTGCATTATTTTTAAATTCCTGTCTACACCTCATGCATTCACCTAACTGCATAAGATAAAATTAATCGATAGCGTTAGGTTAAAATTTACTAGTAACTTGTGTGATAAGTTAGTGACGTGTTATGGCATCATAAAACATGGCAGTTGTCATTATCTTCCTGCACTGCATCCCGAGGGCCTGCAGTTCTTCCACGAACCAACCGGTAAATTGAAGGCTCTTTCACGTACCCTTGGGTATATCGAAAGGCACTTCATGTACTCGGTAGTATATCAAAAGGCTCTTGTCGTATGGTTGTGCATTAGACAGCACCACTACGGATTTGAGCCCCCACATACCTTGAGTATATCGGGAGACTCTCCTAGGATTCCTGAAACCAACCGAGCTAACCATTTGGTCGTCTTGGTAGAGCAATACACCAAGAACAACAATCGGGGAGCTACTACGCACGTGCTTCTAGGTAGTCGGGTTATACGGTCAAGGGTACGGTCCTAATCCTCCCTGGTTAGTGCTGTGAAAAATTGGGTCGAGTATAACTATTGGACCCTGGTGTATATCGCGAGTTGTGAAGCCTTGACAATCTTGTGAGGTCCCAGACTTTTGAATCCACACCTGTCACATAAGTTTTATTGTGGCCTTAGTTTGTGTAGATTTTGGACTGCTTTTATTTTTTGTATAGAAGACACTTAGGAGAAAATATGATTTAGTCATTCTGGCTAAACAACCTTTGAGAAGGTCCCGTGGAATTTTAAATTTGTCACCCGAAAATCCCCTTGATCCGGAGGTACGTTCACCGGCAAACATGGATCCACCAGTTTTTTTCATGTCACCTGAAGAAGAAAAATCCACCATGGAGTCGGGAGTGAACTTCTCACTTCCTTTGAGTCCACTAATCAGTGAAGTAGACCATGGAACTATCTACTTCACAAGACACATCTTTCCACCATTCGATGGAAGGAGAACCTGGGGTTGTAGAATGGTACAATCAACCCCAGGATGACCCTATATCCATAGCTTTTGGTCCATCTGCATCCTTTTGGGAAACCACTCTAGGTAAACAATGGGATCACTTCGCTTTGCTTCCGGGGGTAGAATATTCCCCCCCTTATTGGGTTCCTAGTAATGAACTCTTGGATCCATTCCATGAGCACATCACTCAATTACGCCAACGTGGCGATTCACTTCGGCGCCAGAGTCTCTCACGGAGAAGAGACACCTCGGAAGTGCCCATGTCACAACATACCCCAATTCGTTCTCTATCTTTCACTTCACTGGAAACACCTATACATAACGTGACCACTTTTGAACCTGGTCAACCCTCATTTCCTACGAGTACACCTCTTAATCAGGATACAGGTTCCATACCCCATACGACTCAAAACATTGAAGGACAATTGTCCAACACCCCTCATACTACTACTAGAATGCTACCCCCTCCTCCCCACCCCAAAACACGAGGGGAGGATACTCTTTACCTCTTAATTTCATCATAAGTAGTGTTCCTCCACTAGTAAGTAACCATCAACCTATTGCAATTCAACCATTAACAAGTGGTCAAAACATCGTTACTGGGGGGAAACCCCTGTTCACTAACCATAATATGAGTGGAGGGCTTCCAACTGGTCATTATGTTGGAAGCTCCTTACCATTCGCGGGACCTACCATGGGATTACATCATGGTGGGGGGCCATCCAACCTAACTCAATCACTATGGAGTCATACATATCCGGGTAATTTTAACCTTGCATCGGGACAATACCATTCGGGAAACATGGTTCTCGAGATTCCTTACCCTGGAAACTCAAACACTCCATGGGGACATCACAATTTTATGCCAATTCAACCCCCACAAACTTTTCCTCAAGTCCCACCACCCCCACCACCATTTAGTCCACCTCCACCTCCTTCTGGAGGGGGCGTACCTCCACCTTCTAGCCGAGGCCCACCTCATTCCTCCAGCAGTGGCCCACCCTACTCCAGCGAAGGAGGCGGAGCAAAACCTCATTCTGACGTCGGCGGCCCACCCTATTCCAGAAGCAGTGGAGGACCCCCACCTTTTGGCGGAGGCCCACCCTATTCTGGCCATGAGGCAGAGGACCACCCTATTGCAGCGGTGGAGGCAGAGGACCCCCTTATTCCGGCAGTGACGGTGGACTCCCCCCTTTTGGCTGGGGCCCACCTTATTCCGACGGTGGAGGATTCCCCCCTTCCAATGGTGGACCACCATCAAGTCCACCACCCAAACCAGGAGGCACACCCCCTTATGGCCAATTCCCTATGGGAGCACCTTACAATCATTCGATTCAAGTTCCTACTGGTCCGCAAATGCCATACCAATAATACCAGTATCTACAACCAAATCAACAGCTTCCATTTCTGGCTACTTTAGACCTACCAGACCTGTCTTGTTTTACCAATTATCCCATCCTTCACGGTTATAATTGGCCACCCATTATGGTTAAGTTACCTTATGATATTCCAAAGTTTGATGGCAAGCCTGGTGAATACCCGAAGAACCATGTGACGACATACCATTTATGGTGCTCATCCAATTCCTTAATGGATGATTTGATCCTCCTGAGGTTATTTCAAAGGACCCTCACCGGTACAGCTTCCAAGTGGTACATAGAACTAACACCGCACTCGTTTCCTGGTTTTCATTCTTTAGCTATGTCATTCCTGACTCATTTCCAGTTACCCATCCACTATGAAACTGGTACGGACTTACTGACTTCTCTCCGCTAGACCACCCCAACTCATATATCCAATCATATCCATGAGTGGCGGAGGAGACAACGTCTCATTAAGGATCCCATTCCAGACCAATTATTAGCTGACTGGTTTATGAAGTCTCTTTTACCCACTATAGCTAGATATGTAGATATGGGTGGGTCGTCACCGAAGAACAAGATATCACTCATGCCCACTACTTGGACTTTGTCTATGCTCAATCCGGCACTTTATATGATATTGTTCATGACAGCCCCCATCCTACCTATGATCCTGAAAAATCACCCCGGGGACCTCATGCCGATGGCATTATTAGTTCTGTCCACTCCTAGCCTTCTACTCAAACTAGTGGATCGTCAAATCACCATGGTTCTTCCCCACCCTCGCCACACGTTGGCAGCACCACCACCAAGTCACCCACTCCTGCTCCCACCGAGGAGGTGAATTCTGTTCAGTTAGCTTCGCCTTAAAAATTCGGTGGCAAGAATAAAACCAAAGGTAAACCCAAGAATTCCTCCAACCAGCAGGAACATAATAACCCTCCTGAAGACACGAAACATAATCGGGAGGTAAAGTATCCTTGTTTACTGTGTGGTGGTGACCATTTCACCAAAGAGTGCCCAAACAGAGACGAAGTGCAGAATTTTCTTAAGGGAAACTCCACACCCGCAGTTCTCAATGATCCCTTCCCCACCCAAAACCAACAAATGATTACCCAACCCTCTCCTTCTTGAGGAGAAACATCCTCCACCGCACATGTTCTCATGATGCATAATGAAACGGTTAACCTAAATACTTGATCTCGATCATACGATTCAGTCCCTGATAAGGAACCCACCGGAAGAAATACTGAAAAAGCTTCTCCCTCTACCATGGATATTTCTGTGCCACAAGGTTCTCTCACCATTGAGAAACCTTCATTAGATTCAGTGTTGCCTCTGCCTAAGAGCACGATTCGAAAAGCAGTTTTTAATCTTATTGCTCGAGCAGCTTAGAACTATAACATTGTAGAGGACTTGGCACAAGCCCCTTGTGCCATGTTGATGCTAGAAGTCTCGCAGAACTGTCCCAGTCAATGTAAGACTCTTCTCGCTTCCATCGACGCGGTAGACCCAGATTCTTCAAATACGATCATGTTTAAACTTGAGTATTTTACACCGAGACTTTCCCACCAACTGGCTTTCCAAATCACCACAAAGGTTGTTGGGAATACCATTCATCATACTCTGTTAAACGAAGGTGCCTCCACCTCGGTCATGTTGTTATCCTATTGGCGAGCCATCGGCTCTGCTGAGTTAAACCATTCCCCTACTACCTTGAAATCATTCGATGGTCGTGGATTCCAGCCTCACGGGCTCTTACAATCCTTAGCAATAGACTTGGGGGGAAAGATTGTGACCATTAACATGGAAGTGGTCGCTGACCCATTAGATTATAATCTCGTGCTTGGTCGTAACTAGTTTTACACCATGACTGCAATCGTGTCATCTGTCTTCCGCATTGTGCAATTCCCCCATCAAGGCCGAATTGTCACTATCGACCAATTGGACTTATGTACACCAAACACCACTACTCATCCTGGCGACAATGTACCTCTGTTAGGAAAATATCCATAGTTATATGAGAGTGTGTGGGTTAGCCTCATAAAATACCAATCTCTTATGGGCCTCTTTCCCACCCCAGATCCCCCTAACCATGTTTCCATGGTAAACATGATCTCCTCCATGATTCCATCTTCTTCCAACTCTACAGATCAATGGCTCATCCCCGATGAGGCCACCATGCACTTGATTGGAGATACCATGCCTCTCTCACCAGCTGAAGCTACTTATGAGGCTATTTAGTCAGCCCCTGAGGACCACTTGGCTGTGGCCTCTACATCTTGTTCTCTACAGCGGAATTCATCCTCACCAGATCCTCTGCTTCGGAATTTCCATTTTGATGAGTCCATTATGAAGATTATGAGCACGGATGAACCTCCGTGGGAAGACCTTCAACATCGATTGTCTTTCCTACCCTCATTGGATTCTGTGGAGAATGCTATCACAACCATTTTTACACCAGATGTCTATCCTTGCCCGCAGTCACCGATCCTCACTTGTGATATGGTTACGGAAGGCAACATGGAAAACATCACACCCACCATCCCGATTGACATCTCGGTTACACCTGGCGTCATGGAACATATCCACATTGTCCAGAACTGCTCTCCTAATGAGATCACCACATTCACGACCTTATTCAAACAATTTCGCCACGTCTTCACATGGACCTATGAGGAAATTCCCGGGATCAATCCTACCTTTGTTGTGCATGAGATCCAAACCTATCCCGACTCTAAACTTGGCCTCCAAAAGTTACGACCAGTGCATTCTCGAAAAACTACGACAATTAAATATGAGATTGAAAATCTATTCAAGGCCGGCTTTATCTATCATGGTCATTTAATAGAATGGGTCTCCAATGTCATCCCTGTGGCCAAGAAGCAAGGTACTACTAGGGTTTGTGTCGATTATAGGGACCTGAACAAGGCTTGTCCTAAGGACAACTACCCTACTCCCTTCATCGATCAGATCATCGACAATTGCGCCGGGAGCGTCATCTTCTCGTTTATGGATGGCTTTTCCGGTTATAATCAAATTGAGATCCACCTAGCCGACCAACACAATATCACTTTCATCTACCCCTGGGGTACATTTTCTTATCATAAACTCCCTTTTGGCCTCAAAAATTCTAGTGCTACATTCCATTGGGCCATGTCATATGCTTTCCATGATGTGAAGGACTTTGTGGAGCCCTATCTTAACGATTTCCCTGCTCATTCACAGCATCGCGAGTTCCACATCGACCATCTGACGATTGTATTCCTCTGATGCAGGCGGTATAATATCCATCTGAATCCTCACAAGTGCATTTTTTGCGTCGAATCAGGACGCCTCCTAGGTTTCATCGTCTCAAAAGATGGGATCCGTATCGATCCCTTGGAGATTGAAGACATTGTCGCTCTCCCACCTCCTACTGATATCACGGAATTACAGAGTTTGCAAGGGAAGGAAACATACCTATGGTGTTTTGTATGTAATTTCGCTCAAAAGACACAAGGCTATATGTGATTGTTGAAGAAGGACGTCCCTTTCATCTGGGACGCCCAAGCCCAACAATCCTTCGACAATTTGAAGTCTACCATTACTCACGCCCCTGTACTCCAACCGCCCAATTACTATAAGGATTATATCCTTTATCTTGTCACTTCCGCCACCATGATTGCCATGTTCTTGGTCCAGGAAGACGATAACGCCCAGGAACATGTGATCTACTACCTCAATAAGGGTCTTATTGACTCTGAAACCCATTATTCACATGTCGAGAAACTCGCTCTCGCGGTAGTCATTGTTGTCCAAACGTTCCGTCACTACATCCTACTCTGCACCACTAATGTTATTTCTGATTTGAACCCCATGTACCATGTTCTTACACATCAAGTGATCAGGGGCAAGTATTCACGTTGGATCGTGATACTTCAGGAATTTGATCTCCTCTTCGAGAAGGCCAAGTCAAAGAAATCGTTAGTTTTTGCGGAGCTCGTTTGTGATCTTCCCCGTGTTGATTTGGGAACTGATCCCATCGACTCCCTTCCAGACAAGTCGTTGTTTCTCATCAGCACATCTGAACAGTGGTATGGAGATATCACATTATATCTTCAAACCCAACGGTTAAACCCTCAACTATCTCATGACGACCGTCGTCGTATACGCCACCACGCCAAGTACTACTTGATCATCAATGATACCCTGTATCGTCATGGCTTTAACTCCATCCTTCGACGTTGTTTAACACACGAGGAGGTTGAACACATACTGAATGACTGTCACTCTGGGGCTTGTGGCAGTCATCTTTCTAGGATGGTTACAACCCAGAAAATACTATGTGTGGGATACCACTGGCCTTCAATCTTCAAAGACTTTATTGAGGCCGTTAAGAAGTGTCCCCCTTGCCAGCACTTCCTATTTAAAAAGCGCTCACATCCATCCCCTTTACATTCGGTTATTGTCATTGGTCCCTTTGTTAAGTGGGGCATAGATTTCATGCACTGTAAGCCTACCTCGGTTGGGGGGCATGGTTACGTCATTGTAGCCGTTGACTATTTCACTAAATGGGCCGAAGCAATGCCTATGTACAATGAAGATGGAAAAACCGTTGCACTCTTCAAGTTTAACCATGTCATTGCGCGATTTGGAGTCCCGCAAGCCATCATTACCAATCATGGATCTCATTTTCAAAACCAGATGGTAGATGAATTGAGCGCCAGACTGGGTTTTCGCCATGAAAACTCAACCCCATACTACCCACAGTCCAATGGAAAAGTAGAGGCCATCAATAAGGTCTTGAAAACCATGATTCAATGCACGGTGGGTACACACAAATCAAACTGGAACAACATGCTCTTTTTTGCCCTATGGGCATACAGGACCTTCGTTAAGACTCCCACCGGGATCACACCTTTCCAACTAGTTTATGGATTGGAGGCAGTTCTACCGATAGAGTGCGATATTCCATCACTAATACTTGCAATCGAACTTCTCCTGAACACTACTGTCGAGGAAGAATGTTTCCTTCACTTGGAAAAACTCAACGAAACCCGCCGCGATGTTTCTCTTGCCAATGAAATGCATAAGAAACGCACTAAATCCCAGTACGATAAGTCATTCAAACCTCGTGTCTTTAACGAGGGGGATTTGGTCCTCATGTATGACCAAAAACATGATAAGATGGGGGCAGGCAAGTTTGATTCTATATGGCACGGGCCATATGTTGTAAAATGTGTCTTGGAGAATGGATCTTATGAGCTTGAATATTATGATGGAATATCTCTGCGGGAGCCTCGAAATGGGCTCTACCTAAAGAGGTGCTACGCTTAAGTCTTTCATGCATTAGTATCATGTATATACTGTACATGGTGTGTGTTTTGTGTGGTGTGACACTTTACTTTAGTGTGTTAGTATCTTGGTTTTACCCTTATATCATGTTCTGCCTGCATGTATAGATAGAAACTTATTTTGGATTCATTGACAGCACCATCCGGCATACCTGCAGCCTCGCTTCGGAAACCTAGGTACTTTATTCCCCTACCGGTGAGCTCATCAATTCGGGAGGAAGTTGTCTATGGCACCCAACCAACCGCAGAGTACCATGCAATGATTGGAGTATTAACCGACACTCTTTCCCTTAGTATGGACCACATTGTCTTCCACCTCAACTCACAATTAGTGGTCTCCCACCTTAACCGTTTCTATGCCATCCATGATCCCACGTTACTCTGTCTTTTCCTATGAGTACGTCTCTTGGAGAGGTCCTTCGAATATGTTCAGTACCTACACATTTCAAGAGACATGAACATCGTTGTTGATTCCATGGCCAATTTCATATTGGACTAGTATATTGCATATACATGAAACATTCATAAACATAAAAGTGGCACAACATGTACATAATACATAAAAATACACATAAGCAAGATCTCATAATCATCCATAAGAACACAATGTATAAATATGCCAATAGAGTTTTGTATATATCATATCAAAATGTAGTACCGATACAAAAATCTGAAGCATATAAGCTTTTAGTAAATATCCCCTGATACAAGATCTAAAGCCTGTAGATTTCAGTACATATACATATACACACGAGCCTATTCCCCACGACGCTTGTGATAGCAGATGATCTCCCTCGCTACTTTCCTAAGCAGCAAACCGAAACGCTCAGACACTCCAATGGTCTAACGCTGGTACCGACGAGGTAAGTCATGAACCCCTGGCTCTGGGATGTCTAGATTCAAACACCGGAGGTTCTCCTCCAGCTCATCCATCTCCTCGATGGCATCATACACTACGGCATACATCTCCAGAATTTACCCTTTCTGTGCAATCAGAGAGACACCAACTGGTCGTGACGGGCCCATATCTGCATCAAACATATGTCAACCATCAGTACTACTCCAAAAAGATCTAAAATATATAAAATAAAATAAACACAGTAGAGTTTTCATTCTTACCCATATCGCCCCACTGCATCCCCTCGGGGAGAACCAGGTCCGGGTCACCCCTGTAGTCAGTACCATCATAAGGGAAGTCCTCAACCATAAGGAGCTGACCCCTCAACCACCTGAAGAAGGGTGTACCAAAAGTAATGATGGGACCACCTTCTCCATGGCGGGCCATCACTTCTGTCCAACAGATCATGTGAGGATCTCTCATATCCAGATCCTCTATATCAACCTACGGGCACAGATGCGGCACCCACTCCAGGAAGAATGAGACTACAACTAATTTGTAGCCGAACTGCTTCAGTGCACCACGTCGACACTTGGTGAGCTGATCTCGCAAGATTGCGAGGAGTCCCTTGCACCAGTTGAATACCTTGGGAGCCATGCACTCCTCAGCGTACAACATATGGTATTTTCTCACCACATGAGCATCCCTACTACCTGCCACCATCATGCTAGTAAAAGAAACTGTGCGGAGAGCTCGATATCTAACCTCCTTGATGGGAATCTTCCCACCTACCATCTAGGTGCCATCAGTGCACCACTGGTCTATCAAGTCCTATGTTGTTCGGTCACTCCCTCGTGACCCCGATAAAGACACGGGATTCCCCCATCGATACAATCCTGTCAAGAAATAGACATCCTCGATATCTATCGTCAATATGTGGACCCCAATCTGAAAGTGTTGCTATACTAGATCCCAACACTGGATCAGGTGCTCTAATAATGTCACTTGGTATCTCATGCCCAGAACTTGGGAGTACTTCATCAACCCACAGTTCCGCAATGTAGCCATGAATTTTGGATCGTTTGCTGCTTGAGCATCATCAATCTCATGCTCTCTTTCTCGCCATTCTATCACCCTATTGTCCACCCAAAACCTGTCCAAAGGCAATATAAACACCATTAGAAACTTTCCCAACCATCAAATTCATCTCTTTTTGGTTAAGATTTAAGTTTTCCAAACGGACTTGCGTTGGCGCAACCTGTCTTTGCAGACAAGGCGCCACTGACGCAAGCCTCTATGTCAAAATTTGCGTCGGCGATCCCTTGGCGCAGTTCCCGAAAGGCGAAACTACGTCTGGCCAAGGGCACAATTGCTCTCCACAAAGCAAGTCTAAAACCGAAAAAATGGAAAGGAAATGAAATTTTAAACCACTATAAATGAAGGAGACAAGGATTAGGACTACCTGACGCTGATGGCACTGGAAATGATGGATCACAGCTCCCGCAATCGGTAAATGAAAATTGCACTCCATAGGGTCACTTTCACCTCTCAATTTGGTAAAAAACAAATCGTAATTATTTTTACTATTTTTCCCTATTTATATTGAAAAAGGTATACTCCCTTTTTAATTTTATTTGTTTATGGGTTATTTTACTATAGTCGGGACTATTTTTATATCTAATTACTCAACTAATCATTTTGACCGAGTCTTTGGAGTCCACAGGTGAAGCGAAATGCCGCATTGTAATCTTTTGGTCACGATCGTAGTCATCTCGCACCTATCGCTAGGTGTGAACAACTCTTCGAGCGTTCTTTGTGTTATTATTCCGCTCGTTAAAATTGAATATTAATGACATCAATCTCACTCTTTGTTCCTTTTCCTGCTCGTAAAACGATGAGACTAAGTCACCAAGTTATATTTTATCGCTTTTTCGAGCTCGTTAAACTTCTACGAAAAAGGAACCCCCCAAAGTCATCTTTTAAGATTTTTTCAGTCTCCCTAAATACAAAAAGATTGCCAAGTGAACTTGATGCTTTCACGCTTGTAAAAGTATTTGAATGATTGTCTTTATGGTGATAGTTTACCCCTTTTCGGACCAGAAGGCACTATTTACGAAAAAGGAGGGCTCCGACCAATCATGGCTGGAAGAGTTCTCTCTCGCGTTGTTTTACCCTTTTTTCGGGCGAAGAGACTAAATTTATGAATAAAGGAATTCTGGATTCTTCTTTAGTTCTTTTCAGACTCTCTAAACATGAAATCACGCTGAGTTTACCTTCTTTGGACTTGTTAAAATATGACATCGAAGGGCCCGTTATGGGACGAACCCCTCCTGTCCTAGGTTCGTAAAATATTCGGGATTGGAATCATCCATGGGATGAGCTATACCGAGCATATGTTACCCTCCTCAAGCTCATTAAAAAACAAAAGAGGTACTCATCAATCATGATGGGGAATAGGGATGAGACTGTGTTCATCGTAGTTATGGTAGTACATAGTCGCTCTTGAACATGTCACTCAATTGCATATGCATTCAGTACTTGGGAAATATGTTTGTCTTCGAGTCTCTGCTAATTCCATGAGTCTTGTCGCTCGTTTGGGTGATCTGAAGAGTGCTTCCATCATCAGTCGCATTAGGGGTTGGTACCATTCTCGTCGTTTCAATACTGCCAAGTCATGCCATGCCCATGTTCAAGAGATGTTCGCTATTCGTCATCTGTAGTTACTATACCTTCCTTCATGTCGGTTTACCCTGAGTCAACCTTACACATCACTTGTTAGAATTCAATATGCTAAGACAGAAAATAGCAGCGTTACATTCCATTTCACAATAATAGCATATACAGGATCACTGAAGAAACAACAAGCATAGCATAAACACAAGAGACACAGATTTATCCTGGGAAACCCTCATGGGGTAGAAAACCCAGTAAAGCTTCCTCAATATAGATGACCAGCAATATACAAAGATGCAAACCAAAGACATTATCTCCTCCTCCACCATAGCAGACCTCTCCTCCACAAGTACGCCTCTCTTAAGTGAGTGAGAGTGTCAAATGAGGAACATACCTCCTCTATTTATACACTACACTGACATGTATTTTACACAAGTACATGTAGGCTCATATTTAACCATTAGTTTAAATACCCTATTATAACTGACTGGGCCGACCCCCACATGGTGGGTCTAATAACCCTAGTTACCACAACCAATTCGGAGGAATAAACATCTCCGGATTCATAGTATAATCACATCGGAGGTATGGAACATCTCTGGAATAAATAATATACAAATATAATATTCTTAGAAGTTACAATATTCAACACTCCCCCTTAACGAGAAGGATATTATAACAACATCCGCAGGAGCAACGAGTCATACATCATACATGATACATCTATAAATCATTGGAAGCTTTCTCAACATCATCAGTAAATCAACAAGTTACTGGAACATCAACATCTTCAGTACTGAGTTTTTATCTTCTGCAGCACTCAAACAGCTACAGCAACATCAATATCTGAATCCTCGCAATTTTCGGCATCGTCATCATATGATCAACAGCATCGTCATCACACAATCATCGGCATCATCATCACACGATCATCAACATTATCATCACACGATCATCAGCATCTCCATCACACGATCAACATCGTCATCACATGATCATCAGCATCGACATCACACGATCAGCATCGTCATCACACGATCATCAGCATCGTCATCACACGATCATCAGCATCATCATCACACGATCATCAACATTGTCATCACATGATCATCAGCATCGCCATCACACGATCAACATCGTCATCACACGATCAACATCGTCATCACACGATCATCAGCATCGTCATCACACGATCATATTACAGGATGATCAATCCTGCTCTCTTTAGGACATAGGTCCATGGATGATACAATCCAGATCAAGTTCCAGGATGATCAATCCTTATCTCTTTAAGAAAATTCTCATGTCTAGGGACGATCTAATCCCAACCACAGTGCCAGTCCTTTTTCATATTGGATGTGACCTAGATCAGATCTAGGATTTACCGCCACAGAGCCAGTCCTCTTTCATACTGGATGTGTCACGTCTACAGAGCCAGACCTGTTTCATGCTGGATGTATCACATCTACAGAGCCAGCCCTGTTTCATGCTAAATGTATCACATCTACAGAGCCAGCCCTGTTTCATGCTGGATGTATCACATCTACAGAGCCAGCCCCGTTTCATGCTGGATGTATCACATCTACAGAGCCAGCCCTGTTTCATGCTGGATGTATCACATCTACAGATCCAGTCCTGTTTCATGCTGGATGTATCACATCTACAGAGCCAGCCCTGTTTCATGCTGGATGTATCGCATCTATAGAGCCAGCCCTGTTTCATGCTGGATGTATCACATCTACAGAGCCAGCCCTATTTCATGCTGGATGTAACCTAGAACAATTCTAGGATTTGTCACATACATTTTGAACCGAGGTCCAGGGACGATCCAGTCCTATCATGTACCTTTTGAACCGAAGTCCAGGGACGATCCAGTCCTATCATGTACCTTTTGAACCGAAGTCCAGGGACGATCCAGTCCTATCATTCAATTCTCGGAGACCTCATGTCTACGGCTCAATTCAAAGGACCATAGTCCGAGGACGATCCAATCCCCTTACCTGTTCATTCAGGATTTAGTTCTCGGAGACATCATGTCTACGGCTCAATTCAAAGGACTAAAGTCCGAGGACGATCCAATCCCCTTACCTGTTCATTCAGGATTTTGTTCTCGGAGACATACGTCTACGGCTCTCTTTAGGACTGAAGTCCAGGGATGATCCAATCCCCTCAAGTCCACCAAGGACTTCATTCTCGAAGACATACATCTACGGCTCTCTTTAGGACTGAAGTCCAGGGATGATCCAATCCCCTCAAGTCCACCAAGGACTTCATTCTCGAAGACATACGTCTACGGCTCTCTTTAGGACTGAAGTCCAGGGATGATCCAATCCCCTCAAGTCCACCAAGGACTTCATTCTCGAAGACATACCTCTACGACTCTCTTTAGGACTGAAGTCCAGGGATGATCCAATCCCCTCAAGTCCACCAAGGACTTCATTCTCGAAGGCATACGTCTACGGCTCTCTTTAGGACTGAAGTCCAGGGATGATCCAATCCCCTCACATGTTCACCAAGAACTTCATTCTCGAAGACATACGTCTACGGCTCTTCTTTCGGACTGAAGTCCAGGGATGATCCAATCCCCTCACATGCTCACCAAGAACTTCATTCTCGAAGAAATACGTCTACGGCTCTTCTTTCGGACTGAAGTCCAGGGATGATCCAATCCCCTCAAGTCCACCAAGAAATTCATCAAAACATGTGTCAATCATGTATCCTCATCATCAAAACATGTATAACAAAACATGTATCCTCATCATCAAAACATGTATAACAAAACATGTATCCTCATCATCAAAACAACACATGTATCCTCATCATCAAAACATGTATAACAAAACATGTATCCTCATCATCAAAACATGCATAACATCTATCATCAAAAGCATGTATACATCTATCATCAAAAGCATGTATATCTAACATCAAAAGCATGTATACATCTATCATCAAAAGCATGTATACATCTATCATCAAAAGAAAAAATATAAGATTCCTAAATCTAAATAATTCTAAGTAACTAGGTGCAGTAAAAAGGTAACCTCGTCATTGATGAGACAGACTTGTTATCAGATACTATACTACTCCCCCTTTCGAGGAGGGTCCTTCTGGACTATACCAAGCTTGTCTCGGAAGTATTCAAACTTTACTCGAGACAGAGGTTTAGTCAAGATATCAGCAATCTGATCCTCAATGCTTATATACTCGAGCTTGATAACTCCTCTCTGCACCATATCTCGTAAATAGAAGTATCAGATCTCTATGTGTTTTTGACTTATTGTGGAATACAAGATTTTCTATCTTGATGCAGTTTTGAATGTCACACATAATCATAGTGGAATTCATTTCTAAGTCAAACACTCCATATAAAAGCTTCTGAAGCCACACTGCTTCACAGCTGGCAGAGCAGACAGCTATATATATATTCTGCTTCAGCAGTACTGAGAGCCACACTAGATTGTTCCTTGCTGAACCATGAGATCATGGTAGATTCAAGACTATAACATCCACCTGATGTACTCTTTCTGTTTGAGGCACTTCCTGCCCAATCAGAATCTGAGTAACCATGTAAACGGAGTTCATGACCTCCAAGATAATATAGACCAAAAATCTAATGTACCTTTTAGGTACCTCACTACATGCTTTGTAGCTATTAAGTGCACCTTTCTAGGTTCTACTGACTTAGGGTATTTACAGCAAAGCATATATCTGGCCTAGTATTTGTTAAATACATCAATGACCCAATGATTTGTCTATATAGGGTTAGGTCCACTAAATACGATGAGTCATTAACTAACAACTTCAAGTTGGAGTCCATGGGAGTGGCCATGGCTTTATACTCCAACATATCAAATCTTTTTAGAAACTTCACAGCATACTTACCTTGATTTAAAATATTCCTTTTGGATCTTGCCATACTTCTAGACCTAAGAAGTAGTGCATTAATCTGAGATCTTTCATTTTCATTTCTGCAACCATTTTCATGACCTCTTTCTCATTCCTTATCAGAAAGAGATCATCGTCATACAATAATGGTATGATAGGTTTATCATCCACAACCTTAAGGTAAAGGTTAGGAACAACTTTACTTCTGGTAAATCCCGAGCTTTGTCATGAAGCTGTCAATTGTCCATTATTCACACTTAGCATTGAGTGATCTTCTGCATATCTATCTGTGCCATCTCTCGTCAGATGGGTCTACTAATATGAGCCTAAAAATCATTCGAACTCTGTGGTGAGTTCCTTCTTGCATCCATGTCATATGTGTATAGAACCCATATTCAACCTTGTAGCAAAGGTTGAGATCCACATCACCCATGATGATCATTAAGCTCATCAATTGACTACCGATCCTGGGAACCCATACAGAACCTGATTACATTATTAAGAGAATGGTCTTATCTAGTCCCTTGGAGCAAAACATCTCATCATGATTCTCTTCCTCTTTCTAAGAGAATCTCTTAACCAAAAGCTTTCTATAGTGTGTTTGATTTGTAAATCTTTTGTTGAACATCCATCGCTTGTTCAGAGTTCATCATTCATCATGATCTTTCCTACAAATCAAAATTAAGTACATGATTAGTAATACTTCATAATCATCAAATCATATTGACATGATAACTTATTATGCATACAGATATCATTTACATACTTATGAAACTATTTTGACCAATACTTTGGCACAACACTTTCCCATATCCTGTATGCATACAGTGGCTATTAGATGCCTTCCATCTCTACCAGAACATACTATCGAGAGTGTGCACAGCTCTCAGCATGTCAGCAAAGAGGTTTCATTCTAGACAAGCAACAATGGAATGTTTGTCCAATTTACCAATCATATGCATATTAGTAGTATACTGTTCGATGCTTTATGAATGTTTACACTTAGCATGATATATTCTAGGAATACAAATATGCATACGAGCAATATCATTTACTATTTCTAATAACAACCCAAATACTTATCTTTTATGTTTGTGTGGTTGCCTCCCGCTTGATCTTCTGTATGTCTTCTGAACTTCTATTCATTCTGTACCACTGTGCATGCTCAAGTGTACACTAGTGTCATCCTCATGATCTCGTACACAAACATACATTCATTAGTATATTCTCAATATTATCAAAACATTATAATTCTAAATAATCTTGAATATGTATAGTCGTGATCATTAGTATTCAGGGTTTCAAGGAAGTCTTCTTTTAATCATGCATATTCTTGTTTGATCTAGTTAGTTAAATCATCAACCAAGATAAGAGACATAATATGCATAAACCCTTGATTACTAACCAATCATACCAAGTATACTTACACAAGGTAAGATTCTAACATGACATAGGAAGACATACCTGGATTAGTATACCTGCTTAGTTATGTACAACATACCTAAACAATCTTTTCAATGATTTAGAGATCCTGAGCTAGAACCTGCATGTCTCGTAGGTTAAACATGATATAACAAGGTCATACATACCTCGCGAGTCTTTGTCTTCATGTTGTCATGGTCATGGAACTTGATTTGTCTTTTGAGATGTACCTGTGTCTTGTTAGCAGACAACATCAACCTCACACAACACCATAATGCATAAGTACAATCATATAGCCCTAATCAATGAATGTCTTCGATCATTCACATGCATTCATATTGTTACTAGGGTGATAGGACAATTAATAACATTAATCAAGATTGTACTAATAAATAACATGAAGACAAACACATTATGAACTTAATCAAGAATCAGATTTCAAGGCATACCTGAACCTCCTTAAGTCATACATGTCGATACTTTTGTAGTCTTCTTATGTAAGGCCTTAGCCTCAACTCCCCCTGAAACTTGATCTGGAGCTTGATTAGGGTTTGCTAGAGAAACCCTAAAAATTCAATCTTTGAATTTCACACTTCTGAATGGATGGAAGAATGTGTCTTGCTGAGCTGATCAACCTAGCATTCTTCAATTTTGAAATCTCCAAAATTTGACCCCTCAAAATTGCCTTCGAAACTTCTGGATCTTCTGGACAGGAACCCGAACTAGGGTTTGATGAAGCCCACCCTTCTGTCCAATCAAAAGGTTCGATCCAAGGATCTAAACTCTTATTTTTCTGAGGATATTCCAGCCGTGGACTTCGATTCCAAAAATTCTAACTTTCTCCGAAACCCTAAATTCTGGAAGCCATGAATAAAGGTGCTCCAAAAATAATTATGTTTTGACAGAAATATGCACCTGATTGTTTCTGTTATAACTCTAAAATTTCTACTCCATAGGGTCTAAAAACTTTTTCTGCAGTAGCCTGACCTGTCATATTTCCATCCTCACAGGTCTGACGTCAATTGGATTTTCTGAGAGAGAGTTATGCCAAGTGTCGCAACGTGACCTGTTTATGGGATAAAACAGGAGAGCGAACTTGTACGGTGTGCCACGTGTCACTGTTTGAACTTCGGCCTCTAAAAACTTTTCCTAAGATATCTTGCCCTGTTATATTTCCATATTGACAGGTCTGACCTCAATTGGACTCTCTGAGAGATATTTATGCCAAGTGTTGCAACATGACCTGTTTATGGGATAACACAGGAGAGCGAACTTGTACGGCGTTCCACGTGTCACTGGTTCACCTTCGGCCTCTGAAAACGTTTCCTACGATAGTACAGTTTGTGTACTACCTTTCACTTTTTACAAAATTTCATTTGGAGCTTTCTAGCCCAAGTTATGACCTTTTTGCCAAGGTCGCCTGATTTTGACTGAGATCTGGAAGAGGCAGAAACCCTAACTTGTACTGATCATAACTCATAAAGTACAACGAATTTGAGAGTTCCCTTTGGACACAAGGTACCTGGGGATGTTATCTACGACCTGTAAACTTTTCAGATCCTGAAACTTCGCATAAATGGATTTATAGAGAAAGTGCCACGATGACTGATTTTTTCTATATAAAACCCTAACCTTCAAATTGTCGCAAGAGAAGCAAGTGTCGTAAGTGCCATACATTGCCTTCCTTCAGGTTAGCTCTGATACCATGTTAGAATTCAATATGCTAAGACAGAAAATAGCAGCATTACATTCCATTTCACAATAATAGCATATACAGGATTACTGAAGAAACAACAAGCATAGCATAAACACAAGAGACACAGATTTATCCTGGGAAACCCTCATGGGGTAGAAAACCCAATAAAGCTTCCTCAATATAGATGACCAGAAATATACAAAGATGCAAACCAAAGACATGATCTCCTCCTCCACCATAGCAGACCTCTCCTCCACAAGTGCGCCTCTCTTAAGTGAGTGAGAATGTCAAATGAGGAACATACCTCCTCTATTTATACACTACACTGACATGTATTTTACACAAGTACATGTAGGCTTGTATTTAACCATTAGGTTAAATATCCTTTTATAACTGACGGGGCCGACCCCCACATGGTGGGTCTAATAACCCTTGTTACCACAACCAATTCGGAGGAATAAACATCTCCGGATTCATAGTATAATCACATCGGAGGTATGGAACATCTCCGGAATAAATAATGTACAAATATAATATTCTTAGAAGTTACAATATTCAACATCACTTTACTATCTGATTCACTCCAAACATCTGTGATCGCGTTTTGTGTCAATGATGGGGAATTCATCATGGCCCTCCTTCGACAGATTCATCCTTGTCGACTTCAACACATCATCCGAGGATTGAATCTAGAAACCAATCAAGTACCTTGGGCCTGCATGGCTTAATGGCAGGTTACCTTACTTTCGACATGAGTTTACATCATTAACTCTTGATTGAAGGATCCCGTCGAGTGTTCAACCTCAACTCATTAATTCACGCTCGATGGTATGTACTATGATAACTTGGGAATCATTGACATAAATGGTGATTTCCCTCTCACTTGTTAACGGTATACATTAATGATCGGTAATCAAGTGGTTTCTACCATGTTCGACTCCAAGACATTATAATCACATGGATAGATTCGTATCATTGCGGGTTCGGATTGAAGACCCTGGGTTGTTTCACATTTCACCCAGGTTGCAATGGAGATTGTTTGAGTCATATCACATGGATCCACTTTGTATTGGTCTTGGTTGTGTTATCATCTCATCATGGATCTACGATTGTGTCCAGTAGCCATGATTGTGTTCAATCGTTCTTTACTATCATGGATCTGCATTGTATTGGTCGACAGCCATGTTGTGAGTCATGTGAGACTAGGATCTCAGAGTCAGTTGTACTGTAGCAGCTCCTTCCGACCAACAAGTCCTTTCCATCTATCTTGCAAAGCATATCACCTTTCTCATTTTGCCAGCTTCATGCTTTGGGGGGCATTCTGTTACACCTAAATCTCGTCATCACGAGTCCTGTGTCAACTTCATGCCCCAATCCCTGAAGTTTCCCTGACCAATAACACCCAGAGTAAGTTATTAACCCTTTTGTCCACATTTTCTAGTGGCAGTGGCGAGGTTGTCTTCAAGAAACAGGCACCAGATCATGCCTGGCGCAAAGTGTCATCTAGCAGCATGCACCAGTGGCTCAGGTTTCCTTTATACAGCTTGTGCCACCCCCTTCCTAGCACCAATTTCCTTCATGCAGGGTGCACCAGCGTTGGTTAAATTGGATAAACGAGGGCTTCGAGCGACTTCTCGAAGCATGGTAAGGTGAGTGTTTATCCCTAGATGACAGGTGAGCTGTCTTTCGGTTCCCTAACCTCAAGGGAAGATTCGTTAGACTTCTCCCATTAGTTCTCAACCTACTCTATCCATTTGGTCTTATAAATATGAAGCTCATCTCCATTGAAATGGAGGAAGGTCTATAGCACTCTCATGTTGGTGGAATTATCTTAGGTGATCTTTGTTCATATTTGGGAGTCTTACTTCATCCTTGGAGGTTTTGGTTTGGACTTGTTGGAAGGAAGGTTACAGCGTTAAGGCTTGGGTTGTAATCATCACTCTTCTATGTATTTCCCATTCATTTACAGTAATATAATCTCTTTCCATAAATGTCTTTACGTTAATGATATTTAGAGCTTTCTTCCTTAACTGTTAGCTTAGATTAGTTAGTGTTTAGATGTGCTTTTACTATTTGTTTGTCTCTATGTGCTTTGACAGGTTTTGCAGCTTGAGATATGAAAACCAGGGAGCTTGGAGCGACAAAGAGGAGAAGGATTCGCAAATATGAAGGTAAGAAATCTATCTACTTCAATCTCTAATTGATCTAGGAAAGTAGATCTATATTCTGTATTCATTTGTTCTAGATCCAACTGGACTAGGGAGACCATGCTCGCGTCCGCTCGAGTATATTGTCCGAAAACACTTAGCAGAACTGAGAACCATTAAAGATGAAGATATCATTGCCATCAAAACTATGGACACCCTTATTGTAGAAGATCTTAAGGAGCGAATAGCAGAAGTAACGATCAAGACTTTTTACTTAGGAAATGGCCACACCATAGCAACTAAGGGGCTGAATGCGATGGTAAAAGATATACCTCTTCATGAAGTGGCTTTGAAATTATTGGAGCCTCAACAACTAAATGTAATAGCTTATGAGAGTGGTCTTTGGAATGATTACATCCAAATTCAAACAAACGCTCCATCAAACTGATGTAATATTGTAATTTTATTTTTATTTTAGTTATTTATGTTGCAATCACAAAAGGACAAACTGATTGAAGAGAACCAAACGTTTGAAGGGAATATGAAATGATAAGTCACCTCGTAACTGATTTTGTAAGGATAAATAGGGGAAACGCAGGGAGAAAGGGGATTTTGGCTTGTGAAATGTTGGACTAGTATGATCCTGTAAGAAAACTATTTTTCTGCTAATGAGAAAAGACATTTTTGTTGGGTGAAGGCGTAGATGGAGCAATGCATGGAAATATGTGAATGAATATGCATAATTATTTCTCTTTTTATTCATTGATATGTTGTAAGATCGTTCCTCTACTATTGGATTATGTTAATGGTTGTGAATCATCTTATTGTTTATGAATATGAAATGCAATTTTCTGTGTATCTATGAGTAATGAATGAATGAATGCCATATCAAAGATATATTTGTGTTAATACTATCCTACGACTATGAATACATTTATTTCAGTAGTTAAATTATGGAGTTGTACTAAGTAGTTACAGTCATTACTCTATCTTTAATTTTTCTCTTTGTAAGGATATGCTAGATTAGATAGTTTAAAGTTATGCATATTGGTAGAATATTCTTATTTGATTGGTAAAACAGGGGTGGTAAGACGAGAGGTAAGAACATGTGCATCACCTTGTGAGGCCTCTGTCTACCTTTCAAACAAGTGTAGGTAGGACCATACACATTTAGAATTAAAACTTTTCATTTGCATACATAATAATAAAACTTAAATGGTGGATCGGGACGCAACCGATAAACACACAACATAAAATATCATACAGTATCCAGACCGTAAATCGGATGGGTTCCCCATTCCAAATAGTGAATAGTCTAATTGGGACTTTTCATTAGGGAGAACCCCTACTATCAACGCAAGGATTTTTCCAGGGGTCAACAAATTTGGCACTAGAAGGAGGGTAGTCCGTGTATGGATGATAGAGGAAGTCCATTCCCTCGAGGAAATTTATCTGGGTCTCCATTTGAAACATCTCAACCCAAAATTCTGATAATCGAAACTAAACTAGAAGCTAATTATCAGGAAAATCCTAATTCTGAAACTGAGCACATTGAAACTTTGTATGTCGTTTCTCACCAGGAAGTAAATAATTTCGGAGATACACTAGATATTACACAAGGAAGCTTAGAGGATTACCAGTAGTCCCACTATTTCCTAGAAGGTGCTCTCCTATAAGAAGATTTATACAAAATAAGGACTATGTTCTTGTAGAATCATTGGAAGAATTGGTTGATTTATCTTTACAAGAAATACTAGATCCTATCGATCAATTGAGACCATCTTCTCCTTAATCAATTTCTTCTCAACATGCACATTCACCTCCACACTCACCTCTACATTATCCTCCTCGTATTGCTAATATGGCTCATAATGTTAATCAACCATCGACTTGGAGAGCTAGAGGACCTTTGAATTTACCTGCTCCTTTACATGATTTTCCTAAACATCCAGAGCGGGTATTGCCTAAATTTGATCCCGAAAAAGGAATTTATGCAGATGATCATTTGAAGAGTTTTTATCTGGCTTTAAATTTGTTGGATATAGAACATGAAGATGTGGTGTGTCCTTTATTCCTGGTGTTCATTTATTCCCTTATACTTTCGAACCTAAAGCTTCATCATGGTTCTTTAGTCTACAGACTGGTTCAATAACTGATTGGGATAGTTCTAAAAAAGTTTACTTAAGTAAATTTGGTGAACAACAAACCTTAGCATCACTTATGAAAGAGTTATTGTCTCTTAACATGGACAAAAGGGGAAAAGTGCAGGATTTCAATCAAATATTTACCACTATTTTGAATAAGTTTAGTGTTGCCACAAAACCTGCAGAATAATATTTAATTGAATATTATACTACAGCATTACATCCATCTCTGGCTATGTTTGTTAAGCGTTCATGTAAAAATAATTTGAAATAAAACTTTGAAGAAGCTAAGAAGGTTGAAACATATATGAATAGTATTGTAAAACATGCTATGGAAACAGAGTCTAAGCCTCTTGCTTCCAAGAAACCATTGTTGTTGACCAATCCTGTTGAAGAACAATCAACTAATTTGGAAAATGTAGTCAAATTGGTTCAGAAATTGTCTAATAGGATTGTGGATTTGGAGAAAGAAAAGGGAGCTAGCTCATCCAAAAGGAAACCTTTTAAACCTTTTTATAAGAAAAGAGAAGAAAGCCCAAGCCTCCAACAAATGAAACATTTATTCTTAATTTAAATGAAGTAGGCATGGTTCACTTTTGTACTTTCCACCAAGAACATCATTCGGAGAAAACTTTCCCACAATTGATAAATTCCATGACCTTGGTAACGAATCAACTGTTGGATAAACAACTCCTAGATCAAGAAGATAATGATAAAGTTCAATCAAATTAAATAGGAGAAGATAATGAAGAAACTACACTTGTTCTATGGGATTGGGCACCGAATCTTGATTTGGAAGATGAAGAAGAAATAAAAGAAATCCAGAATTTACAAGTCTCATCCATTGACTATGCCACTAGGAGTAAAGGACCAGTTGAGGATCAAAGCATATCAATTCCAAAAGGTAAGACAAATAGTGTTGCTCCCAAAGCACAAAATAACACAAATGTTGTAATTCAGCCACCACAAAAAATGGCAAAGAAAAGACCTATTAAACCATTGGAAGTTTCAAAAGAATCATCTTCTCTAACTCATAAAGAAACAGCCACTTCAACAAAAAATCCTGTTGTAGGCGGAAATATTGGAGGAAATCATAATATGGGGTATGATATCCTTGAAGACATTAAAAATACCCAAGGCTAATGTATCTTTATTTGAAATGTGCAATTTGCCACAACAGAGGAAAATATTATTGGAAGTTTTTTACCTAAATACAACGTCAAGTAACTCTGCTAGTAAAGATAAGTAACAAATCATTATTGAATCGGACCCTGAGATTAACAAAGCTAGTAGTGGAGGTAAATCTAAATCTCAGACCCCACCTTTTATGCTAACCTTTGAGATATTTAATTATAATGTGCACAATTGTTTGGTGGACTCAGGGGCTTCATCTAATATTATTCCATTGTCAATCTGTAAAAAGATTAATGGATATCCAATTACATCTCCCTCTAGGATCATTCAACTAGATAGATCAGATGTCAAGGTAGTGGGAGAGATGAATTTTTTTTTAATTATATTGGCTGTTGATCCCAGGGTTTTTCAATTTATCAATATATTTTTGGTTGATATACCAGAGGCCAGAGGCTTATGGTTTGATATTAAGCAGAGAATGGTCAAGTAAAGTAAATGGATATTTCGCTACTGATTTGTCTCACTTGTGGATACCTTATCAGAATAAACAAAATCAAATCAAGGTACTAAGGGAACCACATATGAAATACAATGTGACTAAATTAGAAGGAAAGAATGAACCAGTAAATTTTTCATACTCTGTATTGGGAAATTACTTTTTAGAAATGGAACCCGGATGTTACCAGGCTGAAACTACCTGTCATAATTCAGACACATAGTCTGATCTTCTTCAATTTTCACAGACTGATGAAAATGAATGTAATATAGTAGAATTATTCACTAAATTAGATGTAAATATTAGTTCTGATAGAGTAGGAGTTGAATTTAGGATAAAAACAAGAGTTGTAGAATGTTTGCAAAAAACTTTTGGGTTCACTAAAGAACTTGGGAGGTTCATGATAGTTTTATGATTTTGGGTAGAAAGGTCAATTTGTCTTGACTGTTAGGATAGGAATGGTTGGATCGGGGAAGATAATGATCTATTGTTTTGTAAATTTTGATATGTCCATGCATTGGACTATTGGCTTGTACTTTTTGATTTCGATGAAATAACAAAAGTACATTTTTTTTTCCTTGAAAAAAAAAGAGTAAAAGTTGAGTTTTGCACTTTATTTTTTATGGCTCCAAGACACGGGAGGGAGCAAGAGTCGGTTGTGTTCTTGTAGATACTCAAGGGATAAGATTATTTCTCTCTTGTAGATTAGAATTTGAATGCACCAACACTACTGAATATGAGGCTTTGATCCAGGGACTAAAAAAGGCTATATATTTGAATGTTAAAAATTTAAAAAATTTTGGTGATTCTGAGATAATTGTCAAGCAAGTAAGAAACACTATTCATTGCTTATCTCCACACTTGAAAGGATATCAAGAAAAGGTATGGAATTTAATTTCAAACTTTGATGCTTTTAATATTGATTCCATTCCTAGATTGCAGAATTATGTTGTTGATTTATTAGCTACTACTGCTTCTTGCTTAGTTCCTCTTAATAATAAATGTTCTATTGAATTGCTTTTCAGACCATTTATCCTTGACAATGTTACAAATTGGAGGGGGTTTGATGATGATGAACATATTATTGACTTCTTAACTGATGAAGATACTTTCAAATGATCAATTATTGATGAAGTTGAACACCAGTCAAATTTGGAAAATATGGATGAAAATCAGTCCATGGGAAATTTTATGCCAAACGGATTACATAATTTAGAGAAACTGTTCGATTTGCAGCATAAGTTCCAAAGGCCAACGAATGTCAAGAAAAATAGATCTTCCATTCAATATGAAGTGGTGAATTTGGGAACGGAAAATGAACCAAAATATGTCAATCTGGGAACATGTTGTTCACCCGGTGAAAGGTACAAGTTGATCAAATTGTTTGAACAATATAAGGACATGTTTGCTTGGACATATGATGATCTGAAGACATCTGACACTAGTATCATCCAACATGTCATTCCAATTAAACAAGGTGCTAACCCTTTTCAGCAGAAACTTTGAAAAGTGCACCCTACTCTAGAACCTCTTATTCAAAAGGAATTAAAGAAGCTATTAGATGCTAAGATCTTTTTCAAAGTCAGGCATTCTGAATGAGTGGCAAATATTGTACCTATACGCAAAAAATCCGGAGAGATAAGATTATGTGTGGATTCTTGGAACCTGAATAGAGCATCTGACAAAGACAATTATCATGTCCCGCCTATGGAGAAAATATTGCAACTTGTATCAAGCTAATAAATGTTCTCCTTGTTAGATTGATTCTCAGGATATAACCAAGTATTAGTGGTCGAAAAGGATCATCTTAAGACAACCTTATGTACAAAATGGGGAACATTTGCCTACAGAAGAATGACATTTGGCCTTATGAATGTTGGAGCCACATTCCAAAGGGTCATGGACATTGCTTTTTGAGGATTAACCGGCCACAGTGTAGTCATATATTTGGATGATGTCACCGTTTTCTCCAAGAAGAGGGAAGACCATGTTTTTCATCTAAAACAAATTTTTGAATGATGTAGAAAAAATGGTATTTCCCTTAACCCAATGAAATGTGTATTCGTTGTTTTAGAAGGGATATTACTAGGACACGTCATCTCAAAAAAGGGAATCTCCATTTACCCTAAAAGGATACAAGCTATACTTGAGATTCCCATGCCCTGCAATAAAAAATCCATGGAATCATTTATGGGCAAGATAAATTGTGTTCGAAGGTTTGTACCAGATTTTGCACAAATTGTAAAACCTTTGCAACAAAAGGTTAAACAGGACATGCAAAAAAATGGACTAAATTTGAAAAGAATGATTTTAAAGATATCAACACCGCAATTTCTCATGCACCTTCACTAAGCAATCCATATTTTTATAAGGACTTTATCATTTACACATTCGCTTACAATCATTCCCTTACAGTAGTGCTCACTCAAAAAGGAGAGCAGGGGGGATGAATATACAATATCTTTCATGAGCACTGGTTTACAAGGGGCTAAACTAAATTACCCAGATGTAGACAAACAGGCTTATGCTGTGTTTAAAGCTATGAAGCAGTTTAGACCCTACATTCTTAAGAACAGAACCAAAGTCATAGTTCCTCATCCAGTTGTCTGATCATTATTTGTACAGAAATATTTGGGAGAAAGACGCGGTAATTGGGTAACTGCATTACAAGAATATGATTTAGAATTTAAACCAGCCAACATCGTCAAAGGTCAAGGGTTATGCAAATCAATCACTGAAATTCCGATTGAAGAACCTAATAGATGGGATAATGAAGCTGAGATGAACTTGCTAGAAGTTTGTTCCATTCACACTACTCCTGATTATTGGTATTGGGATTTAGTTGGATTATCTACAGCACAGATAGACTCCAGAGCATTGGGATTCCAAGCAAAGAAGATCCATCCGCTTGAATTCAGTTGCATATCAAATAATCAATGGAGTACTCTTCCAAAAAAATTATGATGGAGTATTTCTTAGATGCTTGGAAAAAGGAGACGCAAATAAGGTAGTAAAAGAATTGCATGATGGTCCTGCTGGAGGTCACAATAATCTGGAGAAACTACTGCACATAAGATTTTAAGAGTGGGATACTATTGGCCCATTGTTTTTAAAGATGCAAATGCATATGCTCGGAAATGTGTTGTATGCCAAAAAAGTGCCAAAAGATTAGAAAAACCAGAAGCAACATTGCAACCAGTAATAATCTCTTAACCATTTGACAATGGGGGCTTAGACATCATCGGTCAAATCAACCCCAACTCCTCACTATAGAATCAATACATTCTTACTGCAACGAATTATTTTACTCATTGGAATGAAGTTGTCCCTTTACAAAAAGGCCAACGAAGATGTTGTTATTAAATTTCTGCAAGAGAACATCATAACCAGGCTTAGAGTTCCAATTTCTTTAGTTTTTTTAGAACGCTTCCTATTTTTCTTCTTTGAAATTAAGTGAATTTGATGTTGAAAAGGGAATTAAAGTGCATTATTCTTCAAATTATTATCCACAAGGGAATGGGTTAGCAGAATCTACAAATAAAAATTTAATTAGGATTTTAAAGGAAACAGTCATTGAAAACCAAAGAAATTGGCATGTTGCTCTTCCTAACGCTTTATGGGCTGATAGGGTCACTCCAAAGAATGCTCTAGGAGTTTCCATGTACGCCTTAGTTTATATAAAAGAGGTTATAATCCCGCCAAACATTCTTTTACCCTCACTACAGTTAGCCCAAGCATCCAGAGGATCCAACTGTCGATTCATGCAATCGAGAATTAATACCCTGCTGAAACTTGAGGAAGAAAGAGAAAAAGCCAAGAATAAGTTTAACTCTCATCAATACAATATTAAAATATGGTTTGAAAATCGGAAATCAAGGAAGAAATAATTCGAGGTAGTTGACTTAGTTCTGAAGTGGGACCAACCCCACGAATAAAAGGGAAAGCATACCAAATTTCAACATTTATGGCTTGGCTCTTATACTATCGCTTAGAAACTTGGCCCCGGAACATATAGATTACAAAATTTGCAAGGGGAAGTGGAAACTCTTCCTATAAACAACCAAGCTCTCAAGGAATACTTTTCGTACTTTTAGGAAAACCTTTGTACATAAATAAAGTTTCCTTTTATTGCTTTATTTTTATTTTAGCCTAGTTGTTATTTCTTTAGAACCAAATGCTTTTTATTTTTGTTTCGAATTTTGAATAAAGTTAGTTCAACGATCAGAGTGATGAATGGGAAGATGTGATATAATATTATTCATGGAATATCTCTTAAGTAAATATTTTTAATCTTAGAAGGTGTGAGAACTATTTCGAAACCTAAAAGTTTCTTCTTGTTGTGAAGAGTCATTAATGCGACTTCAAGCATTATCATTTTAAGGATTTTAACCTGTCTACCTTATATTATTACTCTGTTTCTTGGAAAATTTATCACATGATCCATTTTAAAACTAAAATGAACTAAATCTTGTATATATTGCTAGGACAAATATTTCTAGGTTACTATCCTGGGGATCCGCTCACTCAAACATATAAATAGCCTTGTCTTAAGGTGGTATACTATGGTTGACCCATGGAAAGGAAGCAAAATATTGCAGATGTATGGTAATCAAAATGATACTATACCAAAATAATATTCCAAAAGGTGTTGGAATATTCTCACCATCATTTTTATATTTTGCATGCCTGCATGCATTCTACATGCATCCAATCATCATGCATGCATCTTCATGCAAATGCATGCATCTAGTCATCAGTATGGTAGTCTCCCAGCACCTTGTCCCTATTTTTTCATCCCCAAGAGCCTATTTCTGCTCAGTTCTAGCCCTCCTAGCCACATATGCACCTTTATTTCCATCACTGGAGTACAACTACGCCCTCTTCCACCTATTTAGGATATTCTTCAGTTAGTTCCTTGATTAGTGGATATGTTCCTTGATCTGAGGACTGATTACTAGTTTAACTGACTGAACCACTTAAATAGACCTCCAAAGAGACTAGATTAGCTATACTGACTACTGACAGCTCATCTTGCGCCCACATTGGAGTCTCCTTCCCTACATTTGTGCCACATGCACTAGCTAGACAAGGTTAGACTCATTTGACCGATGTTTGACCACTTGTGACCACTATTACTGATTGGATGACGTCTCCAATGTCATCCAAGCCACACATTGAGGAGAATTCGAATGACCTTAAGAGGCATTTGAATTCATTTGATTGTATTTAGTTATTATTCACTTTACACAGTGCCAACTCACAGCTGATGTATGATACAGCAGTTTTTGTCATTTCTTGTCAATGAGTGATTATTGCATCAACATTTCTTCTTCTTCTTTCTGCACTTCTTGAGTGAGTTTTAGTGAGTTCTGCTACAGCTGAGTGATCCTACTTCTAAAATATCACATGGTATCAGAGCTGACAGCAGCTATTTGAATTGCAGCAGTAGCAGATGCAGCAATTCCTTGAGCACCAAAAGCCTCTTGATTTCCACAGCAAATCCTGGTGCTATTTCCTTGAATTCACTGGAGCAATCCAGTGAGGTCTATCCAGGTGTGAAGGACCCAGTCACATGTTCTCATTGTCCTAAGGAAATGTTCAATTCGAATTGCAGCAAATCCCCTATTGAACTTCGAATTCTTCAGTATCATGGATCTCAAGTTGAATTAATTCAACTACTTTGAATGGAATGCAAATATGGACATCTTCTTGAAGTCAGATAGCCTTTATAGAGTGGTGAATGGATCTGCAGCTGAGCCCACTGGTGCAGTAGAGAAATCCAAGTACTTAGACAAGCTTAATGAAGCAGTAGGACTGCTGCTACTTAGCATTTTTGAAGACCTACACTTTCATGTTATCGATCTGAAGACTCCAAAGGAGGTTTGGGACAAGCTAGAATCTCTTCTTGGTCAGAAGGATGCCTTGAAGGGTCATAAATTAGAAAATGAGCTCATATCCTTGAGCCCAAGCAGTTTCGAAACTATCACTGAGTTTCTCAATAAATTCAAGAACTTGATTTCACAATTGAAGAGGTATGGGATTGAGAAGGAAGAAAAACAACTCATCCTTTCCATCCTGTCGAAGCTAGGCCCTGATTATTCAATGTTTGTTTCAACCTTCTATTCAACAAAGTTGTCCATTCCAAGATGGAAATTCCCTTCGCTTGAAGACTCCATCCAATCTCTCACACTTGAGGAGGAGAAGCTAGTGCACATGGGAGAGATAAAAACCAAATTGGATTCAACTCTTGCAGCTACTGAGTCAAGAAGAGCGAATGGTAAAGGAAAACAAAAAAATTATGTTATGAAGTCGAATGACCAAAAGCAGAAGGAGGCTCCAAACCATTCAGATGGATTTTCAAATCCTAAGATGGACAATACATCTCAAAAAGGAAAATCCAAGTACACATACTGTAACTGAGGATATCACCCTGAGAGCTCATGTATGAAGAAGACCATAGATCTCATGGCTTCACTTCTTGAAAAAAAATTATCTTCCAGTACTTGCATGTGCTAGAAAGAAAGAGAGTGAACCATCTGTATCTGAGAACAAAGAGAGATGCCATGCCCTCATGGCAGGTGCATCAACTCAATCCTCCTTCATCATAGATTCTGGAGCATCAAGACACGTGTCTTCCTCTAAGGATCTCTTCACTGGATTCGAAGCTACTGTTGGACCATCCATAATGTTGCGGAATGATTATGAGGTCTCCTCTGAGGGGATTGGAAGAATCAAACTTGATCATGGGTACTTCTCAGATGTGCTCTATGTCCCCACTTTCACTGGTAATCTACTTTTAGTATATCAGATGACCCATACTGGAGAGCATAAGAGGGTGATCTTCTCTCCAAATGAGCTTGAAATTCAAGAGATGGTATCAGGATCTACCATTGCAAAAGGTATTGCAAACCACAAGACAAATCTCTATGAGTTCTCACACTTTCTACCTTTCTCAAAGCAGTCTGCTCTTCACACTCATGCAAATGAAGAGAGTAGGCTATGTCATGGAATATTTGGGCATCTCAGTTACAAGCATTTGCAGAGCATGCAAACTCAAAAGTTGGTTGAAGATCTATCCAATCTCATATTTTCCCAAAGCACCTGTAAAGGTTGCTTGAATGGAAAAAATACAACAAAGAAGGTTGAGGAAATGAAGACTCGGAGAGTAGAGTGAAAGCTAGATCCAGATCCAAAAGAACCTAGTGATCTAGCATCTATTGGTTCAACTCCTATTGCAAAATGAGCCAACACCACTGTTGCATCCACTAGTGATCTTGTTGAAAATCCACCATCATCATGTCATAGTTCATTTGGTAAAAATCTCACATATGTTGGTTCAAAGGAGATATCAAAGAACTGCATGCACATTCATGGAGTTGATCCTACCTCATTTGGTGTGGATCACATGTTTCAGAATGACATTCACATTTTTGGATTTGTTCTCACCATGTTTGGTCAAAAGAGCAAGTTCAGGAAGTCTCCAGATTTGCTTGCTTCCACTGAAGGAGAAGTCAAGCACATGTTTTTGCAGCATGATCCACCTTCAAATTCAGAGTTTGGAAGTGATGATGAGAAAGAGAGCAAAGATTCATCACATGAGATTTCATATTCATAGTATAAGAGTGAATATGATGAAGAGCGAATGCTAGATCCAGATCCACAACAACCTGAAGATCTAGCACCTATTAGTGAAGATGAGCGAATGGAAGATCCAAATCCACAAGAACCTGATGATCTTGAACTTGATTATCCTCCTCTTCCCAGATGGGAAACCACTACTCTTAGATCTGTCGAAGATCTTGTGGTAGATCCACTTGATCCGAGGAGAACTAGATCTGATTTTCAGAATGGAAGGTTTCATCCTTCTCACATTGCTGATCCATTTCTTGGCGATAGATCTTTCTTCGGTGGAGAAGTCCACTTACCATTTGGGGTGAGTGATGTACATGATTGATCATCCTACCACCTTCTACCTTGATGGGGGGATTTCTTCCCACTGCATTTTCCATCTTTCCTCACTTTATTTATTTAGATTGTTGTACGGGGTGACCTTTGGTCTCAGTTACCAAGGCCCTACCATTTCAATTGTTCCTCATATTTTGGCTTGCGGGGGGATGTTGGAATATTCTCACCATAATTTTTTATATTTTGCATGCCTGCATGCATTCTTCCTGCATCTAGTCATCATGCATGCAAATGCATGCATCCAGTCATCAGTATGGTAGTCTCCCAGCACCTAGTCCCTAGTTTTTCAGCACCAGGAGCCTATTTCTGCTCAGTTCCAGCCCTCCTAGCCACATATGCACCCTTGTTTCCATCACTGGAGTACAACTGTGCCCTCTTCCACCTATTTAGGATATTCTTCAGTTAGTTCCTTGATTAATCGATCTGTTCCTTGATCTGAGGACTGATTACTAGTTTAACTGACTGAACCACTTAGATAGACCTCCAGAGAGACTAGATCAACTATATTGACTACTGACAACTCCTCTTGCACCCATATTGGAGTCTCCTTCCCTACATTTGTGCCACGTGCACTAGTTAGACTCAGTTAGACTCATTTGACTTATGTTTGACCACTTATGACCACTATTACTGATTGGATGATGTCTCCAATGTCATCCAAGCCACACATTGAGGAGAATTCGAATGACCTTAGGAGGCATTCGAATTCATTTGATTGTATGCAGTTATTATTCAGTTTACAGAGTGCCATCTCACAACTGATGTATGATACAATTGTTTTTGTCATTTCTTGTGTATGAGTGATTATTGAATCAACATTTCTTCTTCTTATTTATGCACTTCTTGAGTGAGTTTTAGTGAGTTCTGCTACAGCTGAGTGATCCAACTTCTAAAATATCACAAAAGGCATAAATAGATTCAACGATTCCCTACTATGAATATCCACAAAAGTCAAAGATGGATACTTGAAGAATCAAACGAAGACTTTAACATGCAAACTCAGTTGATTCCAAGAAGACTAAGAGGATACTTCTAAATATCGCTCAAAGAAGGCTCTTCTTTGTCCATGGGTATGATAACCAAAATATAATACTCATTTCCCACACAAAAGGATACTATGGATGGAAGAGCCTAGGATACAGCTCTGAAGAAAAAGGGAACTATATAACAAAGTGACTCAAGCATCAAATAATGCTAATGAATCAAAGGAATGCATCTAGTATAGGAATCAGGAACAAACGGTTACATCTGTCTGATTTTGTTATTGACCTGTGGTGTCTTACCTAGTTGCTTTTAAAAGACATGTTAGGTAAATTAACTTCATACTTTGGTCTCAGGAGAGTGGTTTTGAAGTCCTAACTAAGATACCCTTTCCCCAAACAATAATATTAATATTTGGTCCATGTGATATGTATTCCAACTTGAAATAGGACTATTTGAACTACAAGGTAGATTAATAATCTATGACTCTTACAATTAGAATTTATTGATAAGTAGAAATGATTTCTTACCCTAACTAAAATAGTCTTTCCCTCAAGTGTATTTTCTTTAGATCTAAGTTCCCCAGCTAGTCTCCAATTGTTGTAGTTGCAACCATTTCCCCAATTTTGTGTAAAATTAGGGCCACTCCTTTTTTTTAGCTTAACTTTTATATTTATTTTGTTGTCTTTTACACCAAAGAATTACTTGTAGTTTAGCTCTCCATAGAAAAGTTGACACTTAGAAAAAAAATTATTGTTGATTGTTTCAAAGACTTGCCAAAATTGCAGAAAAACATCGGACCCACTTCTAATTTGGTGCCGAAATGGTCGGGTCACGTTCTGGTTTTGCACTGAAATGGTCGGATCTACTTTAAGTTTCACGCTGAAACTGTCATAGAAACTTCACATTTGATAGCGATACAGTCATAGTGTTTCTAGATTTCACCCAAAACTTATCAATGGCCTGGGTGTGCTTAGACTTTCCTTCAAACCTAAAGTTTTTAGTTGAATTCTTGACCTCACAAACTTATTAAATTTTTCCCAAAGCTCAATGCAAGACTTAGATTTTCCTCTGCAAGGTTAGGTGTTTCACTGGGCGTTCAGGTTTGGGCCTGTAATGCATCAGAGTCTTTTATGTTTTAACCTAAAACTAGTCGGAACGATTTTCTATTATGCTCTGAAACACGTTGGAGTCATTTTACTTTTTGCTCCGAAATGGTGGGCTTAAGGAAAAGCTTTCTCCCTGACCCTTTTTTTTGCATAACGAGTAAACTCGTTAACGTTGTTGGTTTATCCAAGTTTCATCAGTGTAGAATTAGTTTTAACACTGAATCACGTTGGAGTTGAATTGATTTTAGCAGTGAAGCTATCGGTACAAAACTCGTTTTCAATCTGAATTTCATCGACGGAGATTTCTTCTGGGTCCGAAATGCATCAATATAAGTGTCATATTATCACCAATCTATTTGTTTTGAACTTATAATTTTCTATGTACAAATTTTATTGGGGCCCAGTTATTTTCACTAAAGCCATTAATCAGGGTTTAAAAGGTTTAGGGTTTGGGGAATGTTTTATATTTGAAGAAGGAACCTCGTTACACATTCATTATCTCTTTGTTGAGTCTCTCATGATAGAAAAGGGATCTTTGCAATCTCAGGTAGCAGAGTTAACCAAAGAAAAGGATTCTCTAGTGGAGCAGTTGAACTCTACTCAAAACCAAAAGAAGGACTTGGCACCATTCTATGAATATGCGTCTACATTACAAGAACAATTGTTTAGTTCTCAATAATTAATCACTGGGAAATCATATGAGTTGCAATCGATGATGATCAGACTTAAGAAAATATTTGAAAAATATGCAACTACCAGACAACAGCTCACAGAAGTCGATGACAGGATGAAAGGGTTAAATGCTTGGAGAAAAAAGGCCAAAGAAATTCCTCCAAATCTGCCCAAATGGTCTACTGTTGAGCTCAATTTACACTTTGCGCTCTTGGATAAGTGACAAATGGAAGAGAAAAAGTTACAAGAAGAAGTGAATGAGTCCATCACTAAATGTGAGGATATTCAACAAGGCATATGCAAGGCTTTCGAAAAATTTCATCTACCCTCTCCTGGCACCATTGAAGAATTAGTACCAAAAAAGTAGTGCTTAGTGGAACTAAGAACCGTTAAAGACAAAGATATCGCTACCATCAAAAGTATGGACACCCTTACTGCCAAATATCTTAAGGAGCTAATAGCAGAATCCACGATGAAGACTTTTTACTTAGGAAACGACCACACCATAGCAACTAAGGGACTAAATGTGATGGTCAAAGAGATACCTCTGAAGTGGCTTTGAAATTATTGGAGCCTCGACAACTAAATGTAATATCTTATGAGAGTGGTCTTTGGAATGATTACATCCAAAGTCAAACAAACGCTTCATCAAACTAATGTAATATTGTAATTTTATTTTTATTTTAGCTATTTATGTTGCAATCACAAAAAGGACAAAATTGTAGAGAACCAAAGGGTTGAAGGGAATATGAAATGATAAGTCACCTCAAAACTAATTTTATAAGGATAAATAGGGGAAACTTAGGGAGAAAGGGGCTTTTGGCTTGTGAAATATTGGACTAGTATCAACTTGTAAGAAAACTATTTTTCTGCTAATGAAAAAAGACAATTTTGCTGGGTGAAGGCGTACATGCCAAAGTATTGCATGGAAATATGTGAATGAATGTGCATAATTATTTCTCTCTTTATTCATCAATATCTTGTAAGATCTTTCCTCTTCTATTGGATTATGCTAATGGTTTGTGACTCATCTTATTGTTTATGAATATGAAATGCAATTTTCTATGTATCTATGAGTAATGAATGAATGAATGCCATATCAAATCTATCTTTGTGTTAATATTATCCTGAGAGTGTGAATACATTTATTTCAGTAGTTAACTTATGGAGTTGTAATAAGTAGTTACAGTCATTACTCTATCTTTAATTTCACTCCTTGCAAGGATAGGCTAGATTAGATAGTTTAAATTTATGCATCTTAGTAGAATATTCTTGGTTGATTGGTAAAACAGGGGTGGTAAGATGAGAGGTAAGAACATGTGCATCACCTTGTGAGGCCTTTGTCTACGTTTCAAACAAGTGTAGGTAGGACCATACACATTTAGAATTAAGACTTTTCATTTGCATACATAATAATCAAACTTAAACGGTGGATCGGGCCACAACTGATAAACACACAACATAAAATATCCTACGATAGTCGGACTGTAAACTGGATAGGTTCCCCATTCCAAACAATGAATAGTCAAATTGGGACTTCTCATCGGGGAGAACCCCTAATGTCGACACAAGGATTTTTCCAGGCGTCAACAGGTGGATGACTTCAAATTGATTGGATATTTTGTTTCAAATTTTGATGGCAACAAAAATAATGGAGTGTCTACTACATGCTACCTCATGAGTGTTGGATCAATAGTTGTCTCTTGGAGATCACACAAACAATCCATTCCAATAGATTTCACAACATAGGTATAATATGCAGTTGTTGTAGAAGCAACAAAGGATATTCTGTGGCTCGGGAAAATACTTAAATATTTGTAGGAGAAACAAGTGAATTCTACTCCTCTACCGATTTGATGATACTTCTCTAATCAAGTTGACCAAGAATCCTATATTATGTGATCGAACCAAGCACATCAACACAAAGCATCATCTAGTTTAATATCATGTAGAGGCCAAGACAATTCATTTGGGACATTGTTCCACAAATGAGAAAATTGCAGGCGTCTTCACCAAAGTGCTTGGAAGAGAGAAGCTTGAAAAGTTCAGAAGTATGCTTGGATACCTAATCTGTAAATATTGTAAATATTTAGCTTTTCAGTTATTAGGGAATAAGTTGAATAGTTACGTACCATTGGTATGTGAAAGGCCAAAGGTTGTCTCTACTCTTGTATAAATATGGTATTTACAATCAATAAAATAATTCATCCTTAGAAGTAGTCCTCCAAGCTTGACTTTAAATTTATTACATCTTCAAAATAATACAATCATTTTTACTAGATTTATTTTAACCCCAAATTTATTAAATGTTAAAAGGGTTGGGTTTCTTTAATATGGAATTTTGAAATACTAACACATTGGAGATTAAAATATGACAACACTACATCCTAACCATATAAACATTTGGACTTCCGTTTTTATTAGTCCTCGTTGTAGGTAAAGACAATATTTTTCACATTGCCTTATTATTTTGTATTGTGGTACATAGAAATCAAAAATATGTTCAAAGTTTGTAAAAATATTATCATTATGTTTTATTATTTATATAATACATTTTCATATGTCTTGAATTTTGATTGGTATATAAATCTTGATAATACCAATTTCATCATTGACTAAATTAGATAATAAAAAAATACTAACAACCTTACAAACAAACAAACTTTTATTTTATAAAATAGTTTGTATGCACTCTTTATTAAAATTGTAGTTGAATTTCCATACACATGTATTGTCAAACAATGCCATAGGTATTCGATGTACATAAATATATAAATTCCACGTAATGCTTTTTTTCACACAAGAAATACTATTAAGTATATATAATTGTCAAATTACATCAGTTTCGGAATACTGTAGATATCCCAAATGGGTGACACGGTCCCAACTGTTCCCACATTACAGCCGTATAACCCAACCAGAATACTACAAAAGGTAGAATTCCCAAAGCCATCCATCAATCCCAAATCCCATGGACAAACTTAAAATAAAAACAAAAATAGACATATATAGAGCTATAGTCGGATACCTCTACTAATGCGGAGATACAAAAATGGATCAACAAAAAGGATAAAACACCCCAGAAGCAGCTAACCCAGATATATAGGAAGGGATCCAGAGTCCCTCAATAGAAGATCTTCTTTGTATTCAAATAAAATACTACCTTCAAGAGCAGCACGGCCCTTCCTAGACATCAAATCAACCATAGCATTGTCGACATGATATATATGGTGAAAATTGATCCCCTACATATCCAGAAGTATCCTCCGAATTTGTGACATCCATGATGATAGCACAATGGCTTGAATGTCCCCCAAATCACTGACCCAATCAATAATGATCCTAGAATCCCCAGAGAGATGAACCAATTTGATCTTGAACTGTTTGGAAAAGTAGAGAACCATCCAAAGTGCCACCAGTTCTGCTCGGGTGTTGGACCCAATGCCACAATTCATCCACAGAAAATAGCTACGACGATCATCCATAATAACAACAGCACCTGCTCCAAACTTTGTACCTAAAGACTGTGATGCTCCATCAAACCTGATGCACCCATCCCCAGATGGGATTGGATAATAGGATTAATTGTAAATTTCTGTGATAGCAAGCTATGGATTTTCCAGCACATCTATAGGAAGGGATAAAAATATTTTCAAATATACGAAGGTTCCTAGACTTCCAAACTTCCCAAACTATGTAAATAGCAAGCTCTCCCAGTCTGCCATATGTTGCAAACCAGTGTTGTATACACTTCTGAAGTGTTGGACCAATCCATGCACCGATTGTAGGAAAAGAAATGCCCACGTAAACCCATACCTATAAAATATATTGGCAATCCATAAAAATATGTGAGACCGAGTATTCAGCAAATTTACAAAGTATGTAGTTGTTTGATCCATTAAATCCATGCTTCTGCAAGTTATTCCAGGTTAGAAGCCTGTCTTCGAGGGTCGACAATATATAAATTTTCAATTTGAGTGGGAGTCTCCACTTCCAGCAAACACCATGCCACCATTCCATATTGATAAGAGCTCCATGGAAAATAACCTCATAAGCGATTTTAGCTGTCAGGCTTCCCGACTGTGTATTCCATGACCATACCGGTATATCTCCATCCTTCATTATCCTCACATTCCCACGGTGAATTCCTAAAGTATAATCTGTCCATTCTAATGCCATTTCGCCATGGAGACCAATCTGAACAACTCTTAACCAGTTTTGGCTAGGGAGAGTATTTGGGATCACCGGAATAGCATGTTGAAGGGTGTATATACCTTTGTTGTGCAGCAAATAAATGAGCTCTTTCGAAAGACAATAAGAGTTGGGGCCTCTAACGATTGGGTCTTTTCCAATCAAGATAGAACGCCCATTTCCCGGGCACCATGCTATCCGCTCCACCATAACATAATATGTCGAGACCAGGCCTGCCCAGGTGTTAGAAATTCTCTTTGAAGGTGGAATAGGGCTTTGCATCCATTGTGTTATCGAGATACCTCTAAGGTATTTTTCTTTGATGATATCACTCCATAGGCCTTTCTCCATTAGTGCCCTCCATAGACATTTTTCCAGTAGGGCCTTGGAAAATGCCAAAATATTCTTAACAGGCCATCCACCACTTTTAAACGAAGTAGCTACCTTACTCCATTCCACTAGCTGGATTTTTTTGGATTATTTACCAAACCAAATGAAGTTGTGGATCTGCCTTCTGATACCTTACATGATGATTTTTGGAATTTTATTTAGTGACATCTAATAAACACCAAGGTTCTGCAGAACCGATTTAGCAAGTGTGACCCTACCCCCAATGGATAGCCATCTCCAGCACCACTGATGAATTCTCCTATCAAATATTTCGAAGAGCCAATGCCAATCCTTTGAAGTATAAGCATTGGGCTTTATGAAATATCCCAAGTATCGAGTGTCGCATACTAGTTCCTTCATTTCATATGGCATAATTCCCAGTATGTCCAACTCCATTTCCTGTCCCATCTTGTGCTCCAAGAAGATCGATTTACTATCATTGATATCCATGTCTGTTGATCTGCAAAAAAGATCAATATTTTTTTTGATACAGACCCATTCAAATTTTTTGCCCTCCATGAAAAGCAACACATCATCAAGAAAAAGTTTATGTGTAACCGCTATATTCTGTGTAACCTTAATGCCAGAGATTTCACCATTAGTTTTAGCTTTGATTAGCAATCTACTCAACCCTTCAACGACTATCAGGAATAGGAGCGGGGACAAGGGGAATCCGTTCCTAAGGCCGCGTGAGCATGAGAAGAACTATGTGGGGCTTCCATTTATCAAGACCGAATACTTGACTGGTGATACACACGCCATGATACACTTCATTTCCTTCCATGGAATTCCAATTTGTATCAAAGCCAACTATAGAAAACCCCAATTTACTTTGTCATATGCCTTGGATAGATCCAATTGTAGGATTAGTGCCTTTAGATTCTGGGTTTTTATACTGTGAAATGTTTCTTGAGCAACCCCTACAACATCAAATCCGTGCTGCTTTTATTTGTGATGTTGGATCTTTTCCTCCTCATGTCTTTTGTATTGCATCTCATAATACTAATTGTCAAACAAACAACACTCTATATATAATCATTTCAATCCATATCGGCATAAGGCATAAATATATAGATATAATATATATTTAAGATATCTTTTCTATCATCTTTTTTCCTTTCCTTAAAATGTCTTATTAACAATGGTTGTTTAAATATTATACAGTTTATTTCATACATATATATAAACAATAAGATATATTTTTCTATCATTTTTTCCTTCTTTAAAATGCCTTATTAGTATTAATGTCTATATAAATATAAAGTTTATTTTTTAAATTAATTTATTTTATTTCTTGAAATATCCATAAAGTTTTACAAACTTATTTTTAATGTGTGTGTCTGCTGAATAATATAATATTGGAGATTCTTTCTCTGTGATTCTTGATTTCGTTTTTCATGGTTTCATCTAGTGGTTGGCCGCAATGGAAGGTTCGAGGGAAGATCGCCCTCCGCTTATGCAAGATATTGCAGCATTCCAGAAACTAGTGGAGGATCAAGGGAAGAAACTGATTTCAGTTTTGCAATCGAAATTCATAAAGCGTTTAGATTTGATCCCAGAGGTCTCTCTTCCTAGAGATGGACCTCGAAAAATTGCTTTGTCTCTAGCTGAAAAAGGCTTGATTTGGAAACTTTCAAGCCTTTGGCCTTTTCCCAAGTCAGTAGAATCTTAGGTTCAAAAGAACTGGAAACCCTTGATTAAAGGGGAACTAGGCATCTTCTTTGTGGGAAAAGGATTTTCATCTTTCATTTTGTAGAAAAGGTAGATTGAGATCTAATATTTTGAAATGGGCCCTATTTCATGGGGCCCAAATGTCTTTACCTAAACAAGTGGACCCCTAACTTTGATCTTGCACAATACATTCCTTCAGCAGTGTTATTTTGGGTTAGGATTCCTCACTTCTCGATCCATTATTGGAATCACAAATCAATGAGAGTAGTGGGAAACACTCTTGGCAAATTCATAGATTGGGCAGAACCAAGGGATCAATACTCATGCACATGTATCTGTGTTGAGGTATATCTGGAAGTTGGCCTACCAGAGGCGATCAAATTAAAGGTGGACTCATGGTAACATGTTCAACAACTTGACTATGAACAACTACCTTTCAAGTGTCGGATCCGCCACGAATATGAGCTTTTTTCTAAGGACTGCAAGAAGAAAACCCCTAAAAGTGAAGAACTAGAGCGACAGGCGCAATGGACAGTCGTGCAAAGAGGAAATGGATCTTGACAAGGCTTGTGAAATTCCAAAACTACATGGAAAACCTTAAATCCTAAAACACCCCAGGAAATCCCAACAACCCAAATATAGGGGTTGGAAGCTAAAGCCAAAATTGCTTTGAGAGCCTCTCAAATATGGAAGAAGCAACTCTGTAGGTAACCATCCAGGGAAAAGAACCATCGGGAGAAAACACACCAATTATAATCAGAATACCTGAATCCATATTGGATACCATTGCAACCCCATAAGGGGAAAATCGGGAAGATCCTCTCTTAGAGGGGCAAGACTCCAACTTAGTGGATTCAGAACTAGAGACATACAACGAGAAAGGCATAAGGAAACACACGAAGAAGAATAAGGAAAAATGTGAAGAAGAAGCGAAAAGAGAAAAAGCTTTGGGAACTCAACCAACGTTGGAGAAACCCATGGCTAAAAATAGCAGAGGAGGGAGAACCACTGGGAGATCGAAACCCCCTGAGGAGTAAAGAGGCCCCAACCAAACCATAAGTAAATAATGAATATTATATCCTAGAGTAATAGAGGTATGGGATCAATTACAAAGGAAGAACCAGTTAGGGATCGCATTAGATTTGAAAGACTAGGAATTCTACTACTCTAGGAAACGAAAAAGGAGTTCGATGACCTCCTTTAGAGAACAAAACGAATGTGGAAGTAGAGCAATGGAATTGCAATTAGTTCCATAGGAGCATCTGGAGGTGTGGTGACCATGTGGGATTGCACAAGGCTCCATGTTATTCAATAAATCAAGTTTCCCGATGGGGGATTATTTCTCTCCTTCATCTGCAATCAAATATCCAGACATATGTCTTAAACATTTACACTATTGTCAATTACTTAGAAAAAAATGATTGTTGGAATTCTTTAATTAATTTGGGCAGTCTCTCTCAGTTTCTCAACCTTATTCTAGCTGGGGATCTTAACCTTACCTTGTCAAGTGTTGCTCCTGGCCCAAGTAAGGCATTTTTGTCAAGACAATTTTGGGAAGCTGCGAAGTTACAGCGCAGCGCGGTATCGGCAAGGTAAGAACCGCGTGGCTAAGTGCCAGCTCCGAGAAGTGGTAGCACAACGCAGTGTTAGTAGAGCACCTATTTTGGGTAAAGAATGTAAGGAAAGGTCGAGTTGTGAAAGCGACCTGTTTGGGGAAGCGACTCCAGGATTCTCGGGAATGGATATGGAGCAGCATGAAGGCAGATGAAAGCAACCTATCAAGAGTGGAGGAAAACAGTTAGAAGCTAATCCATGAAGCTGACAGCGACAGGCAGGCCAGAGGGGCTGAAAGAGACACGCTACGATGCAGTATAACCATTTTGTGAAGGTTGCGGATGTCATCAGGGCGTGTGAGCTACGAGTTGTCCAACAAAACGACCAGAAGCGTGTAAAGTAGTTGTCAACTGCAACAGGCCGAGTCGGCGGGTAACCGCACCATTTTGTAACCTTAGGGTTTTTGGCCTATGCATTGTAACAGACGTGACCTACGGGCACGATCTCTATATAAAGAAAAAATTTGTAAGGGAAAGGGTTAATCTTCAAGAGTTGTTGATTATTGTTAAATATTGATCTCCGTTGAGAGATGATTGGAAAAGGCTCTGCAAGCTGCATGCGCAGAGACCTACTAAGAGAGAAGAGAGTCTACAGCTGAGTGCACAGACTAGAACTATTGTACCCTTCCCATAAATAATATAACAACAGTTCTTGTGGACGTAGCTCCCATCCTGGGGGTGAACCACGTTAAATTTTGTGTTATGTGATTGATTATGCGTCTATATCTGTGTATTTGCTTATGTGAATGGTTAAGATCTTGTTTATGAATGCATGTGTTCTTGCATTTATATGTATTCTCCATAAGGATAGAAGATGGGGATAATATGTTAAGTAACAACATGTGTGAATGAATGTCGAATGCAGCAGTATTTCTAATTCAAATGAATGCATAAGTTAATCGGGTAAACACTTAGCCAACGAAGTCTGTATAGTGCGATTCCCCGAGCGCAGCACCGGAAGTGCGCAGTTGCAGTGTTGTTGTTATAGTGTATAAGTTAGCAAGGCTTGCAATCCATTATGCTGTTGAATGCATAACTTACACTAAGTAAATTCCATTAAAGTGGTTAAGTACCGAAGAGGAAGCGTAGTCTCAGTTACATTGTTCTATTGTTGAAAATCCATTCCAAGCCGCGCAGTCCGTGGATGCGCTATTGTATAAGTATTGACCGTGAAGGAGGTGAACTTCGCGCAGTCCCCAATTCGCGGTGCGAGTCCTGTGGCGTGCTGCTCGCTAGTATGTTAAGCGCTCATCACCTGGTTGTGGAAACCTGATTCCGCAACCTCCCCATAACTTTACCTTGGGTGAGACCTCAGTCTGCTTGCAGATTGTTGCCGAAAGGGCCAGTGAAAAGGGGGTTTTGTTGGTTACCTGAACCGCACAAAACCTGGGACTTTCTAGAAAACCTCAAGAACAGTATAAGCAGCCAACAAATGGTTCCATTGTCGTGCTTAAACTGGTGATGAGTACCAAAAATTGGAATCCTGAGAAAACAGAAATATGGAACTGGGTGGACAAGACAGAAAGAGATTTTTCCAGAAAGGAGAATAGACATCTGTGGCTATCTGATGTAGAGTGGTTAAATAAATACCTATGGGTGGATATTCCTGAAATTTTCTGTGCAACCTTTGGAAACGATTTGCACGAGTGGTTTCCAAGACTCGCAGATCGAAAGAACTGTTTTCAAGAGGGATAACCTACGAGTGGAATCCAGAACTTATTCAAAGGCTTAAAGAAGTAAATAGTCCACTCTCGCGAGCAGCCGAATTTTGGGTTGACAGTATACTAGAAGGTTTCATTACAGAATTCGTTGTGGACACCCTGAAGTCCTAAAGCGCAGCAGAGGCAGAGTTCTTCAAAGGATTCAAAGGTAAGTATCTGAACAATCTAAGTTTATATATTAAAATGCTTTTAGCTGAGGAAGGAGTTTTAAGAATGCAGTAAAATTCCTAGAAGTTTTTGAATCTGTAATGCTAGATAACATATATAGCGACTCTGACGAAGATACACACAATTTGAAAAATGGAAAAAGATATAAGGTTAATACAGAAAAGAACCTTAAGGAACCTGAACTCCGCGTAGAGACTGAGTTCCAAGTTGAGACTAATAGCCAAACAGCACCTCCATCAGCTACCTACCGCCCTATCACTCCATAGAACCCACCAGCTAAGAATACTGTGCCTCCAATTCCACAGAATCCACCAGTCCAAAATCCTCCAGTTGTTAATATTCCCAATCCTCAGAATATCAATACCGGTAACACCACAGGAGTGAGTACTCAGAACATTCCGACTTAGAACATCCCGCATAGTAGTATCCCTAACACCACTCAGAACACTGCGCCACCAAGAAGGAGAATGAATGACGATATTAAACTGCCGATATTTAAAGGAACGGGTCTAGAAGACCCTGAGCAGCATTGGTTTCTATGTGAATCCGTGTGGAGCGTCAAGCAAGTTCAGTATGATGTTGTGAAGCAAGCGTAGCTCATCACTACATTCAGAGACAAAGCCTTGAACTGGTTCATGAAGTATTCTGTAGGACAGAATAGAACCTTAGTGGATATTAAGGCTGCACTCTTAAGAGAGTTCAAGAAACCAAAGTCAGAATCACAATGTATAACATAACTGAAGGAAATGATGCAGAAAACGATTAAGTCAGTCTGGGAATTCGACCAGAAGTTTAAAACATTGTTAGACCAAGTTAGTTTTGGCATCGCACCGCAACAGATCCAAGAGTGGTTCGTAGCTGGGTTTTTGCCCCACATTAGACTACCACTGATGTAACAGAAGGTTGCTTCGCAGGCAGAAGCCTGGGAGATCGCAATGAAATTAGAAGCTTCACCTATAGGAGAGACTAGCACAGGAATGGTCCAGATCCAGAACCAGCTAGCTACCTTGACACTACAGTTACAGGATATTAAGAAGGGAAAAGAACAAAGAGAACAAATATGGTGTGCCAGATGTAAGGGAGAAGGACACCCGAAGGAACGTTGTCCTTTGTTTCAAGATTACCTAGACAATGGAGCACCAAATCCACTAAATCAGAACCAAGGGCCATGGTGTGAGATCTGTAGAACTAGAGGACACCGACTAGAAGATTATTACTTAATCCAGAAGTATGTGCAAACACCTAAGAATTTATATTGCACATTCTGTAAATCCGTTGGACATGATGATTCCAACTATAGAGCATATGAGCTCATGATGGAAAGAAAGCAAGATGTAGAGCATATGCGTGGTGGAGTATACAGAGTTCAAGAAGAAACACCACAGAACAAGGATAGCGTGCAATATGGTCAAGGTGCATACAGAGGCCGTGGAGGATTCCGCAGAAGAGGAAGAAACACTGACCCAGGACAAGGAAGAGGAAGAGGTAAGGTTATATGCTATAACTGTGGTCAGACTGGTCATCTGTCCAAAGAATGTACCAATGCATGTACTACCTATAGTTATTGTAAATATTTTGATCATGTCATTGACGCATGCCCAGTGTTAGCAGCAGAAATGCAAAAGATAAATCCATAAGCACCTAATCCGAATATTCAGATGATCGCAGCAGAGAAAAGGACTAGAGATCCTCATATTAATGATGTGACGCAAAGTGGCGTTACCACAGGAAAAGACAAAGAACCAGAAGCCTCAACTTTTGGAGATCACCAAACCAATCAGACCCCTACTGAAACAGTCTGGATAAGAAAAGCTACTGGGAAAACACATGTTTTCGATCTAGCGAGAAATAAGGAAGTCTTCGCAGAAGAAAGGGAAACTTTCAAAGAACCAGCACCTGTCATTCTGAGAATCCCTTTGCGAAGTGAAACAGCGCACATACAAGATATTCCAGCAACGTACGATCAAACTAGTACCATAGCAGAAACAGGAACTTCTGTTGCGCAGTTCCTACAAAGCTGCATGAAATTATTGAAGAGCGCAGATGTTGTAGTGGAGTTGCAGAATTTACTAAACCAATATGAACCACGCAGTAAGATGAATAATGCCTAGAGCGCAGTTCACCATATCAAGAGCCATAAGAGAACAGGCCGAGAAATGAGGCTCAGTGCGCAGATTGGAGATTATGAGATGGATGAGATGATCCTTGATTTGGAATCAGAGTAAATGTCTTGAGCAAGCAGACATGGAAACAAATGGGGAAACCAAGGTTATCATGGTCACCTATCTAGTTGAGATTAGCGAATCAGCAGAAAGGGATTCCCTTTGGAAGACTCGCGAATGTACTTGTGGACATCGATGGAGTCAAAAGTTCCGTGGACTTCAAGGTTATCGAGATGACCGATGACAGTAACCCATATCTAGCATTATTGGGGATAGATTGGGCGATGGATAACCTCGCAATCATCAACCTGAAAACCAAAAAGATGATCTTCGAAGGGCAGGATATTAGGGTCATTTCACCCTTAAACCCTTTGCAAGGAGAAAGATACAGTGAGCCGATTCAGGAAGAATCCAAAGCACAAGATATTGGTCACATCTACAAGATGACTGCCAATCAGGATGACTACATTAATCCTACGGCGGATGGAGCACTTACTTGGCGATGTGACAGTTCTTGCGTGTCAGACTCCGACGTAGGACTGGAAAATTGGCAAAGTCGAATGCATGAAGTATCTGCAAGAACATGTGCGCAAATCACAAAATCATTGCGCTGGATTGGAACCGAGGTAAGTCCAATCCCCACTTATGATGGTTTAACAACATCTATTCATTTATTCAAGAATATACTGTATATGTTTTAGCTGAACAAAGGATACCAGCATTGGATATAGCACTGCACGCTACACCTTCCAGATGGTGGACCGCGCATAAGCAGACTTTGACCACATGGGAACAGTGCAGACATATGATGCAAATCAAATTCACAGAGAAAGTCGCACTGACAATGGAAAAGTATAATGGACAAACATATCTGAGGGATCACATAGAGAGTTGTTCAAAAGCATGGGAAAACAGACCACAGGAAGAATGGGTTCATCTGTTTGTGCACATACTATAGCATATTCCAGGAGATTGGTACACAAATGCTGAACTTCGCAGAGAAACAGTAGATTGGTCTATCATGACTATAAACTTTCAGCTTTGAAGATGAATCCCCAAGCATAATGAAGCTTTGCAAATCATCAAACAGAGGATATTTGAAGCCGAATTCCCAAGTATAAACGAGGCATTAGAGGAAATCAAAGAAAAGATATTTGAAGATGTAAAGGTACCTGTAAACCTACAACCAGAATGGGAAAGACAGATAGAACATGCTCTTGAATGTTATAATCTCGCTGAAAAGGAAGAAGAACAGGAGGAAAGCAATGAGGAGGATCCGCGCAACATCAATATACATGAATCCAAAGGAGCGTGCGATGTAGAGGGACCTCCACTAGAAATTCAATATATGAGTGGCCCTGTCAAGAAAAAGAAAGTGAACATTGGCACAAGTGAAGAGCCGAAGTTCGCATCCATTGGAGATTACTGGGATGATGAAACGGTCACGCAGATCGCAGACCTTCTACATGAGTATCAGGATTTGTTTCCAACGAAGTTCACCGAAATCAAAGGCATTTTAGGCGACTTGGGGGTTATGAAGATACCTCTCAAGCCAGGCGCGAAGCCCATAAAGCAAAGGCCTTATAGATTGAATCCCATATATAAAGAGATAATGAAGGCAGAGATTGATAAGATGCTTGATGCAGGGATCATTGAGTCAATTGAAGAATCGGAGTGGATAAGCTCGATGGTTATCCAAGATAAAAAGACAAAAGGTGAAATTAGAATCTGCGTAGACCTAAGGAAGTTGAATGATGCTTCGCTACATGACCCATATCCTACCCCATTTACAGATGAAGTATTAGATAATGTTGGAGGAATTGAGGCCTATTCTTTCACTGATGGATTTTTTGGATACCATCAGATCAGGATTGATGAAGCAGATAGACATAAGACCACATTTTCTACTGAATGGGGATCATATCATTATATAGTTGTTCCTTTTGGGTTAAAGAATACACCTATTGTATTTTCCAGAGTTGTTGTGGCTGCATTCAAGGACTTTATCCATAAGTTCTTAGAGGTCTATTTTGATGATTGGACTGTATTTGGTTTGCTGAAGAACCATTTTGAAAACCTTAGAATGATTTTAGCTAAGTGTAGACAGCATCAAATTTCTTTGAATTTGAATAAATATACCTTTTGTGTGCCCTATGGAATTCTGTTGGGACACATTGTCTGTAAATAGGGTTTGATGGTTGATCCTGCGAAGATCGCAGTTATTGTGAACCTGCCAGCACCGAATTCATTGAAACAACTTCGCACCACGTTGAGACATACAGGGTACTATAGAAAATTTATTAAGGGTTATGTGCAGATAATCGCGCCAATGGAGAAGTTGTTGAAGAAAGAAGCACAGTTCATCTGGAATGCAGAATGGAGTCCTATACACACTAAAGGAGAAAATGGTAATTGTGTCTATCCTTGTCTTTCCGGATTGGGACAAGCAATTCCATGTACACGTTGATGCTTCATCCATTGCACTTGGCGTGGTGCTAGCACATCTAGGAGAGGGAGGCATTGACCATCCCATTTCATTTTCGAGCAGGAAGCTCTCATCAGTGGAAAAGAACTATACAACCACAGAAAGAGAAGGTCTAGCTATGGTGTACGCACTGCAGAAATTTAGGCACTATTTGCTCGGTGCGCACTTCTCAATGTTTACTGACCATTCCGCTTTAAAGTATCTGGTCAATAAACCAGTGTTAGGAGGGAGAATATGCAGATGGCTACTACTCTTCCAAGAGTATGATTTTGAAATTGTGGTTAAGCCAGACAGATTGAACCTAGGACCTGACCATCTCTCAAGGATTGAGTCAGGCGAAGAACCTACCAATCTTGAAGACAATATTCCTGACGCGCAGTTATTTGCCACAAAAGTCGCTGACGATTATTACAAGGATATTGTAGACTTTCTGAATACAGGGTTGGCACCTGCAGATTTCACTATGCAGCAGAAGAAGCAAACTTCACTATCATAGCAGGACAATTATACAAGTTAGGACCAGATGAAGTGCAGCGCAGATTTGTGTTGGAGCATGAAAATCCATTCATATTGGCTGAGGCACATTCAGGTGCATCTGGAGCTCACTACGTAGGAAGAGCTACTACGTAGAAGATATTGAGAGCAGGGCTATGGTGGCCTACAATTCATAAAGATTCAAAATAATATTGTCAGAGTTGTGATGTCTGTCAGAGGGCTGGAAAGCCGTTGCGAAGAGATGAAATGTCGTTAAAACCACAGTTGACACTACAAGCATTTGACAAATGGGCTATTGATTTCGTGGGACTTATTAACCCACCAAGAAAGAGGACTGGTGCGAGATACATTATCACCACGACTGATTATCTCACCAGATGGGCAGAGGCTAAACCAGTGAAGGACTGTATCGCAACTACTGTCGCGTAGTTCATCTTTGAGAACATCCTTACTAGATTTGGATGCCCGAATATTTTAATGAGTGATCAAGGGACTCACTTTTTGAATAGAACTATTGAATCCCTTACTGAAGAGTTCCACATTTATCATCAGAGGAGTACACCATACCATCCTCAATCCAATGGAACTATTGAAGCTTTCAACAAGTTATTGGAGAATGCGTTGACAAAGGTATGCAATGTCAATAGGGATGATTGGGATCTGCGCATTCCAACTGTGTTATGGGCATACAGAACCACTTCCAAGAAGTTGACAGGCCATACACCTTTCAGATTGGCTTATGGATAGGAAGTTGTGATGACAAAGGAGTATATTGTACCAAGCTTAAGGATTGTTGCATTCACAGGAATGGAGGATGAACAAACAATAGAATAAAGGCTTCTACACTTGGTTGGATTGGAGGAGGATCGCTTCATTGCAGGATTTCACCAACAAGTGTAGAAAGACAAAGAAAAAGCACGACATTATTGCCACATCAAGAGAAAGTCCTTTCAGGTAGGTGACCTATTCCTCCTGTATGATAGCAAGTTCATGAAATTTCCTGGCAAATTTAAGATGCATTGTCTTGGCCCATATACTGTTATGCATGTTACTAACGGTGGCGCAGTTTAGCTAGCCACGTTAGCTAGAGAAAACTTACCAGGTTTGGTGAATGGAAGTAGACTAAAACCCTATCGGGATAGTCCTACTTCGCAGAACCCTCAGTGATCGAAAGAAAAGGGAATTTCTAAGTGTCAAGTACAGTTGAAATTGGGCGCTAGAAATTCAAAAGAGGTTGCACACAATTTTCGTCCGATACGCGACGTTTGATGGAAAAAAAAATATGAAAAGAAAAGAAAAAGTGTGCAGTTGGGAAGCTCAAAATGTAGCTGCGCAGATCAAATAGAACAACAAAGATATAAAGTTCAGAACAAAGAAGCAGGACACCGTGAAGTAACCGCGTCGGTATAGTGACAACCCGTTGCGCAGTTCGACGCAACACTTCAAGAAGCTAGCCATTACAATGTCGGTTGGAAAACTAACCATTATACAGTGATTTTGTTGATAATCACTTGAGCATTTAACGCAAAAATAGTTGTTCTGAAAAAGTTAATGAAGGAAAGGACCCGAATCCTAGGCAAATTCGGCCAACGGACATGATAATTAATGCTTTTCTAACTGTTGATGGGCGCGTCTAAGGCTCAACTGCGCCTATAAATACCGCTATGTCTAGACTCGCGGGCGTTACCGAAACTCTGAAATTTTTTCAGACACCATAGTTCAATCTGTTTTCAGTAAGTGCTCAGTTATCCTGTCAGTCTGCATAGAACAGTCTAGTGGATTTCTGATGATTCTACAGTTGAGTAAGAGTCCACAGTTGAGCAAGATGTGAGGGTGTTTAAGCAAACCAGGCTTGAAGGGTTGATGAGAACCCCTGCTAAGAAGGTTGTTACAGAACAAGGACAAGGTTCACGTCGTTCGCCACGATACTCTACACAAATGCAAAGCAAGGGTAAGGAACCCGTAGTTGAGAAAGTCAAGGTGAAATTAATGGGATCCAAGCTACTAGAAGTTCCACCGGGGGATATGGAGCTATCATTAACCTTGACACCAGAGTATATCTCTCCATGCACAGCAGATGCACCAGCGATAAAGCTATCCAGAAACGCGAAGTATGAGATACCACTTCCGCCCATATCCAAACATGTAAAACCATAAGCAAATCTGTTGGGAAGCTCGCGAACTATAAGTTCAAAGATTACGACTTACTGCAACAGCAGAAGGATCCAGACGAGCTGAAATACCCACAATTTCAGCCTGATAGATATATGTGATGGAAGACGGATGTGAAAAACAACCAATTGTTGGTTGCGCAGAGTTGGTTGTCTAAAGTAGCGGAATCAGGGTTGTTGAACCTATTGAGGCTCACGCACTTCGACCGGAGCCCAGAACTTAACGTGGTGGTGCGCACACACCAAGGCTACCTTTGGATGGACAGAAACGTCGACCTCAACATTGACCTGATCCATCGGATCACAGGGCAAAGCAAGCGAGGTGAAGACCCTACGAAGCTCTTTGCCGGCAAAACCAGAGACAAGGAAGTCGCCGTGCAGATGAAGGAGGAATACCAGATTCCCAAATGCAAGAGAGGGTTCGTCACGAATTATATAAAAAATGATGCTACGCGGTTTGTAGTACAACTGCTAGCAGGGAAAATATTGAGAAAGGCCAGACCTTCAAAAGTACCAGTTGACGCAGTGCTTTTTAGGGTGAAGGCAATGCAGGGCGAAAGATTTAACTGGTGCCAATATTTATTGAACGAGTTTCTGGAAGATGTCCGCAAAACTCAGGTCAATGGCGTTGCTTTCCATTATAGTTGGTTGATGGTACTAATTTCCTTTGTACGCTGGAAGGACCCAAGGCACTATGTTGGCCTCACCTCTCCCAGCAATGACTGTCGAGGACCCGGGTATGCAAATCTCTGGGCAAATTTGATGCCAGAAAGACAACACGTGTCGAATGAAGATTTCTACACATATTACGAGTAGTTGTGCGATGTCATTGTTCACACACCGCGCATCTCCAAAGAGGTAACATCTAAGTATATTCGCACTTTAAATTTTTGCGCTGACATGCATTCCATCTACATTGAAGAGAAGGCACAGAAAAAGAACCCAGAATGGTTCCAAGGGAACTATCACATGGATGAAGCAGATATCGACCTCATTATAAAGGAATGGCTAGATGAATGGAAGGTCGAAGGACCTATGATCATCGACAGTGACTCCGAAGAAAGTAATCCAATTCCAACAACGATTGTTGAAGAGTCACCATCATGAAAAAGGAAGGAGCCCGGAAGCTCAGTACTAGAGAAAGTACATAAAAAGAAACAAAAAGCCTCAAAGGGCCAATTGGACGTGAAGCTACATGATGATGATTATAAGATGATTGCATCCACAGTCACCGCACACCTAGAAGACATCCTGAACATCAAAGACACTAAGAATGAGGATATTCAAGTAAGTCTGCAGCAGAATCTCACTGCGCTGCAAGGCATAGCAGCAAAGTTTGAGCAAGTCCAGCATGACTTGGCTCTGACTTGAGAATCAGAGTCAGAAGGAAGGTCAGGCGACACATCGCAGCCAAAGAAAACACCTTTAGCCCTGACCTTGCCACCAAAACCGTGCATCGTCCGCATTGACCCACTCAATTTCATTTTATCAAGCGAGGAATTAGCTGCGGGCGCACAGAGCATAGAGCATGTGGAAATCGACATCGCGGTGTTTCCACTAGAGGGCTTACACAATCTGCACCTGCAAGTTGTGGAGGAGATACATGATATAGACATGGTCACTTTGAACCAGCACCACAACTTATAAGCAAACTATAAAAGTTTGGAGGAAGAAACCATAAATAAGGATAGAGAACTTGATACTACACATGAGGAGCAAAAAAGAATAGAGCAAACTGTCGCTTCAGTCTGTGCGGAGATACCAGAATGCGACGAGCAGCTAGAGCTCCCGAATACTATAAATAATATCGGCTTGGTAGTCAGCAATCTTAAGTCTGAAATAGAAGACATGGAGATAGTCTATAAGGCAAATATTGTCGCCTTGGAAGTAGAGAACCAACCAAAGAAACCACCAGATCAGGCAGAGCTTAGAGCAGCTGAAGCAAAAACCGTCGCAGAGAGCATATCCAATGAAGTGGCTAAGTGTCAAAACTTGCTGGACGAAGCTATGAGAGTGTTTACTGCAGTGCAAGAGGACCTTCAGCTGCTGCAGGTCCAAACCAGTTTGCAGGAAAAGTAGGAAGTGTTAGACGCTCTGAATGCGGAGATGAACACCCTGCTCTCAAAAGACAGACTCCGTCGATTTCCAGAAGTCAAATAATTAAAAAGAGAACTTCAAGTGTTAAGAGAACAGGAGGCTGAAGCCGAAGATAAGTCACAGCCCCTGCAGGAGGAATCCCATGAACTAACGCAGCAGATCGAAGAAAACCAGAGGGAACTCTGCAACGCACAGGATTCAGTGAAAGAGAAAACTCAGGACGACTTAACACCAGATGTGTTGGAAACCATCAGAGCAGTTGAGCAGGATGTCAAGGATACAGTTGCGAAGTTGAGCACAACTTACCAAGAGTTCGCTGTGAAAATAGCTCCGCAAGAGGAAGAGCAGATCATGGAACCAGAAGTGGAAAGTGGCTCAGGGACGAGCCACATGTAAGTGTTAGGGGCATGTTGGGCCTAGCCAAAGTAAGGCATTTTTGTCAGGACAATTTTGGGAAGCTACGAAGTTACAGCGCAACGCAGTATCGATAGGGTAAGAACCCCGCGGCTAAGTTCCAGCTCCGCGAAGTGGTAGCACCGCGCAGTGCCAGTAGAGCACGTATTTTGCGTAAAGAATCTAAGGAGAGGTCGAGTTGTGAAAGCAAACTATTTGGGTAAGTGACTCCAGAATTCCTGGGAATGGGTATGATGCGGCATGAAGGCGAATGAAAGTGACCTGTCAAGAGAGTGGAGAAAAACAGTTAGAAGCTAAGCCATGAAGCCGACAGCGACAGGTAGGCCAGATGGGCGGAAAGCGACACGCCACGATGCAGTATAACCGTTTTGTGAAGGCTGCGGATGTTAGAAGGGAATGCGAGCTACGAGTGGTCCAACAGAACGGCCAAAAGCATGTAAAGCAGTTTTCGACTGCGACAGGCCGAGTTGGTGGGTAACCGCACCATTTTGTAACCTTAGGGTTTTTGGCCTATGCATTGTAACAGTCATGACCTACGGGAACGATCTCTATATAAAGGGAAATTTTGTAAGGGAAAGGGTTAATCTTCAAGATTTGTTGATTATTGCTAAATATTGATCTTCGTTGTGAGAGGATCGTAAAAGGATCTGCAAGCTACGTGCGCAGAGACCTACTAAGAGAGAAGAGAGTCTGCAGCTGAGTGCGCAGACTGGAACTGTTGTACCCTTCCCATAAATAATATAACAACAGTTCCTGTGGACATAGCTCCCATCCTGGGGGTGAACCATGTTAAATTGTGTGTTATGTGATTGATTATGCGTCTTTATCTATGTATTTGCTTATGTGAATGGTTAAGATCTTGTTTATGAATGCATGTGTTCTTTCTTTTATATGTATTCTCCATAAGGATAGAAGATGGGGATAATATGTTAAGTAACAACATGTGTGAATGAATGTCGAATGCAGCAGTATTTCTAAGTCAAATGAATGCATAAGTTAATCGGGTAAACACTTAGCCAGCGAAGTCTGTATAGTGTGATTCCCTGAGCGCAGCACTAGAAGTGCGCAATTGCAGTGTTGTTGTTATACTGTATAAGTTAGCAAGGCTTGCAATCCATTATGTTGTTGAATGCATAACTTACACTAAGTAAAGTCCATTAAAGTGGTTACGTACCAAAGAGGAAGTGCAGCCTCAATTGTGTTGTCCTATTGTTGAAAAGCCATTCCGAGGATGCGGTATTGTATAAGTATTGACCGTGAAGGAGGTGAACTTCGTGCAGTACCCAGTTCGCAGCGTGAGTCCTATGGCACGCTGCTCGCCAGTCTGTTAAGCGCTCATCACCTGGTTGTGGAAACCAGATTCTGCAACCTCCCCATAACTTTGCCTTGGGTGAGACCTCAATCTGCTCGCAGACTGTTGCCGAAAGGGTCGGTGAAAAGGAGGTTTTGTTGGTTCTCTGAACTGCACAGAACTTGGGTCTTTCTAGAAAACCTCAAGAACAGTATAAGAAGCCAACATCAAGTAAAGAAAAAAAGGGGGATCCATTGTAAGAGATAATTTTACTGAATATGTTGAAGACCTCATTCAACACTAGAATCTGTTAGACATCCCTCCTATTAATAGAAAGTTTACTTGGTCGAACAAGAGGATTGTTGGCATTTTTGGCATTAACGTAAACAAATTCTCTAAGTGCCATTGATATGATGATCATGTTTGCAGGTTGCATCAAAGGGTTCACTAATTTGAAGACTCCATGCCATCGAAGCTAATGTGAACAACTTGGTTGAAGTTAACAAGCATCCATGTTGTATTTTACAAGTTTGTGGTAGATTCCTATTTATAAAATTGAGTCATATTGGCCAAGTATGCAAGCAGCCCCTTGATTTCCTAAGTATGGGTCTTGTATCCCATTTGTAAAATATTGTCAAAAATATAAGAAGCCCTTATGTTTGTAAGAGTGGGGTTGGTATCCCCTCCTTGATGGGTTTTGCAGCCCATAAGAATATTTGATTAACATTTAAAATATGGCTTATAAATGATGACTCACTATATTTGCATATTGACTTAATGAAGAAGGTTAGGTCGACCCCAACATTGTGATAATTTGTCATTTGGAGTGACATGTCAGCCCCCCTTTATGACATAACTTGCAGATGTCATGTCGGCCTAATAAGAAATGATAGGTCTACCCCTACATATACATATCAACACATATAAATAAAGACGTTGTGCGCCTCATTTGGGTGTTGGTTGGGCTGTGAGATGGTCTGAAAAAGTGTGAGCTACAAGGTTAAAGGAGCATGGGTCAGAAGGTGACTTTGGAGGGTCGAGGAGCAGGCTAGAGGGCCAAAGAGCAAGGCTATTGTCGTGGTAAGAGAAGAGCAGGTCCTAGAATATCTAAGGCAAGGAACGGGTCTGAAAATTTTTGAGGCAAAGGTTAGGTTTGTGGGTGACTTTGAAAGAGCTCGAGGGTGATAGAAAGAAGAGTGTGAAGGATACTATGGTTTGATATTTATCTCAGATCTAATCAAGTTCTAAACTCAAGTGTGAATTGTGCCACAGTTCGAGTTTTGTCTCAAGTTTGATCGAGATTAGAAGAAGTGGATGCAAGCTCAAGATTGATGTGTATGAAGTCTGCAGCAGTAAGAGTTTGATCAATTTTTAACAAGATAATCTCAAGTGCATCCAAGGTATGTTATGAATTATTGTATCTATTGTTCTTTGGAGATTACAAGCCTAAGTGTTGAAGGTGACTTGTGACAGTCCTAGGACCGTTTGAGGAATTATTAAGTGATTATTTATAAACAAAAGATTATATCTATTTTTAAAGGGCAGTAGGGTGGAGCAGGGGAGGACTTAACAGTCCTTGACATGTAGTAGCCTTTCTTAGGGTGTTGTAGCACTCTTTCAGCTGAAGCTGATAAAATTAGAGGTGATAGAATTTTAAGGTGTTGAAGCATGTCCCTGAATGTAACGCTTATTCATATTTATATACATATAAGTTACACATTCAATAATTTTTTGTGTTCTCATGTGCATATGTGGAATGGTTGATCTAATTACAAGTATCACTGTCAATTGATTGGAAGGAGTAATTGTTAACACCTAAAAAGTGCTCACTAGCTCATTCCCTTATTCACATGACCCATTTGTCCACTTTTCCACCATTTGAGCCTCTAAAACCACCAAAAGGTCACCAAAAGACCTTAATACACCCCTTTTCCCACTCAAAAAGATTATTTTTCCTCAAAAAGCATAAAAAACCCTCAAAAAGGGTCCAAAATTCCCAAAAATATTAAAAAGGGAATAAAAATATTCAAAATATTCAAAAAAGAAAAAAGGAGGGAAAAGGTACCTAAACCATGTTGGTCAATACCATTGGTTTCCTCAAAACCATAATGGTATTCCCCACCACCAAAAACTATAAAAACGTGGTAGGGGCTCCTCACTTTACATCCATCCATCATCCTATCCTCATGCTGCCAAAATCTCCCATGAGCTTTTGGCCATTGTAGCTACCTTGGAGAAGGGACCCTTGGAGTTTGGAGCTACTCACCCTTGGAGCTACTCAACAATCTTCACCATTTGGAAGTATCACCATTGCAAGCACTTGCTTGCCCCTATTTTCAATACAAAGTTATTTTTTCTATTTCTTGTTCTTGTTTTTAATTCAAAAGTTTATTATGATATGCACATGCTAGTTTAGTTTTAGTTTTAGATTTACATTTGTTTTTGCTTTAATATTTGAGACTGTTTCTACTACTTAGGAGGTGCCCATAGCACTAAGCTTGGTTGCAAAACCAAGACAACAGTTTTTGGTGACTCCGCTGGCTTAGAACTCTTAGATCTCAAATTTTGATTTAGATCTTAGTTTTTGTTAGTATTAGTCAGTTTAATTCATAGATCTGCCACCCTAGACAGCAGATCCATTGTTGTTCTAGATCTTGGCCCATTTTACTGCCATTAACAGCCCAAAATTTTCAATTTTCGGGTTCATTTTTCGGCGTCCGTGTACAGATTTCGCTTCGCGGCTTTTTGCCCAACAGTCACGCGGCTCATCGCGATTGCGCGGCTCTTTTCCGTGCAGCTCACCGCGGCTTCGCGGCCAATTTGCGCGCTGCACATCGCGGCTTCGCGGACATTTTCCATGTTGCACATCACGATTGTGTGACGAAATCCCGTGCTGCACTTCGCGGCTAAAACCAGCGCTGCCCATCGCGACTGTGTGACAGAAACCTGCGCAGTCCATCGCTGCTGTTCTATCAAAACCCGCGATGCAAATTTTTTCCATTCGGCCAATCCGTTTAAAAATTTAATTTTTTGCTGTATTTTCTACCCAATTAGCACATTTTACAGTATTAAAATTCCTGCAATTTTTACAGCTAGAAATCTTTTTACTATTTAGAATGCACCTTTAAAAAAGTCTTTTTAAAAATTTTCAGAAATTGAAAGAAAGATTTATTTGCATTTTATCTAGATAAAAAAAAATTATTGTTTACTTTCTTGATATTTTTCCCATAGCAAATTTTAAAATAAATCCATTTATTTCTTGAAGAAGTCATATTATTTGCTTTCTTATTTCAAAAGATCCTTTGTTTTTTGAATATTTTCTGCAAAGCATTTACATTTTCAATTTCAGTTTAAAATACCACACGTGCACCCACTTAAACACATAATTTAAACTGAGCCTTAAAATTTACCCTAACTTCAACCAACTTTTAACCCCACTTGGGGAGCACTTAAAAGAACTTTGTAGCTAGGTAGAATTGAGGGGATAGGTGTTCCAATAACACCCCTCAGTTATTATATTTGAGACATAGCTGTTGTCCATTAGGGAACCAAAATCTCCTAGTATTTTTTGGCACGGTCACAACCAGTTTATCAGAAGGCCTCTCCCCTAGGAGGGTTGAAGCCGCGAGGATGGTTTCGGAAGCCTGAGTGGAATACCGAAATCCATTCAGTAACCGAAGGCTACCATTCGCAGTTCTCGGGATATCCCTGTATGGGGGTATTGCGGTAAAAGGACCAAATGGCAGATTTACCTTTTCTAAACGTGTCATGAACGAAGTATCCTAGTTGCCATTCTTTAGGATTGATTACCCGGTGTCCCTCCCGGTAGGGGGATATCTAGCCATTGATTCAACACTCAATATTGTCTAACTTGGATTTCATCACCTTGCAGAGAATATCGTTTGTTGATTCACAATACTTTTAGTTAGGTGTTTGCATGATACAATCCACCTTTGGTCTAGTAGCACCTCTTTTTTCTAGAAGTTGTTTGACTGTTGGTATTCTGACCATTTTTGTTGCATCCCTCCACTTATTATAACACAGCTTCTATAATAAGTGCTTTTTGAGGTTGACTTTTTGGCCTGAGAGCCTTTATTTTTACTCCCCTTTTTGCACCCTCGGTTGCATTAGGGTTTCGAGTTTTTTATACATTACCATCTTACACTGAAGATTTTTACACAAAAAAACATTGTTCTCACCATTGAGAATTTTAGACAATCTCGTCGTCTTCAGGGTGAACCCCCAGAGTTCAGTCTACTTGGATCTCCATGTCACCGACGTCGAGCCTTATCCCTTGACTCGACACATCATCGGTCAAACATACAGTCATCCGATTCTGACATGCCTCACTTCACATCTGATTCTGAGGCTGAATCTGAAAACCCTACTGAGTTATTACCAACCAACCTCATTGCTGGAACACAATTCGACCCACTTTTTACCAGTACCATAGGAGATACATCCACAAACCCTTCTACTGCGATGCCATCCATGGCAACAACCACCCCCCTAGGTATGCCTAATATGGGGGACACTCCACCTTTAGGAATGCCCAACACAGGACTCCCTCCTATTATGGGTATCCCAAACATAGGGGTCACACCCCCTCTCATTAAAACAACCCAGATCCCAGGAATCCCCACTACTATTCCTAACCCCGGTGTAACCCATGTTGCACTTGGAAACGCTGGCCCATACCACACCACAGCAGTTGGAGGACACATACCTTCAATACCTAGCATACCATTAGGGGCTACTGGACCACTACATCATACCACCATGACTAGTCATGTCCCAGTCACTACGCCACATCCATCTGCCAGCTTACCTTACATGGCGAGTCTGAACTTACCAGACTTAACCAGGTTAACCAACGATCCTATCAGACACGACCCTGCGTGGCCTCACATGCCCACCAAACTCCCCTCCGACATCCCTAAGTTTGAGGGAAAGGCAGGTGAGGACCCCCATAACCATATTATGTCCTTCCATCTATGGTGTTCCTCCAACTCCATAGTGGACGACTTTGTCCGCCTCTGTCTGTTACAGCGCACCTTCACTGGCTCTGCAGCTAAGTGGTATATCGAGCATCCCCATAAGACCCATGCCACCTTTACCTCCCTTGCCTCGACCTTCCTGCAGTTATTTCAGTTACCTATCCGCTATGATGCGGGAGTCGAGATCCTACGGTCTTGCAAACAGAACACGGCCACCCACATCACTGACCACATTCATGAGTGGCGTCGACGCCGAAGCCTCTGCAAAATCAAGTTAGACGACCTTATCTTCTTAGATTGGTTTCTCAAATCCCTCCTCCCTCTCATTGCCAAGGATGTGGCATCCGAACGACCCCAGTCTGAAGAAGAGGCCATCCTCAAAGCCCAACAATTTGACCTCATTTACACCCAGTCGGGTTATCAGTATACCATTATACCAGACGCCCCTCGGGGCGATTCATCCCAACACGATGCACCGGGGGCATCCCATGCCGCAGATGGCATCATTGGTGGCATTGCCTTGCATCCCCAACCCTTTTCCATTGCACGTCCTAGCCATGGCCCCGACCTTTCGCGGGCTACATCTCAATCTGGAGAAACCAATTCATATGCTCCCATGGCACATCACCACCAGACCCACGGACCCTCATGTCCACCTCAGTGCTTTGGTCATGCACCACCCGCGTACGCCCCCCTAGCCGCACCTCAACCAATGTATTACCCACAGCAAGCTGCAACAGCTAGCCCAACACCTCCAATAGCTCAGGGTTACCAACAACCCCAGCAGGTAACTGGACCACCTCCAGCCCCACCAGCTTATTATGCACCGCAACCTGCTCCCGCACCTGCGACAAACCAAAATCCTCCCACTGCTCAAGGGAAACTGTACACACAACACAATCAGCCCCAACACCAAAACAACCAACGCAACCAGGGGGGACAACAAAACTGAGGAAGAGGATGTAACCGCGGAAACAACCAACAACAACATCAAGGTCCTCCACCTCCCAATCCTCCGCATAATAACAATGTTGCTCCTCCTAACCGGAATCCGAATCGTAATCCCAAGCAACCCAAAAACAATAACCTCAAAACAAACCATCCTTGTTCTATTTGTGGGGTCTATGGCCATTACACACATGCTTGCCCACATTTGGAGCGAGCTTGGAAACTCTGGACTGACGATGCCCATCGTCAAGGGCAAGCGGCTCCTCAGGCGCCACCCAACCCTCCAGCACCTCAACATCAACCTTTGGTGCTGCAAAACCCCTTTCCAACCCAAGGCATAGTGAACACTCAGCCATTAGCTCCCCCTCAGGGAAACGCGCCACCACAACAAATAACTTATGCCGCTCCTGATCAACCCATGTTCGATTCAGATACCCACCACTTGCTAATGATGTCATCCGCAGATGCCAACCTCCAAACCCGCCGGAACCAATATGGCTCCACCCCTGAAGCCCCTCCCGTCGACAAGAACACTAACGTTCATCCCACAGATTAGACGTTATGTATACCTCCGGCTCCACTCGATGGCACTTCTAAAGCACCTCGCTTCCCACTTCGTCGCATCAACAATAATCCCAATGCTCATGCTGCGTCAAATTACAGCATTGTAGATGACTTAGCCTAGTCTCCTGCAGCCATGTCTGCTTTAGAAGTCTTAAAAAACTGTCCTTCACAGCGCAAGACTTTACTCTCTGCCATTAGCGCTATTGACCCCAATGATTCACAACTGATGGCATTCGATTCGGACCAATCCGAACCACGCCTACCTTCCACTTTAGCATTCCAGGTTTCAGTTTCCGTTCGGAATCTTGTCATCCATCAGTGCATTATCGATGAAGGTGCCTCTAAATGCGTTATGTCCACATTCGTTTGGCAGAAGTTGGGATCCCCTACTCTCCCGCAGTCCACCACTGCGTTGCGAGCCTACGACAGTCATTCGGATCAACCTTGGTCTCTTAGCTAATGTCCCCTTCCAGCTGGCTGGTAAAACCATGCTCATTGTCATAGAGGTCATCAATGCCCAACTTGACTATAACCTCTTACTTGGCCGCAGCTACATGTATGCCATGCGGGCTGTTGCCTCATCCGTTTTTCGTACCATGATGTTCCCTCATGAAGGACGCGTGGTCAAGGTCGACCAACTCACCTATTACGATCCCAAGGCCCCCGCTGCACCTGAAAATGTTCTCCCTATGGTTGAACAACCTGTTTGTGGTGCAACTACCTCGTTTGTTTCCTCCATGGGACCCGGACTTTACTCCGACGCGTTGATGACTTCTACATTCCAATCTATTCCACCACCATCACCGGAGACCCACATCGCTGACCTCTGTACTCTTTCACACAATACACAAACACCCGGTAATCAACCCTCCATGTTACCTAAACCACCATTGGTCCCTAGTCACATTGGTGTTACACCCATCCACACAATCCCCTTTCTATTTCCTCCCTCAGGCGTAGTAAGCGCTCCGGTTATGGATACCCTTAGTCTCCCCGAGTTAACATTGGGATTACCCATGTGGTATATTTCGCCTCCCGTTCCCCCACCGACACCAAATGTCATCCTGCAACCGGTGCAACCCATTGTTACTTCTACTCAACCACCTCCCAGTATCACTACCCCTTCGTCATCTGCGAATCCCCCTCCTCTCATCAGGCCCACTAGGGGCAGAGGCCCACAACCATACACTGCGATACCCCCACCCAAAGCAGTTAAACCTCCCCCCGTATTCCGTGCTCCTCCTAAATGCTCGTTGTGTGATGAGTTAGGCCATCCAACTCATCAATGTCCACAGTTACCTGCATTACAAGAACACATGCAAATGCTTAACGATGACCCCAACAACCCGGTTGTCCAAATCGACTCAAACCCCAAGCATCGTGATAAATCACTGCGTACCAACCACCCTTGTGTGATATGCAGTATTTACGGCCATTACTCACATCACTTTCCTAATATCCCAGATTACAGAGCAGCTCTCTACGAGATGAATTATTTGGACCTTGAGACGGCGCCCCCCACAATTGAGGAGATCTACCCTCTGAAAACATCCGCTTCAGAAGAAATCAATACTATCTATATGATTTCAACCACTTTCAAACCAGAACCCCTTGATTTATGGTCTGACTACTTCCAAACTGATGAGCAAATTTTGGAAACACTCACTGCACCCGACTACCCTTGGGACGATATGCATCATCGCTCATAATTCCTCCCAGAGGCGTCTACATCCACCGCATCTAATCATCTATCGGTCAAATCAAAATATTTCATACCCACTAAGGTCGATTGGTTCAAGGACCCCATCCCAGCACCGGATGCCTTCGAAGAAGGGAACATGTCAAACATTTCCCCCATTATACAAATTGACATTTCCACCACACCTGGGAAACCTGAACTCATCTCGTTGGGCGCATCTTGCACTCAAGCAGAAACTCAGGCATACAAAAAAAATTTCCAAGTATTTCGTGATGTCCTTGCCTGGTCCTATAACAAAATGCCTGGTCTTGACCCCACCATTATAGAACACCACATTGACACATGGCCTGATGTCCCCCGCGTTCATCAGAAACAGCGACCCATTCATCCTTCCAAGCTCCCCGCTGTTAAAGCCGAGGTTGAGAAACTTCGCAAAGCCGGATTCATTTATCCTATCGCTTGTACCACCTGGGTTTCAAACCCCGTTCCTGTCAAAAAAAAACAAGGCACCCTTAGAGTATGCACTGACTTCCGTGATTTAAACTGCGCTTGTCCCAAAGACAATTTCCCCACGCCATTCATTGACCAACTCATTGATGCGTGTGCGGGACATGAAGTCCTATCTTTCATGGACGGTTTTTCTGGATACAACCAGATTCAGATCCGTAAGGAGGATCAGTACAAGACTTCCTTTACCCCCCCATGGGGCACCTTTGCCTATCGTGTCATGCCTTTCAGCCTCAAAAATGCTGGTGCCACCTTCCAGCGGGCCATGACCTATTATTTTCACGACTTGGTCCATATCTTGCTGGTCTATCTTGATGACCTTACATCTCGTTCCTGGAAACGATCAGACCACCTTAACGACCTCCGACAAGTTTTCCTGCGTTGTCGCAAATATAAAATCCTCTTGAACCCACACATGTGTGTCTTTTGCGTTCCGGCAGGCCGGTTGTTGGGTTTCATTGTTTCCCAGAATGGAATTACTATTGATCCCCTGAAATTCAAAGCCATCTTAGACCTTCCCTCTCCGTGCACACTTCGGCAACTCCAGAGTCTGCAGGGGCAGTCCAATTTCCTTCGTCGCTTCGTTCCTGATTACGCCACCAAAGTTCATGGATTCTTACGCCTACTTCGTACCCACATACCCTTTGTTTGGGATGAGCAAGCAGACACGGCATTCAACGCCCTCAAGAAAGCTCTCACACAAGCCCCCTTAATCTCCCCTCCGGATTTCTCCCAGGACTTCATCCTTTACGTATCCGCATCCGAACATGCCGTGTCCGGAGTCTTAGTCCAAGAAGATGCCTCTCACCAAGATCATGTCATTTATTACGTCAGCCAGACCTTGTCTGGCCCACCCCTACGTTACCCATACGAGGAAAGATTAGCCCTAGTTGTAGTCTTTTCCGTCCAAAAATTGCGACACTACATTTTGCTCAGTCATACCACAGTTGTCGCTGACTCCAACCCTATGGTATATCTCCTAAACCGCCGGCTCCTACAAGGTCGTGTTTCTAAATGGGTCATTATCCTCCAGGAGTATGACCTCACTTTCAAAACTTCCAAGAGCACCAAAGCCCTCTCACTTGCCCATCTCATCACTGACCTCCCATCCTCTTCGTCATCACCCACTATTCAAACAGATCTGAATGACGATCACATCTTCATCATTTCGTCTGACAACCCATGGTACGGTGACATCTTAATTTACCTCCACATGCAAAAATTTCGACCCCACATCGATCATGACGGACGCCGTCGTATACGACACCACGCTCCCCGATACCTCTTTTTAGGGGATGTACTTTATTGACGCGGCGTTGACACCATCTTACGACGTTGCTTATCCCATAGTGAGGCAAAACAGGTCCTTAATGATCGCCACAGAGGTGCCTGCAGAGGCCATTCCTCCGGCATGGCCACCGCCCAAAAGATCATTCGCGCAGGATACTTTTGGCCGTCATTATTTACTGATTGCATCACCGCAGTCAAACACTGTCAAAACTGCCAACTTTTTGCCCCCAAAGCAAGAACCCCACCCACCCGCCTTCATCCAGTCGTCACCACCGGACCATTCTGCAAATGGGCCATCGACTTCCTCGATTGCAATCCCACGTCAGTCGGTGGTCACAGACACATTATTGTGGCCATCGATTACTTCACCAAGTGGGAGGAGGCCATGCCAACTTACAATTGCAAGGCCGACACCGCAGCACGGTTTTTTCTCAACCATGTTATCGCTTGTTTTGGAGTGCCAAAGCAACTCGTCTCAGACCACAGCTCTCACTTCGAAGACGCCATCTGGAGGGAACTATCAACCTTACTGAAATTTGAACACCATTTCTCCTCTGCTTACTACCCCCAAGGAAACGGCCAAGTCGAAGCAATCAACAAAATTTGAAAACCATCCTCCAGCGCACTGTAGATAAACACAAATCAAATTGGCACCACATGCTCTTCCCCACACTATGGGCATACCGCACATCAACTAAAACCGCCACGAGTTTTACCCCTTTCCACTTAGTTCACGGTGTCGAATCTGTCCTCCCCATTGAGTGCCAGATTCCAACCCTACATATGGTCGTTGAACTCCTACCAGACACTGCCCCAATTGAGCAACGCTTACTACTCCTCGAGCAGGCCGATGAAGATCAGCGCACAGCCCTCCAAACCATGGAAGCAGCCAAGAACCGATCCAAATTAAATTATGATAAACATGTCCACCCGAGAACTTTTTCTGAAGGGGACCTTGTCCTCACCTACGACCAGGCTCATGACAAAACCGGGAAAGGAAAGTTTGTGTCCATGTGGCAAGGTCCATATATTATACACACTTGCCTTGGACAGGGGGCATACATTCTGACCGATTCAGAAGGCAACCCCCTCCGCAACCCACGCAACGGGTTGTACCTCAAGCGATTTTACCCATAATAAACCTCATGGACAACACCGTACTTTACAGAACTTCATGACAGTTCTTTCATTTTCTTGTTTTCACCAAGTCCATTTTTTGACCATTTTTTCACGCCCTCGTTGCCTCGGTTTGCGTGCCACATCAGCCGCCGTCCATTTTTTATGAATCTTATATCGCAGGATTCAGTTTTCCGCGCTCGTGACGATGCTTGAAATCATTTCTCACTCTCACACCCAGTTTTTTCGGGCATTTTTTCCCATGCCCCCTCGTCGCCTCGGATTTGCATGCCACATCGGCCGTCGTCCATTTGTGACATGTCTTATATCACTGGATTCATTTTTTCGCGCTCGTGATGATGCTTGAGATCATTTCTCGCTCTCACCCCATAATTTTCGGGAATTTTTTCAAAGTGCCACTCATCACCTCGGTTTGCGTGCCACATTTGTCGTTGCCCCCCTTTTTTACAATCTTTATGTCACCGGATTCAGTATTCCGCACTCATGATGATGCTTGAGACCTTTTCTCGCTCTCATCAATCCCTTTTTGTTTGGTATAATTTTACCCCTTTTTCGGGTCGAGCAATCCCCTTTACGAAAAAGGCACTTAGGGAGTTTCTGTTAAGCTCTTTTCTGACTCCTAAAACAATGAAAAGATTGCCGAGAAACCTTGCTTCCTTTCATGCTCACTAAACGTATCTGAAAGGGTGTCTACCTGGTATAAGTTTACCCCTTTTCCGGAACTTGTAGACTAATTACGAAAAAGGAATACTCTAGTCACATCGGCTAGAAAAGTTCTCCATCTGCATCATTTTATGCTTTTTCGGGCCTTGGAGACTAACTTATGAAAAAGAACACCAATGGAGTCCACTTACCGCTTTCAGACTCTCTAAACATGAAAGCGACCACGAGCAATCACCATCCTGGGCTCGTAAAACCAACAGGACAGTAATCATAACCACTGCAGAGTCTTCTTATCATTTTTAGACTCCTTAAAAATGAAAGCACCAATGAGCACGAACAGTCCTGGGATCACAAAATCCACAGGACAGTACCATTTCAAAGCACACTTTTATCCCTTCTTGGAGCTCATTAAAACTATGAAGAAGGACCCAATGGTGCTTCTCGGTGCCACAACAGATCACGTCTACTCATATGGAAGCTTCCCCATTTTGGTCGCCTTTGTTCAGAGTATTCTGCAGTATGTCACCCTGAGAACCCCTCGACAGCACCCATCAGCTTGACCCCCCCAGATTCAATACATACCCTTCAGTCCCTAAAAGCTATGATCCCCACACCTACAAGTCAGTTCCCTACGCTACTAGGTCAACCATGTCATCATGCTCTGAACAAAGGAAGTTTGAGTCTACCCACTATATGACCCCAGTTACTTCCCATCCCCACAAGTATGTCAGTTCTACCATCAGTACTACCACACTTCAGTTCTGCACCTCGCGCTCCTATCAAGGAAACATCATTGCCTTGTTATTTGCTGGTCTCCCTCTGTCGACGACAACCAAATTTATTCCAGAGGATAGACCTAGAGGTCCCTGTGTCTTGGACTCATCACCATTTATGATGAGTTCCTACGAATCATTTCAAGAAGAGTCCTCAGTGCTTCTCCAAATGGTTGTTTCTCACATACTCGACTTCAACACCTTGATCGCATCGTTGAGACTCGCACAGGGTATTGGTCCGTTCAGATATTTGTTCAAGACCCCGAATACCAACCGACTCTTCCACATTTGAGAGTCTACCTATGGATACAACCAGTTACATTTTTTCTATAGATATTCGGGTTACGCATGGCGACAGTATTCAGATGTACCCCAGTTTTTATACTCCCTCGAGTATACAATTACATATACTTCCCAGAGATGGCTCACAGTCATTGAGTCCCTACATATGTTGGACACCTTCAATTTCAGCAGTTCATCAACCCTTCTGAGTCCTTATTCAGAACGATTGATGCTGTATTCCAGTGTATCAGTTATTGAGATCAGTCATGTTATGATCATGAGTACATCCCAAAATGATGTCCCCTCTGGACCATCATAATGTACCAGCAAATTGTTTATGTATTTTCTCAGGTCCCCCTTCTTGGGACTAATTCTTTATATATGTCTTGATACAAGCATGGGTATGCCCGCCTCGTCCATTATCAGAGATTATTCCTCATTCATATTGAGGCCTTGTAATATTGTTTATTTTTTGCAGCTTCCAAGGGTCGTGGATTCAATCTCTAATCGGTCTCTTCTCCTCCCCAAACTCCAGAAAAAACGGCAAAAGAACTATGATGTCTATCGGCCATACGATGAGCTCCCACCCTCACACATCAGGAGGCAATCTGTTAACATCTAAAAAGTGCTCACTAGCTCATTCCCTTATTCACATTACCCATTTGTCCACTTTTCCACCATTTGAGCCTCTAAAGCCACCAAAAGACCTTAATACACACCTTTTCCCACTCAAAAATATTATTTTTCCTCAAAAAGCATAAAAAACCCTCAAAAAGGGTCCAAAATTCCCAAAAATATTAAAAAGGGAATAAAAATATTCAAAATATTCAAAAAAGGAAAAAGGAGCGAAAAGGTACCTAAACCATGTTGGTCAATACCATGGTTTCCTCAAAACCATAATGGTATTCCCCACCACCAAAAACTATAAAAAGGTGGTAGGGGCTCCTCACTTTACATCCATCCATCATCCTATCCGCATGCTGCCAAAATCTCCCATGAGATTTTGGCCATTGTAGCTACCTTGGAGAAGGGACCCTTGGAGTTTGGAGCTGCTCACCCTTGGAGCTACTCAACAATCTTCACCATTGGAGGTATCACCATTGCAAGCACTTGCTTGCCCCTATTTTCAATACAAAGTTATTTTTTCTATTTCTTGTTCTTGTTTTTAATTCAAAAGTTTATTATGATATACACATGCTAGTTTAGTTTAATTTTAGATTTACATTTGTTTTTGCTTTAATATTTGAGACTACTGCTACTAGTTAGCAGGTGCCCATAGCACTAAGCTTGGTTTCAAAACCAAGCCAACAGTAATTAACAGAAGAAAGTAAAAGAAATATATGTTGTTGATGTTTTGAAGTTGATAGTAAATTTTTTTAATTAACTAGATCACTGATTCACTCCCCCTCTTAGTGATCTTTGTGTGTTCATGATTGGTATTAGAGCCATTTCCTTCATAACAACTATATCAGCTTGAAGGTAATCCTTGAAGAACACACCTTGTCAACTATGAAGGTTGGGTAAATTCCTAAGTTCGATGGAACAAACTATACCTTCTGGAGCAAGAGGATGAAAGCATACTTGATGTCTCTGGGGCTTGATGTGTGGGCCAATGTCACTGATGGATATGTGATATACCCAAAATTGCACCGACAACTCCCGATGGTAAGAAGGCCTGTGAAAATAATGCGACAGCCTTGAATGAAATTTTAGGAGGATTAGACAAAGTTTGTCAAAGTCATGAATTATGACATAGTCAAGGAAGTGTAGGATCATTTGAGTAATGTATACCAAGGTGATTCAAAGCTCCAAAAGGAAAAATTGAAAACCTACAGAACTCAGTTTGAAGGACTGAAGATGATGGAAGAAGGAAACATTGGTACATATCTTCAAAGGGTTGAATAAGTAGTAAACACTATGAGATGTCTTGGGGAAGAAGTGAAAGGGACCATGGTAGTTCAAAACATATTGAGGTCTCTACCTTCCAGGTTCAATCCCAAACTCTCAAGGGTTGAAGACAAAGATACATTGGACCAACTCAAGTTGGAGGAGTTGCATGGGATACTCACGGACTATGAAATGAGGATTGAAGACCCAAGGTCTAAAGAAGCATCCTTCAAAGTTGCAAAGAAGAACCAACAAGACAAGAAGGGTCGGACATCTTGTGATCTTGAAGATATATCATGTGAGGAGATGGCAAACTTTGTTAATAGACTTCCTAGAGGCACTGGTAGATTCAAAGGTAGGATTCCTTTGAAGTGCTTCAATAGTGGAAAAATATGACACTTTCTTGCCAAATGCACACACAAAGGAGACAAAAGCAAGACTAATCAAAATAAGTATCAAACCAAAGGTAGAACGACAAAGAAGCAAAATCTATATTCCAAGGATGATGATGAAGAATAGGACTTTCATGAAGATGAGGAAAATTATGATGTTGACAAGAGTGAGATATTGTTCCTTGCAATGGAGGACCAACATCATCATAAAGAAGAAGAAGCAGTTGTGGTAGACCTTGAGGCTAAATCAATAGCATCCCTATAAGAGATAGAAAATCCGAGGGACATTAACAAGAAGAGAACAAGAGAATATGTTACATCCAAAATCAAGTTAGGCAAGGAACTAAAAGAATACCTAATAAAGAAGGAAAATGAAATCAATGTTCTACAAGAACAGTTGAAGAAGACAAATATACTCAATAGAAATCTTGAAAAGAGCTCAATTGACTTGAACAATCTGATCTACCAACAAAAAATCTTTGGAGATAGTAGAGGGGATTGGTTTTGAATATTCAAAGGCTGAATGTTCTAGAGACCAAGAAGTCCAGAGGATAAGGGAAAAATTGGTCAAACATAGGACAGAACTGAGTAAGGTCAGGCAACCATTAGAATAAGCCTTCAAGTTGATCACAGACAGGGAAAGAGAAAGTGAAGAACTAATCAAGGAGGTAAGTAGCCTTAAAAACATGAAGATAAACACTTCAAAGAGTTATGCTGATATGGTAAAAAATAATGATGAGACAAGAAGGAATCAGTCTGCCCCCAATAGATTTCGTAGACCAACTACTGTATCTTCTACAAACAATCAGAGTTCTACTACAAGATAGAGGTATCCAAATTTGTTCTATGGCAACTATTATACTTGTCATAACTTTGGTCACAAGGAAACAGACTGTAAGGCACCAATGAGAATAAATTTTACAAGGACATCCAATTCAAATCGAGATCAAATTGGGAGTCACAGCAGGTATGGTTATTCAAATAAAAATCCATTTTCATTACTTAAAGTATGAGGTTGAATGCACAAAATGTAATAATTTTGGACATTTACCTCAAGACTGTTCATTGAAGGAAAGTTGTCATGGAGAAGAAGAAAGGGCTCATGAAATTTGTAGGATAGCCCTATATGCTCAAAAGGATGAAGATAAATGGTATATTGACAGTGGTTGCACCAAGCATATGACTGGTGACAAAAGGAAGCTTATATCCCTGAGCAAAGGAAAAGGTGGAGATGTGTCATTTGGTGATGATGGGATAGCTAGAATAGTGGGAAAAGGGACCATTGCTCTAAAAGGAAAGGCCAAGGAACAAAGTGTGTTGTATGTGCAAGGATCAAAGCATGACATGTTCAGTGTAGGACATATATGTGATGTTGACTACAATGTTGTATTTTATGCTCATGGCTGCGAGATTCAAAGGAATGGGTCAAAAAGGGTTGTTGGTAGAGGAATCAAAACTCTCGAAAATGTCTACGTCCTAGAAGAAATCCAAGGAGAAAAGTGTTATATTGGTTGCGTTGATTGGGACATCTAAACTTTGAAAATATTGTCAAAATCAGCACAATTAAGGTAGTTAGAGGACTACCCAAGTTGTCAAACCAACATAAAATGTATGTGACTCCTGTCAACATGGAAAGTAGACTAGGGCTAATTTGAAAAGGAAGGAACATGATCCGGATTTATGTGGGAACAAAACAAAAGATAGCATATACAGAATCATATACAGAGATATATTGCAAATAACACAGTGATACAGTAAACACATATTCTATTAAATAGCGGAAATAGAACAGACTGTAAAATACAATAGCTGGAATGGTGGTAGCTATCTCTGAGAAGAGATGTGGCCGCTATGCTCATTCGTGCCAAGATGAATACAAAGAGAGGCCGAAAGGGCCTATTTATCATAAGCAAGAGGGAAAGAATCCCAAACATCCAAAAACCTAACCCTAGAAGATGAACCGTCATAAAGTTTGCGGCCCCAAGGTGGTTAGTTGAACAGTCAACTTCCCGGGGTCATAACTTTTGCATACGATCTCCGTCTGGGGCGATCGGTAGCCCATTGGGAAAGTCTGTCCGAGATTTACAACTTTCGAATGGGCCCAAATGCATGCCGCAGGAAACCATTTGGTCCCCCCAATCGCCAAAAAATGTCGTTTAGGGCCTCAAAATGGCTCCGGACGTTCAGGACCCGAAAAACTGCTAAAAATAGTATTTTACCAAAATTGCCAGAAGGCTGTTTTGAGCCAGTTGGAAGAGGCAGGCCGCCACCGATATCCACCTGGATCAATCCTCCCTCCTTAGGAAGCAATGGTATCCATTGCGTTAAATCCCTTATCATATGTCGAGTTGTGTGTCGAGTTGAGCTCTTTGTGCGACATTTGCTGAAGTGGAAAGATTGCCTTACTTTGACATCTTCAGAGGGTTGTAATTGTTGTTGATGGATGCGCTGGAGCTGTTCAACAGTTTTGGTTGTTGTGGTATCCTTGGTATGCACCAGTGTGGATGGTTACTTTTTGGAGGGGCCCCTTGAATGCGTGGCCTTGCACTGTAGAGGTACCCGAATAGGCGATGCTGCACTAACTTTGTGTTTTTCTTGTTTCTGCTGAGTAGAAGGATAATCTGCAGAGGTTGTGGATGTCTCCGCGATCTGATGTTCACCTTTAGTGGCAATTGCGAATAGGGAAAATTTCCCAACGTGGGAGATTATCTTTCTTCCCTGCTCGTTTGGGGTAGGTGCAACTATCTCTGGTATCCGATACAGTTGTCCTCCCAAAGTGATAATGACACTGCGAGGTCGTGATTCATATACAACATGACGCTTCCACATATATGGTTGTCCTAACAGAACATCACATACTTCAAGTGGGGCCACATCACACAATACCTCATCTTTGAAGGTCTTGATGCCATATGGTAGGCGACATTGGTGACTGACACGGATCCTTCGTCCTTGGCTTAGCCATCCAATGGTGTATGGTTGTGGGTGTGGCGTTATTGGTAGTTCCAATCTCTTGATGACTTCTTCTGAGATCAGGTTCTTCTGGTTGTCGCTGTCCACAACAAAGTGTAGGGGAATTCCCTTCACCCACATATGTGAGTGGAAAAGGCGCTCCTCTGCCTCCGACTCTTCAGGCTCCTCTGGCTGAATCTGTGTGGTGGCAACAACGGCACTGGGTTCTGCATCAATGATCTGCTTCCCTTTTCGCGCGGCTATGAAATTAGGTTCCGAGTCAGAATCAGAACTGGGATCTGATTCTGAAGCTTTGATCTCAGCCACCAATGACTGTTTTGAGCGATTATCATCAGTGTTGTGCCAGGGGCTTTTGTGGAACTCGCACCACTTCCCGGTGTCCTTCTTTGTCTTTTCTTTACCCTTCTTCGCCTGTGGTTGGGACTGGTTGTCCTTTTCCTGCCCCGTGCTCTGCGAGCCAGAGTTTCCCTTGCCCTGCTTCTACGCAGGTTCGAAGTCACGCTTGTTCTTTTACTGAAATTTTTGCTCAATTTTGATAGCATATCGATAGGCGGATCCGAGTGAAGAGATTTCCAGGAAATCCATCTCTGTTCGGATGTACCGGTGTAGGTCACTGCGATATTTCAGTACTAGGTGCCGCTCGGAGTCCTTGATACCTAGCTTTGTGCGCAAGGTATGAAATTTGTTGGTGTACTCCGACACTGTTTGGTCTCTCTCTTGATGCAAAATGGTCCATTTTGTGTACTGGTCATCATAGTTTCCAACAGGGTAATATTGTTCCTTGACGGCATCTATAAAAGAGGCCCAAGTGGGGTTGGAATATTCAAACAATCCAGACTCGTCTGATGAGTTTTGCTCACAATAAGTTTCCCACCAATTTTTGACATGGGGGACGGCCTTAAGGAGCGCAAAGATGATCTTTTCCCTGTCGGAAAATTGGTGGACAGAGAAATGCCCTTCTAGTAGATTCAACCATTTATCTAGGGCATCGGCATCGATTTGGCCTTCAAATAAAGGGATATCAAAATTAACTTGTACCTTGAAGGGAGTCGTATCTCCGAAATGGCTGCTCGTTGAGGGTGCATTTGCCGTTGTTGGCATGCGTTGAAGGATATGGGCGAAATTATCCATCATCTCGTTCCTCTGTCTTGTGAGGGCTTCCTCGAGCAACAATTTGATAGGATCTACTGCTCCGTCGTCTCTCTTTTCTTCCGCCATGGGAGGCCCTTTGGGGCGGCGAGGGTGGTCTTCCCCAAGTGAAACTAGTTCGAGACCCAACTCTCTGTATCCTGACCTCGTCGGGGACATGCACCGAGAAACAATCAAAGAGCAGACCGCTCTGATACCACTGATCCGGATTTATGTGGGAACGAAACAAAAGATAGCATATACAGAATCATATACAGAGATATATTGCAAATAACACAGTGATACAGTAAACACATATTCTATTAAATAGCGGAAATAGAACAGACTGTAAAATACAATAGTTGGAATGGTGGTAGCTATCTCTGAGAAGAGATGTGGCCGCTATGCTCATTCGTGGCAAGATGAATACAAAGAGAGGCCGAAAGGGCCTATTTATCATAAGCATGAGTGAAAGAATCCCAAACATCCAAAAACCTAACCCTAGAAGATGAACCGTCATAAAGTTTGCGGCCCCAAGGTGGTTAGTTGAACAGTCAACTTCCCGGGGTCATAACGTTTGCATATGATCTCCATTTGGGGTGTTCGGTAGCCCGTTGGGAAGGTCTGTCCAAGTTTTACAACTTTCGAATGGGCCCAAATGCATGCCGGAGGTAGCCATTTGGTCCCCCCAATCGCCAAAAAATGTCATTTAGGGCCTCAAAATGGCTCCGGAAGTTCAGGACCCGAAAAACTTCTAAAAATAGTAATTTACCTAAATTGCCAGAAGGCTGTTTTGAGCCAGTTGGAAGAGGCGGGCGCCACCGATATCCACCTGGATCAATCCTCCCTCCTTAGGAAGCAATGGTATCCATTGCGTTAAATCCCTTATCATATGTCGAGCTGTGTGTCGAGTTGAGCTCTTGGTGCGACATTTGCTGAAGTGGAAAGATTGCCTTACTTTGACATCTTCAGAGGGTTGTAATTGTTGTTGATGGATGCGCTGGAGCTGTTCAACAGTTTTGGTTGTTGTGGTATCCTTGGTATGCACCAATGTGGATGGTTTCTTTTTGGAGGGGCCCCTTGAATGCGTGGCCTTGCACTGTAGAGGTACCCGAATAGGCGATGCTGCACTAACTTTATGTTTTTCTTGTTTCTGCTGAGTAGAAGGATAATCTGCAGAGGTTGTGGATGTCTCCGCGATCTGATGTTCACCTTTAGTGGCAATTGCGAATAGGGAAAATTTCCCAGTGTGGGAGATTATCTTTCTTCCCTGCTCGTTTGGGGTAGGTGCAACTATCTCTGGTATCCGATAGAGTTGTCCTCCCAAAGTGATAATGACACTGCGAGGTCGTGATTCATATACAGCATGACGCTTCCACATATATGGTTGTCCTAACAGAACATCACATACTTCAAGTGGGGCCACATCACACAATACCTCATCTTTGAAGGGCTTGATGCCATATGGTAGGCGACATTGGTGACTGACACGGATCCTTCGTCCTTGGCTTAGCCATCCAATGGTGTATGGTTGTGGGTGTGGCGTTATTGGTAGTTCCAATCTCTTGATGACTTCTTCTGAGATCAGGTTCTTCTGGCTGCCGCTGTCCACAACAAAGTGTAGGGGAATTCCCTTCACCCACATCTGTGAGTGGAAAAGGCGCTCCTCTGCCTCCGACTCTTCAGGCTCCTCTGGTTGAATCTGTGTGGTGGCAACAATGGCACTGGGTTCTGCATCAATGATCTGCTTCCCTTTTCGTGCGGCTGTGAAATTAGGTTCCGAGTCAGAATCGGAACTGGGATCTGATTCTGAAGCTTTGATCTCAGCCACCAATGACTGTTTTGAGCGACAACCATCAGTGTTGTGCCAGGGGCTTTTGTGGAACTCGCACCACTTCCCGGTGTCCTTCTTTGTCTTTTCTTTACCCTTCTTCGCCTGTGGTTGGGACTGGTTGTCCTTTTCCTGCCCCGTGCTCTGCGAGCCAGAGTTTGCCTTGCCCTGCTTCTGCGCAGGTTCGAAGTCACGCTTGTTCTTTTGCTGAAATTTCTGCTCAATTTTGACAGCATATCGATAGGCGGATCCGAGTGAAGAGATTTCCAGGAAATCCATCTCTGTTCGGATGTACTGGTGTAGGCCACTGCGATATTTCAGTACTAGGTGCCGCTCGGAGTCCTTGATACCTAGCTTTGTGCGCAAGGTATGAAATTTGTTGGTGTACTCCGACACTGTTTGGTCTCTTTCTTGATGCTGAATGGTCCATTTTGTGTACTGGTCATCATAGTTTCCGACAGGGTAATATTGTTCCTTGACGGCATCTATAAAAGAGGCCCAAGTGGGATTGGAATATTCAAACAATCCAGACTCGTCTGATGAGTTTTGCTCACAATAAGTTTCCCACCAATTCTTGACATGGGGGACGTCCTTAAGGAGCGCAAAGATGATCTTTTCCCTGTCGGAAAATTGGTGGACAGAGAAATGCCCTTCTAGTAGATTCAACCATTTATCTAGAGCATCGGCATCGATTTGGCCTTCAAATAAAGGGATATCAAAATTAACTTGTACCTTGAAGGGAGTCGTATCTCCGAAATGGCTGCTCGTTGAGGGTGCATTTGCCGCTGTTGGCATGCGTTGAAGGATCTGGGCGAAATTATCCATCATCTCGTTCCTCTGTTGTGCGAGGGCTTCCTCGAGCAACAATTTGATAGGATCTACTGCTCCGTCGTCTCTATTTTCTTCCGCCACGGGAGGCCGTTTGGGGCGGCGAGAGTGGTCTTCCCCAAGTGAAACTAGTTCGAGACCCAACTCTCTGTATCCTGACCTCGTCGGGGACATGCACCGAGAAACAATCAAAGAGCAGACCGCTCTTATACCACTGATCTGGATTTATGTGGGAACGAAACAAAAGATAGCATATACAGAATCATATACAGAGATATATTGCAAATAACACAGTGATACAGTAAACACATATTCTATTAAATAGCGGAAATAGAACAGACTGTAAAATACAATAGCTGGAATGGTGGTAGCTATCTCTGAGAAGAGATGTGGCCGCTATGCTCATTCGTGCCAAGATGAATACAAAGAGAGGCCGAAAGGGCCTATTTATCATAAGCATGAGGGAAAGAATCCCAAACATCCAAAAACCTAACCCTAGAAGATGAACCGTCATAAAGTTTGCGGCCCCAAGGTGGTTAGTTGAACAGTCAACTTCCCGGGGTCATAACTTTTGCATACGATCTCCGTTTGGGGCGTTCGGTAGCCCGTTGGGAAGGTCTGTCCGAGATTTACAACTTTCGCGTGGGCCCAAAAGCATGCCGTAAGCATCCATTTCGTCCCCCCAATCGCCAAAAAATGTCGTTTAGGGCCTCAAAATGGCTCCGGAAGTTCAGGACCCGAAAAATTGCTAAAAATAGTAATTTACCAAAATTGCCAGAAGGCTATTTTGAGCCAGTTGGAAGAGGCGGGCCGCCACCGATATCCACCTGGATCAATCCTCCCTCCTTAGGAAGCAATGGTATCCATTGCGTTAAATCCCTTATCATATGTCGAGCTGTGTGTCGAGTTGAGCTCTTGGTGCGACATTTGCTGAAGTGGAAAGATTGCCTTACTTTGACATCTTCAGAGGGTTGTAATTGTTGTTGATGGATGCGCTGGAGCTGTTCAACAGTTTTGGTTGTTGTGGTATCCTTGGTATGCACCAGTGTGGATGGTTTCTTTTTGGAGGGGCCCCTTGAATGCGTGGCCTTGCACTGTAGAGGTACCCGAATAGGCGTTGCTGCACTAACTTTGTGTTTTTCTTGTTTCTGCTGAGTAGAAGGATAATCTGCAGAGGTTGTGGATGTCTCTGCGATCTGATGTTCACCTTTAGTGGCAATTGCGAATAGGGAAAATTTCCCAGTGTGGGAGATTATCTTTCTTCCCTGCTCGTTTGGGGTAGGTGCAACTATCTCTGGTATCCGATAGAGTTGTCCTCCCAAAGTGATAATGACACTGCGAGGTCGTGATTCATATACAGCATGACGCTTCCACATATATGGTTGTCCTAACAGAACATCACATACTTCAAGTGGGGCCACATCACACAATACCTCATCTTTGAAGGGCTTGATGCCATATGGTAGGCGACATTGGTGACTGACACGGATCCTTCGTCCTTGGCTTAGCCATCCAATGGTGTATGTTTGTGGGTGTGGCGTTATTGGTAGTTCCAATCTCTTGATGACTTCTTCTGAGATCAGGTTCTTCTGGCTACCGCTGTCCACAACAAAGTGTAGGGGAATTCCCTTCACCCACATCTGTGAGTGGAAAAGGCGCTCCTCTGCCTCCGACTCTTCAGGCTCCTCTGGCTGAATCTGTATGGTGGCAACAACGGCACTGGATTCTGCATCAATGATCTGCTTCCCTTTTCGCGCGGCTGTGAAATTAGGTTTCGAGTCAGAATCGGAACTAGGATCTGATTCTGAAGCTTTGATCTCAGCCACCAATGACTGTTTTGAGCGACAACCATCAGTGTTGTGCCTGGGGCTTTTGTGGAACTCGCACCACTTCCCGGTGTCCTTCTTTGTCTTTTCTTTACCCTTCTTCGCCTATGGTTGGGACTGGTTGTCCTTTTCCTGCCCCGTGCTCTGCGAGCCAGAGTTTCCCTTGCCCTGCTTTTGCGCAGGTTCGAAGTCACGCTTGTTCTTTTGCTGAAATTTCTGCTCAATTTTGACAACATATCGATAGGCAGATCCGAGTCAAGAGATTTCCAGGAAATCCATCTTTGTTCGGATGTATCGGTGTAGGCCACTGCGATATTTCAGTACTAGGTGCCGCTCGGAGTCCTTGATACCTAGCTTTGTGCGCAGGGGATGACATTTGTTGGTGTACTCCGACACTGTTTGGTCTCTCTCTTGATGCAGAATGGTCCATTTTGTGTACTGGTCATCATAGTTTCCAACATGGTAATATTGTTCCTTGACGGCATCTATAAAAGAGGCCCAAGTGGGATTGGAATATTCAAATAATCCAGACTCGTCTGATGAGTTTTGCTCACAATAAGTTTCCCACCAATTTTTGACATGGGGGACGGCCTTAAGGAGCGCAAAGATGATCTTTTCCTTGTCGGAAAATTGGTGGACAGAGAAATGCCCTTCTAGTAGATTCAACCATTTATCTAGGGCATCGGCATCGATTTGGCCTTCAAATAAAGGGATATCAAAATTAACTTGTACCTTGAAGGGAGTCGTATCTCCGAAATGGCTGCTCGTTGATGGTGCATTTGCCACTGTTGGCATGCGTTGAAGGATCTGGGCGAAATTATCCATCATCTCGTTCCTCTGTCGCGCGAGGGCTTCCTCGAGCAACAATTTGATAGGATTTACTGCTCTGTCGTCTCTATTTTCTTCCGCCATGGGAGGCCGTTTGGGGCGGCGAGAGTGGTCTTCCCCAAGTGAAACTAGTTCGAGACCCAACTCTCTGTATCCTGACATCATCGGGGACATGCACCGAGAAACAACCAAAGAGCAAACCGCTCTGATACCACTGATCCGGATTTATGTGGGAACGAAACAAAAGATAGCATATACAGAGATATATTGCAAATAACACAGTGATACAGTAAACACATATTCTATTAAATAGCGGAAATAGAACATACTGTAAAATACAATAGCTGGAATGGTGGTAGCTCTCTCTGAGAAGAGATGTGGCCGCTATGCTCATTCGTGCCAAGATGAATACAAAGAGAGGCCAAAAGGGCCTATTTATCATAAGCATGAGGGAAAGAATCCAAAACATCCAAAAACCTAACCCTAGAAGATGAACCGTCATAAAGTTTGCGACCCCAAGGTGGTTAGTTGAACAGTCAACTTCTCGGGGTCATAACTTTTGCATACGATCTCCGTTTGGGGCGTTCGGTAGTCCATTGGGAAGGTCTGTCCGAGATTTACAACTTTCGAATGGGCCCAAATGCATGCCGCAGGAAACCATTTGGTCCCCCCAATCGACAAAAAATGTCGTTTAGGGCCTCAAAATGGCTCCGAAAGTTCAGGACCCGAAAAACTGCTAAAAATAGTAATTTACCAAAATTGCCAGAAGGCTGTTTTGAGCCAGTTGGAAGAGGCGGGCCTCCACCGATATCCACCTGGATCAATCCTCCCTCCTTAGGAAGCAATGGTATCCATTGTGTTAAATCCCTTATCATATGTCGAGCTTTGTGTCGAGTTGAGCTCTTGGTGCGACATTTGCTGAAGTGGAAAGATTGCCTTACTTTGACATCTTCAAAGGGTTGTAATTGTTGTTGATGGATGCGCTGGAGCTGTTCAACAGTTTTGGTTGTTGTGGTATCCTTGGTATGCACCAGTGTGGATGGTTTCTTTTTGGAGGGGCCCCTTGAATGCGTGGCCTTGCACTGTAGAGGTACCCGAATAGGCGATGCTGCACTAACTTTGTGTTTTTCTTGTTTCTGCTGAGTAGAAGGATAATCTGCAGAGGTTGTGGATGTCTCCGCGATCTGATGTTCACCTTTAGTGGCAATTGCGAATAGGGAAAATTTCCCAGTGTGGGAGATTATCTTTCTTCCCTGCTCGTTTGGGGTAGGTGCAACTATCTCTGGTATCCGATAGAGTTGTCCTCCCAAAGTGATAATGACACTGCGAGGTCGTGATTCATATACAGCATGACGCTTCCACATATATGGTTGTCCTAACAGAACATAACATACTTCAAGTGGGGCCACATCACACAATACCTCATCTTTGAAGGGCTTGATGCCATATGGTAGGCGACATTGGTGACTGACACGGATCCTTCGTCCTTGGCTTAGCCATCCAATGGTGTATGGTTGTGGGTGTGGCGTTATTGGTAGTTCCAATCTCTTGATGACTTCTTCTGAGATCAGGTTCTTCTGGCTGCCGCTGTCCACAACAAAGTGTAGGGGAATTCCCTTCACCCACATCTGTGAGTGGAAAAGGTGCTCCTCTGCCTCCGACTCTTCAGGCTCCTCTGGCTGAATCTGTGTGGTGGCAACAACGGCACTGGGTTCTGCATCAATGATCTGCTTCCCTTTTCGCGCGGCTGTGAAATTAGGTTCCGAGTCAGAATCGGAACTGGGATCTGATTCTGAAGCTTTGATCTCAGCCACCAATGACTGTTTTGAGCGACAACCATCAGTGTTGTGCCAGGGGCTTTTGTGGAACTCGCACCACTTCCCGGTGTCCTTCTTTGTCTTTTCTTTACCCTTCTTCGCCTGTGGTTGGGACTGGTTGTCCTTTTCCTGCCCCGTGCTCTGCGAGCCAGAGTTTGCCTTGCCCTGCTTCTGCGCAGGTTCGAAGTCACGCTTGTTCTTTTGCTGAAATTTCTGCTCAATTTTGACAGCATATCGATAGGCGGATCCGAGTGAAGATATTTCCAGGAAATCCATCTCTGTTCGGATGTACCGGTGTAGGCCACTGCGATATTTCAGTACTAGGTGCCGCTCGGAGTCCTTTATACCTAGCTTTGTGCGCAAGGTATGAAATTTGTTGGTGTACTCCGACACTATTTGGTCTCTTTCTTGATGCAGAATGGTCCATTTTGTGTACTGGTCATCATAGTTTCTGACAGGGTAATATTGTTCCTTGACGGCATCTATAAAAGAGGCCCAAGTGGGATTGGAATATTCAAACAATCCAGACTCGTCTGATGAGTTTTGCTCACAATAAGTTTCCCACCAATTTTTAACATGGGGGACGGCCTTAAGGAGCGCAAAGATTATCTTTTCCCTGTCGGAAAATTGGTGGACAGAGAAATGCCCTTCTAGTAGATTCAACCATTTATCTAGGGCATCGGCATCGATTTGGCCTTCAAATAAAGGGATATCAAAATTAACTTGTACCTTGAAGGGAGTCGTATGTACGAAATGGCTGCTCGTTGAGGGTGCATTTGCCGCTGTTGGCATGCGTTGAAGGATCTGGGCGAAATTATCCATCATCTCGTTCCTCTGTCGCGCGAGGGCTTCCTCGAGCAACAATTTGATAGGATCTACTGCTCCGTCGTCTCTCTTTTCTTCCGCCACGGGAGGCCGTTTGGGGCGGCGAGAGTGGTCTTCCCCAAGTGAAACTAGTTCGAGACCCAACTCTCTGTATCCTGACCTCGTCGGGGACATGCACCGAGAAACAATCAAAGAGAAGACCGCTCTGATACCACTGATCCGGATTTATGTGGGAACGAAACAAAAGATAGCATATACAGAGATATATTGCAAATAACACAGTGATACAGTAAACACATATTCTATTAAATAACGGAAATAGAACAGACTGTAAAATACAATAGCTGGAATGGTGGTAGCTATCTCTGAGAAGAGATGTGGCCGCTATGCTCATTCGTGCCAAGATGAATACAAAGAGAGGCCGAAAGGGCCTATTTATCATAAGCATGAGGGAAAGAATCCCAAACATCGAAAAACCTAACCCTAGAAGATGAACCGTCATGAAGTTTGCGGCCCCAAGGTGGTTAGTTGAACAGTCAACTTCCCGGGGTCATAACTTTTGCATACGATCTCCATTTGCGGCGTTCGGTAGCCCGTTGGGAAGGTCTGTCCGAGATTTACAACTTTCAAATGGATCCAAATGCATGCGGCTGGCAACCATTTGGTCCCCCCAATCGCCAAAAAATGTCGTTTAGGGCCTCAAAATGGCTCCAGAAGTTCAGGACCCGAAAAACTGCTAAAAATAGTATTTTACCAAAATTGCCAGAAGGCTGTTTTGAGCCAGTTGGAAGAGGCGGGCCGCCACCGATATCCACCTGGATCAATCCTCCCTCCTTAGGAAGCAATGGTATCCATTGCGTTAAATCCCTTATCATATGTCGAGCTTTGTGTCGAGTTGAGCTCTTGGTGCGACATTTGCTGAAGTGGAAAGATTGCCTTACTTTGACATCTTCAGAGGGTTGTAATTGTTGTTGATGGATGCGCTGGAGCTGTTCAACAGTTTTGGTTGTTGTGGTATCCTTGGTATGCACCAGTGTAGATGGTTTCTTTTTGGAGGGGCCCCTTGAATGCGTGGCCTTGCTCTGTAGAGGTACCCGAATAGGCGATGCTGCACTAACTTTGTGTTTTTCTTTTTCTACTGAGTAGAAGGATAATCTGCAGAGGTTGTGGATGTCTCCGCGATCTGATGTTCACCTTTAGTGGCAATTTCCAATAGGGAAAATTTCCCAGTGTGGGAGATTATCTTTCTTCCCTGCTCGTTTGGGGTAGGTGCAACTATCTCTGGTATCCGATAGAGTTGTCCTCCCAAAGTGATAATGACACTGCGAGGTCGTGATTCATATACAGCATGACGCTTCCACATATATGGTTGTCCTAACAGAACATCACATACTTCAAGTGGGGCCACATCACACAATACCTCATCTTTGAAGGGCTTGATGCCATATGGTAGGCGACATTGGTGACTGACACGGATCCTTCGTCCTTGGCTTAGCCATCCAATGGTGTATGGTTGTGGGTGTGGCGTTATTGGTAGTTCCAATCTCTTGATGACTTATTCTGAGATCGGGTTCTTCTGGCTGCCGCTGTCCACAACAAAGTGTGGGGGAATTCCCTTCACCCACATCTGTGAGTGGAAAAGGCGCTCCTCTGCCTCCGACTCTTTAGGCTCCTCTGGCTGAATCTGTGTGGTGGAAACAACGGCACTGGGTTCTGCATCAATGATCTGCTTCCCTTTTCGCGCGGCTGTGAAATTAGGTTCGGAGTCAGAATCGGAACTGGGATCTGATTCTGAAGCTTTGATCTCAGCCACCAATGACTGTTTTGAGCGACAACCATCAGTGTTGTGCCAGGGGCTTTTGTGGAACTCGCACCACTTCCCGGTGTCCTTCTTTGTCTTTTCTTTACCCTTCTTCGCCTGTGGTTGGGACTGGTTGTCCTTTTCCTGCCCCGTGCTCTGCGAGCCAGAGTTTCCCTTGCCCTGCTTCTGCGCAAGTTCGAAGTCACGCTTGTTCTTTTGCTGAAATTTCTGCTCAATTTTGACAGCATATCGATAGGCGGATCCGAGTGAAGAGATTTCCAGGAAATCTATCTCTGTTCGGATGTACCGGTGTAGGCCACTGCGATATTTCAGTACTAGGTGCCGCTCGGAGTCCTTGATACCTAGCTTCGTGCGCAAGGTATGAAATTTGTTGGTGTACTCCGACACTGTTTGGTCTCTCTCTTGATGCAGAATGGTCCATTTTGTGTACTAGTCATCATAGTTTCCGACAGGGTAATATTGTTCCTTGACGGCATCTATAAAAGAGGCCCAAGTGGGATTGGAATATTCAAACAATCCAGACTCGTCTGATGAGTTTTTCTCACAATAAGTTTCCCACCAATTTTTGACATGGGGGATGGCCTTAAGGAGCGCAAAGATGATCTTTTCCCTGTCGGAAAATTGGTGGACAGAGAAATGCCCTTCTAGTAGATTCAACCATTTATCTAGGGCATCGGCATCGATTTGGCCTTCAAATAAAGGGATATCAAAATTAACTTGTACCTTGAAGGGAGCCGTATCTCCGAAATGGCTACTCGTTGAGGGTGCATTTGCCGCTGTTGGCATGCGTTGAAGGATCTGGGCGAAATTATCCATCATCTCATTCCTCTGTCGCGCGAGGGCTTCCTCGAGCAACAACTTGATAGGATCTACTGCTCCGTCGTCTCTCTTTTCTTCCGCCATGGGAGGCCGTTTGGGGCGGCGAGAGTGGTCTTCCCCAAGTGAAACTAGTTCGAGACCCAACTCTCTGTATCCTGACCTCGTCGGGGACATGCACCGAGAAACAATCAAAGAGCAGACCGCTCTGATACCACTGATCCGGATTTATGTGGGAACGAAACAAAAGATAGCATATACAGAGATATATTGCAAATAACACAGTGATACAGTAAACACATATTCTATTAAATAGCGGAAATAGAACAGACTGTAAAATACAATAGCTGGAATGGTGGTAGCTATCTTTGAGAAGAGATGTGGCCGCTATGCTCATTCGTGCCAAGATGAATACAAAGAGAGGCCGAAAGGGCCTATTTATCATAAGCATGAGGGAAAGAATCCCAAACATCCAAAAACCTAACCCTAGAAGATGAACCGTCATAAAGTTTGCGGCCCCAAGGTGGTTAGTTGAACAGTCAACTTCCCGGGGTCATAACTTTTGCATACGATCTCCGTTTGGGGCGTTCGGTAGCCCGTTGGGAAGGTCTGTCCGATATTTACAACTTTCGAGGGGGCCCAAATGCATGCCAAAGGAAGCCATTTGGTCCCCCCAATCGCAAAAAAAATGTCGTCTAGGGCCTCAAAATGGCTCCGGAAGTTCAGGACCCGAAAAACTGCTAAAAATAGTAATTTACCAAAATTGCCAGAAGGCTATTTTGAGCCAGTTGGAAGAGGCGGGCCGCCACCGATATCCACCTGGATCAATCCTCCCTCCTTAGGAATCAATGGTATCCATTGCGTTAAATCCCTTATCATATGTCGAGCTGTGTGTCGAGTTGAGCTCTTGGTGCGACATTTGCTGAAGTGGAAAGATTGCCTTACTTTGACATCTTCAGAGGGTTGTAATTGTTGTTGATGGATGCGCTGGAGTTGTTCAACAGTTTTGGTTGTTGTGGTATCCTTGGTATGCACCAGTGTGGATGGTTTCTTTTTGGAGGGGCCCCTTGAATGCGTGGCCTTGCACTGTAGAGGTACCCGAATAGGCGATGCTGCACTAACTTTGTGTTTTTCTTGTTTCTGCTGAGTAGAAGGATAATCTGCAGAGGTTGTGGATGTCTCCGCGATCTGATGTTTACCTTTAGTGGCAATTGCGAATAGGGAAAATTTCCCAGTGTGGGAGATTATCTTTCCTCCCTGCTCGTTTGGGGTAGGTGCAACTATCTCTGGTATCCGATAGAGTTGTCCTCCCAAAGTGATAATGACACTGCGAGGTCGTGATTCATATACAGCATGACGCTTCCACATATATGGTTGTCCTAACAGAACATCACATACTTCAAGTGGGGCCACATCACACAATACCTCATCTTTGAAGGGCTTGATGCCATATGGTAGGCGACATTGGTGACTGACACGGATCCTTCGTCCTTGGCTTAGCCATCCAATGGTGTATGGTTGTGGGTGTGGCGTTATTGGTTGTTCCAATCTCTTGATGACTTCTTCTGAGATCAGGTTCTTCTGGCTGCCGCTGTCCACAACAAAGTGTAGGGGAATTCCCTTCACCCACATCTGTGAGTGGAAAAGGCGCTCCTCTGCCTCCGACTCTTCAGGCTCCTCTGGCTGAATCTGTGTGGTGGCAACAACGGCACTGGGTTCTGCATCAATGATCTGCTTCCCTTTTCGCGCGGCTGTGAAATTAGGTTCCGAGTCAGAATCGGAACTGGGATCTGATTCTGAAGCTTTGATCTCAGCCACCAATGACTGTTTTGAGCGACAACCATCAGTGTTGTGCCAGGGGCTTTTGTGGAACTCGCACCACTTCCCGATGTCCTTCTTTGTCTTTTCTTTACCCTTCTTCGCCTGTGGTTGGGACTGGTTGTCCTTTTCCTGCCCCGTGCTCTGCGAGCCAGAGTTTCCCTTGCCCTGCTTCTGCGCAGGTTCGAAGTCACGCTTGTTCTTTTGCTGAAATTTCTGCTCAATTTTGACAGCATATCGATAGGCGGATCCGAGTGAAGAGATTTCCAGGAAATCCATCTCTGTTCGGATGTACCGGTGTAGGCCACTGCGATATTTCAGTACTAGGTGCCGCTCGGAGTCCTTGATACCTAGCTTTGTGCGCAAGGTATGAAATTTGTTGGTGTACTCCGACACTGTTTGGTCGCTCTCTTGATGCAGAATGGTCCATTTTGTGTACTGGTCATCATAGTTTCCGACAGGGTAATATTGTTCCTTGACGTCATCTATAAAAGAGGCCCAAGTGGGATTGGAATATTCAAACAATCCAGACTCGTCTGATGAGTTTTGCTCACAATAAGTTTCCCACCAATTTTTGACATGGGGGACGGCCTTAAGGAGCGCAAAGATGATCTTTTCCCTGTCGGAAAATTGGTGGACAGAGAAATGCCCTTCTAGTAGATTCAACCATTTATCTAGGGCATCGGCATCGATTTGGCCTTCAAATAAAGGGATATCAAAATTAACTTGTACCTTGAAGGGAGCCGTATCTCCGAAATGGCTGCTCGTTGAGGGTGCATTTGCCGATGTTGGCATGCGTTGAAGGATCTGGGCGAAATTATCCATCATCTCGTTCGTCTGTCGCGCGAGGGCTTCCTCGAGCAACAATTTGATAGGATCTACTGCTCCGTCGTCTCTATTTTCTTCCGCCATGGGAGGCCGTTTGGGGCGGCGAGAGTGGTCTTCCCCAAGTGAAACTAGTTCGAGACCCAACTCTCTGTATCCTGACCTCGTCGGGGACATGCACCGAGAAACAATCAAAGAGCAGACCGCTCTGATACCACTGATCCGGATTTATGTGGGAACGAAACAAAAGATAGCATATACAGAGATATATTGCAAATAACACAGTGATACAGTAAACACATATTCTATTAAATAGCGGAAATAGAACAGACTGTAAAATACAATAGCTGGAATGGTGGTAGCTATCTTTGAGAAGAGATGTGGCCGCTATGCTCATTCGTGCCAAGATGAATACAAAGAGAGGCCGAAAGGGCCTATTTATCATAAGCATGAGGGAAAGAATCCCAAACATCCAAAAACCTAACCCTAGAAGATGAACCGTCATAAAGTTTGCGGCCCCAAGGTGGTTAGTTGAACAGTCAAGTTCCCGGGGTCATAACTTTTGCATACGATCTCCGTTTGGGGCGTTCGGTAGCCCGTTGGGAAGGTCTGTCCGAGATTTACAACTTTCAAATGGGCCCAAATGCATGTCGGTGGCAGCCATTTGGTCCCCCCAATCGGCAAAAAACGTCGTTTAGGGCCTCAAAATGGCCCCGGAAGTTCAGGACCCGAAAAACTGCTAAAAATAGTAATTTACCAAAATTGCCAGAAGGCTGTTTTGAGCCAGTTGGAAGAGGCGGGCCGCCACCGTTATCCACCTGGATCAATCCTCCCTCCTTAGGAAGCAATGGTATCCATTGCGTTAAATCCCTTATCATATGTCGAGCTGTGTGTCGAGTTGAGCTCTTGGTGCGACATTTGCTGAAGTGGAAAGATTGCCTTACTTTGACATCTTCAGAGGGTTGTAATTGTTGTTGATGGATGCGCTGGAGCTGTTCAACAGTTTTGGTTGTTGTGGTATCCTTGGTATGCACCAGTGTGGATGGTTTCCTTTTGGAGGGGCCCCTTGAATGCGTGGCCTTGCACTGTAGAGGTACCCGAATAGGCGATGCTGCACTAACTTTGTGTTTTTCTTGTTTCTGCTGAGTAGAAGGATAATCTGCAAAGGTTGTGGATGTCTCCGCGATCTGATGTTCACCTTTAGTGGCAATTGCGAATAGGAAAAATTTCCCAGGGTGGGAGATTATCTTTCTTCCCTGCTCGTTTGGGGTAGGTGCAACTATCTCTGGTATCCGATAGAGGTTTCCTCCCAAAGTGATAATGACACTGCGAGGTCGTGATTCATATACAGCATGACGCTTCCACATATATGGTTGTCCTAACAGAACATCACATACTTCAAGTGGGGCCACATCACACAATACCTCATCTTTGAAGGGCTTGATGCCATATGGTAGGCGACATTGGTGATTGACACGGATCCTTCGTCCTTGGCTTAGCCATCCAATGGTGTATGGTTGTGGGTGTGGCGTTATTGGTAGTTCCAATCTCTTGATGACTTCTTCTGAGATCAGGTTCTTCTGGCTGCCGCTGTCCACAACAAAGTGTAGGGGAATTCCCTTCACCCACATCTGTGAGTGGAAAAGGCGCTCCTCTGCCTCCGACTCTTCAGGCTCCTCTGGCTGAATCTGTGTGGTGGCAACAACGGCACTGGGTTCTGCATCAATGATCTGCTTCCCTTTTCGCGCGGCTGTGAAATTAGGTTCCGAGTCAGAATCGGAACTGGGATCTGATTCTGAAGCTTTGATCTCAGCCACCAATGACTGTTTTGAGCGACAACCATCAGTGTTGTGCCAGGGGCTTTTGTGGAACTCGCACCACTTCCCGGTGTCCTTCTTTGTCTTTTCTTTACCCTTCTTCGCCTGTGGTTGGGACTGGTTGTCCTTTTCCTGCCTCGTGCTCTGCGAGCCAGAGTTTCCCTTGCCCTGCTTCTGCGCAGGTTCGAAGTCACGCTTGTTCTTTTGCTGAAATTTCTGCTCAATTTTGACAGCATATCGATAGGCGGATCCGAGTGAAGAGATTTCCAGGAAATCCATCTCTGTTCGGATGTACCGGTGTAGGCCACTGCGATATTTCAGTACTAGGTGCCGCTCGGAGTCCTTGATACCTAGCTTTGTGCGCAAGGTATGAAATTTGTTGGTGTACTCCGACACTGTTTGGTCTCTCTCTTGATGCAGAATGGTCCATTTTGTGTACTGGTCATCATAGTTTCCGACAGGGTAATATTGTTCCTTGACGGCATCTATAAAAGAGGCCCAAGTGGGATTGGAATATTCAAACAATCCAGACTCGTCTGATGAGTTTTGCTCACAACAAGTTTCCCACCAATTTTTGACATGGGGGACGGCCTTAAGGAGTGCAAAGATGATCTTTTCCCTGTCGGAAAATTGGTGGACAGAGAAATGCCCTTCTAGTAGATTCAACCATTTATCTAGGGCATCGGCATCGATTTGGCCTTCAAATAAAGGGATATCAAAATTAACTTGTACCTTGAAGGGAGCCGTATCTCCGAAATGGCTGCTCGTTGAGGGTGCATTTGCCGCTGTTGGCATGCGCTGAAGGATCTGGGCGAAATTATCCATCATCTCGTTCCTCTGTCGCGCGAGGGCTTCCTCGAGCAACAATTTGATAGGATCTACTGCTTCGTCGTCTCTCTTTTCTTCCGCCATGGGAGGCCGTTTGGGGCGGCGAGAGTGGTCTTCCCCAAGTGAAACTAGTTCGAGACCCAACTCTCTGTATCCTGACCTCGTCAGGGACATGCACCGAGAAACAATCAAAGAGCAGACCGCTCTGATACCACTGATCCGGATTTATGTGGGAATGAAACAAAAGATAGCATATACAGAGATATATTGCAAATAACACAGTGATACAGTAAACACATATTCTATTAAATAGCGGAAATAGAACAGACTGTAAAATACAATAGCTGGAATGGTGGTAGCTATCTCTGAGAAGAGATGTGGCCGCTATGCTCATTCGTGCCAAGATGAATACAAAGAGAGGCCGAAAGGGCCTATTTATCATAAGCATGAGGGAAAGAATCCCAAACATCCAAAAACCTAACCCTAGAAGATGAACCGTCATAAAGTTTGCGGCCCCAAGGTGGTTAGTTGAACAGTCAACTTCCCGGGGTCATAACTTTTGCATACGATCTCCGTTTGGGGCGTTCGGTATCCCGTTGGGAAGGTCTGTCCGAGATTTACAACTTTCAAATGGGACCTAATGCATGTTGGTGGCAGCCATTCGGTCCCGCCAATCGCCAAAAAATGTCGTTTAGGGCCTCAAAATGGCCCCGGAAGTCGAGGACCCGAAAAACTGCTAAAAATAGTAATTTACCAAAATTGCCAGAAGGCTGTTTTGAGCCAGTTGGAAGAGGCGGGCCGCCACCGATATCCACTTGGATCAATCCTCCCTCCTTAGGAAGCAATGGTATCCATTGCGTTAAATCCCTTATCATATGTCGAGCTGTGTGTCGAGTTGAGCTCTTGGTGCGACATTTGCTGAAGTGGAAAGATTGCCTTACTTTGACATCTTCAGAGGGTTGTAATTGTTGTTGATGGATGCGCTGGAGCTGTTCAACAGTTTTGGTTGTTGTGGTATCCTTGGTATGCACCAGTGTGGATGGTTTCTTTTTGGAGGGGCCCCTTGAATGCGTGGCCTTGCACTGTAGAGGTACCCGAATAGGCGATGCTGCACTAACTTTGTGTTTTTCTTGTTTCTGCTGAGTAGAAGGATAATCTGTAGAGTTTGTGGATGTCTCCGCGATCTGATGTTCACCTTTAGTGGCAATTGCCAATAGGGAAAATTTCCCAGGGTGGGAGATTATCTTTCTTCCCTGCTCGTTTGGGGTAGGTGCAACTATCTCTGGTATCCGATAGAGTTGTCCTCCCAAAGTGATAATGACACTGCGAGGTCGTGATTCATATACAGCATGACGCTTCCACATATATGGTTGTCCTAACAGAACATCACATACTTCAAGTGGGGCCACATCACACAATACCTCATCTTTGAAGGGCTTGATGCCATATGGTAGGCGACATTGGTGACTGACACGGATCCTTCGTCCTTGGCTTAGCCATCCAATGGTGTATGGTTGTGGGTGTGGCGTTATTGGTAGTTCCAATCTCTTGATGACTTCTTCTGAGATCAGGTTCTTCTGGCTGCCGCTGTCCACAACAAAGTGTAGGGGAATTCCCTTCACCCACATCTGTGAGTGGAAAAGGCGCTCCTCTGCCTCCGACTCTTCAGGCTCCTCTGGCTGAATCTGTGTGGTGGCAACAACGGCACTGGGTTCTGCATCAATGATCTGCTTCCCTTTTCGCGCGGCTGTGAAATTAGGTTCCAAGTCAGAATCGGAACTGGGATCTGATTCTGAAGCTTTGATCTCAGCCACCAATGACTGTTTTGAGCGACAACCATCAGTGTTGTGCCAGGGGCTTTTGTGGAACTCGCACCACTTCCTGGTGTCCTTCTTTGTCTTTTCTTTACCCTTCTTCGCCTGTGGTTGGGACTGGTTGTCCTTTTCCTGCCCCGTGCTCTGCGAGCCAGAGTTTCCCTTGCCTTGCTTCTGCGCAGGTTCGAAGTCACGCTTGTTCTTTTGCTGAAATTTCTGCTCAATTTTGACAGCATATCGATAGGCGGATCCGAGTGAAGAGATTTCCAGGAAATCCATCTCTGTTCGGATGTACCGGTGTAGGCCACTGCGATATTTCAGTACTAGGTGCCGCTCGGAGTCCTTGATACCTAGCTTTGTTCGCAAGGTATGAAATTTGTTGGTGTACTCCGACACTGTTTGGTCTCTCTCTTGATGCAGAATGGTCCATTTTGTGTACTGGTCATCATAGTTTCCGACAGGGTAATATTGTTCCTTGACGGCATCTATAAAAGAGGCCGAAGTGGGATTGGAATATTCAAACAATCCAGACTCGTCTGATGAGTTTTGCTCACAACAAGTTTCCCACCAATTTTTGACATGGGGGACGGCCTTAAGGAGCGCAAAGATGATCTTTTCCCTGTCGGAAAATTGGTGGACAGAGAAATGCCCTTCTAGTAGATTCAACCATTTATCTAGGGCATCGGCATCGATTTGGCCTTCAAATAAAGGGATATCAAAATTAACTTGTACCTTGAAGGGAGCCGTATCTCCGAAATGGCTGCTCGTTGAGGGTGCATTTGCCGCTGTTGGCATGCGTTGAAGGATCTGGGCGAAATTATCCATCATCTCGTTCCTCTGTCGCGCGAGGGCTTCCTCGAGCAACAATTTGATAGGATCTACTGCTCCGTCGTCTCTCTTTTCTTCCGCCATGGGAGGCCGTTTGGGGTGGCGAGAGTGGTCTTCCCCAAGTGAAACTAGTTCGAGACCCAACTCTCTGTATCCTGACCTCGTCGGGGACATGCACCGAGAAACAATCAAAGAGCAGACCGCTCTGATACCACTGATCCGGATTTATGTGGGAACGAAACAAAAGATAGCATATACAGAGATATATTGCAAATAACACAGTGATACAGTAAACACATATTCTATTAAATAGCGGAAATAGAACAGACTGTAAAATACAATAGCTGGAATGGTGGTAGCTATCTCTGAGAAGAGATGTGGCCGCTATGCTCATTCGTGCCAAGATGAATACAAAGAGAGGCCGAAAGGGCCTATTTATCATAAGCATGAGGGAAAGAATCCCAAACATCCAAAAACCTAACCCTAGAAGATGAACCGTTATAAAGTTTGCGGCCCCAAGGTGGTTAGTTGAACAGTCAACTTCCCGGGGTCATAACTTTTGCATACGATCTCCGTTTGGGGCGTTCGGTAGCCCGTTGGGAAGGTCTGTCCGAGATTTACAACTTTCGACTGGGCCCAAATGCATGTTGGAGGCAGCGATTTGGTCCCCCCAATCGCCAAAAAATGTCGTTTAGGGCCTCAAAATGGCTCCGGAAGTTCAGGACCCGAAAAACTGCTAAAAATAGTAATTTACCAAAATTGCCAGAAGGCTGTTTTGAGCCAGTTGGAAGAGGCGGGCCGCCACCGATATCCACCTGGATTAGAACAACACTCAACCTCAAAATCTTTGGAACTCATTCATACAGATGTGTGTGGACCTGCCCAAGTTCAATCTTTGCAAGGAGAAAGGTACTACATGTTATTCATAGATGATTTCACAAGAATGGTATGGATAACTTTCCTCAAGGAAAATTTAGAAGCTTTTGACAAATTCAAAGTCTTCAAAGCATTAGTGGAGAATGAAAGTAGTCACAAGATCAAATGTTTAAGATCTGATAATGGAGGAGAATTTACATCAAATGAGTTCAAAGGCGGTTCTGTGCGGCAAAAAATCCACAGCAAAATTGAGTTTCGGAAAGGAAGAATAGGACTATCCAATAAACAGCCAGAACTATGCTCCTTGAAGCCAACATTGCAGAAACCTTTTGGTGGGAAGCAATAGTTGTAGCAGTATACATTATAAACCGAGCCCAACTGAGGGTTAACAATGATAAAACACCTTATGAGTTGTGGAATGGCATACCTGCTTCAGTTGGATATTTTAAGGTATTTGGAAGAAAGTTTTACATCAAGATAAATGATGATAACCTTGGAAAATTTAACTCCAAATCTGATGAAGGAATATTTCTTGGGTAATCTACAAGCAAAAAGGCATACAAATGTTACAAAAATAGGTTGAGGAAAATTTTTGAAAGCATAGATGTTAAGGTAGATGAAGAACTACCAGAAAACACTAAAGAACTAAGTCAAATAGATGCATAAGATACAGTCAATCAACAGGAAGAACCGGTGAATAATGAAGCAGAAAGTCAAACTTAAGATCAATACAAGAAACGAGATGAAGTAAAACCTACATCCACAGCAACAGACAACAGACCAACATCCAAGAAACCTTCAGTTAAGTCAATTAAAAGGGATGATCCTGATGATTTCATCATAGGAGATATTGAAGATGGAATCCAACTTAGAAAAGCACCAAAAAGGAGAGATCTTGCCCTACTATCAACCATTGAGCCCAAAAAAATCACCAAAGCACATATCGATGAATCATGGGTAAAGGGAATGAGTGATGAAATCAGTCAAATTAATAAAAGTGGAACATGGGAGCTGGTTCCTAGACCAAAAGACAAAAACATGATTGGCACCAAGTGGGTGTTAAAAAACAATATGAATGAAGAAGGCAAGATTGGTGTGCAAGGGTTATGCTTAGATTGAAGGAGCATACTTTGATTAAACTTTTGCCCCAATTGATCGGATGGAAGCCATTAACATGTTTCTTGCATACTCTTGTTTTAAAATTTTCAAAGTTTATTAGATGGATGTAAAATCTTCCTTTCTGAATGGTGAACTAAATGAAGTAGTCTACATTGAACAACCAAAGGGATTCAAGTAGCCTGGAAAAGAAGATTATGTTTGGAAGTTGAAGAAGGCTCTTTATGGGCTTAAACAAGCTCCGAGAGCTTGGTATGCTCGGTTAGAGAAGTATATTATTCAACAAGGTTTTAGAAGAGGTAATGCAAATAGTAATATTTATTTCAAAACAAAGAAAGTTGAACTTTTGATTATTGTGGTCTATGTAGATGACATTATCTTTGGATGCAATAATGAGAAACTAAGTCATGAGTTTGTTGGGGTCATGGAACGAGAATTTGAGATGTCTATGATCGAGGAACTTTCCTTCTTTCTTGGACTTTAGATGTCACAAACATCTAAGGGATCCTTATATCTCATTCCAAGTACCTAAAAGAAATGCTCAAATGGTTTGGGATGGTTGAGTGTGCCCCTATGAGTACTCCTATGGAAACTAGTTGTAGGATCAGTAAAGATGATGATGCACCATTAGTTGATGTCACAATCTATCGGTCTATGATTGGCAGCCTGTTATATTTAACTGCTTCAAGACCTGACATTATGCAAGTTGTTGGCATGGTAGATAGATTCCAATATTGCCCAAAATAAACACATGTGTTAGCTGCCAAGATAATCTTTAGATATCTTGAAGGTGCATTTGAGCTTGGACTTTGGTATCCCAAAAATCAGAAGTTTGACCTCATAGATTATACTAATGCAGATTGGGCAGGAAGTCTAGATGACCAAAAGAGTACTAGTGGGAATGCATTCTTCTCAGGAGAGTGCCTGGTAGCCTGGTCAAGTAGAAAGCAATCATCCGTATCCTTGTCCACTGTTGAGGTCGAGTATAGAGCAGCAGTTGAGTGTTGTACTCATATTTTTTGGATGAAGCAGTGATTGAAAGAAGTCAAAGTTGAATACAATCAACCTATACCAATCTACTATGACAATACGAGTGTTATCAGCATATCTAAGAACCCAACTATGCACTCAAAGACCAAGCATATACCTATCAAGTACCATTTTCTTCGAAAACAAGTCAATGAACAACAAGTGAAATTGGAGTTTGTGAATACAAAGGAACAAGTAGCTGACATATTTACTAAACCTCTACCCAAAGATGCCTTCAAATATCTTAGGAGGAAGCTGGGAGTTATCTCCCTTCAACATTGAACGCCATATCCACATGATTTGAGAAGGGTGCTATAAGGACTAAGCACCCAAGGCAGCCTCAATTAAAATGTGCAAGACTTGGATCAACCATAAGGAAAATATCACTCTAAGTGTATGTAAAATTGCAGCTGTAAAATTTCATGGGCCTTCTGAATTGTAAAAGAAGGTAACAAGGGAAAATAGATTTTTTTTGTAAAGAAGGAAAAGATCAAGTCAGAAGGAGAGTTAAACTAGATATTTGGATCTTGTTAAGAATAAGACAATCAAAGTTTTATCTCCTTCCAAATCAGAAGGGGTTCTACTATTCCTCTGTCTTTCAAAGATAATGATGTCAAAAGTTCGGCCTTGATTATAATTGAAAGAGCAACGGCTAGCATAAGTGTAGATGATGTGTAAATCACTAAGTGCTCTCGCCACTTAGGAATTACAACATGAAGAGATTGGATAAAATTATTACTAAAGGAAAGATTGAGGGATCAATTGAGGTTATAAAATAAGGTGACAACATTAATGATACTAAAGTTGTTTGTGAACCTGATGTGCTCTAGCAAATGTATAGATGGAAGATTAAATTGAAGGTTTATCTTGCACCGATCTTATTTAAGCCTGATACATCAAGGAACAGAATAACAGGGGGAGCAGTAGCATCTAAAAAACAGTGGTAAGAACATATACAAATCCTTCTCCAATCAGTGATTGTCAGCATGACACGATAGGGGGAGCATGGTTACACTCTTTGAACAAGTCTCATGTCTCATATTTGACTCTCCTATCAGCAGCAACCTTGTCATTGATGTCAAAGGCGGAGAATTAGAGCAAGTAAAACAAGATTGTTTGAAAAGATACAATCATTAGCAGTGAAGGTTCCAATATCAAATTTGATCATATGACAGGGGGATTTCATGTCCCAAAATTTTGCATTGGGTCACAATGGCCCAAGCCACTTGGCCATACTCATGATAGTTTGTCAAATTGGTGCTAAGTATCAAATAATTTCCAAGAATGATGTCCAAGTTGGTAATAATGTAAAACTAGATCCAAATGGACAAGGTGGGTCACATTAAGAGAAAATTCCCTATTCAAAGTTGTAATATTCCCATCCAAATGAACTATCATGGAGGAAAATTACTAGTTCCCTAGGTTGGGGGTGGAAGCATTAAAAGTTGGAGTAAAGGAGCTACAAGACCCAAAATTACCTTAGACTTACAAATTCACATTAAATGGGTCAATTAAATAATAATACACATAAGAGGTTGTGGGACCCACATGTGGAAAGATTCCCCACTACACTTGGCATGATTCTCTCACCAATTTGAGTTCAAGATGAAGGGTAACATACTTGGGGGAGTTTAAGAGGTATTATTCATGGCATGAGTCATGTAAGGTCGAATTGGAATGGAAGAATAACTCCCATGGAAGAGGAAGAGGCATCTTAGAAGAATTGTGACACTTGGAGCTAGATTCCCTAACTCCTATGACAACAATGATGAAGATTCTATGACACCGATGACAAAGTTCATACCTGATTGCTGACATATGACATATATGACATGTCAGGGCTAAAAATAGCCTCCAAGAGGGCGCACAAGGGAGTTGAGGAAGCCAAGAAGCTTCCCCATTCGAATTGAGGGAAGATGGAGACTAGGAATTGTTGGACAAATGACACACATTGGAATCTCTCCCTAACTCAAGTTGGGATGAGTCTCTTTGATGGAATTATAGCTAAGGAGGCCTTTGGAAGTTTATAATAAACAAGAACAAAGAATGAAAGCAGCTTTTGATCATTTCTCATTTTGCAAATTGGAGATCATATCTTGTCCAAGCTAGTAGAGTGTTATTCTACTTGCCTTAGTACCAATTTCGAGGGTGAAAGATTCCCATTCTAATTGGAAATTGGAGAGGCCATTCAGACATTTAATTTGGAGATAAAATGGAGTTATTTGTTGCAGGTTGAAGCTACAGGGCATCTCGTGATTCTTTCTTCTTCAACTTGTTCCCATCTCTATCTCACATTTCTCTGCATATTTTGGCTCTTGGAGGAAGGGCACACTTGGTGAGATGTTGATCTCTTTGTGAGAGTCCAAGATACACCATTTATTTGTAATATGATATATATACTCTGTATTTTATTCTCAGAAAACTCTCATTTCGAAATACCAAGTGAAACTATGTAAAAATACCAATCAATGCATAAATGGTGCCATTTTCCCTATATCTTGTTATGAGAGCTTGAAGTTGCTATATTTCGATTTGCATCAGTTCATATCTGTGATTTTTATGGTGTATGGAGATTCATTAATGTCTTGGAGAAGTTTCATATACATTGCATAAGCCTTTGGAACACAAATCTCGAATTTCATAGCAAGTGGTGAAGTTTCATATCATTTCCCCCTATGTGAAGACATGTCCACAAACCTCGGATTTATGGGAGTTGCAGCAGCATTTATAAACTGATTAATGACGAATTTGGGTTCCCATTGAATTCCTTTAACTAATCCATGTCTCTGTTCTGAAATTTGGGAGGTTCGTATTGCATTTGGGAATACATTAGTGACCTCTACCCTTCGGGGTTTGAACCTCGAATTTACTAGTAAATTTCCCTATTCTCTCCTAAAGTTAAATGAATGTTGCAGAAGTATTTTGAGAGTTTCCAAGGATCCATCAACTTAATTTTTATGTCTCAATACTTTCCAACACTTTCAATCCCAATTTGAAATTCTTTGGAGTCTTTTGGAGCCATCTACCCTTGGGGGTTTCAACATCGATTTTCCTAGTAATTCTGCCTTTCATTATCTAATTGTAAATGCAAGTTGCTGAAGTATTTGGAAAGTGTCCAAGAATATAATAGCTGATTTAATGTGTCCAAATACATCTCAATCCACTCCATACACCATTCGAAAATATTTGGGATCATTTGGGACAGTTCGGGGCTTTACTAGTCCAAGTTTCAAAAATTGACTAAATTGGGAAAAATTTCAAATTGGGGACATTATAGGGGAGCTTCTTGTGAGGGGGGTCATGTTTTAAATGTGTTTCCATCAATGCCAAAGGGGGAGATTGTTGGAATTTTTTGCATTAATGTCAATGAATCCTCTAAGTGCCATTGATATGATGATCAAATTTGAAGGATGCATCAAAGGGTTCACTAAGTTGAAGACTCCATGCCATCGAAGCTACTGTGAAGAACTTGGTTGAAGTTAACAAGCATCTCGATTGTATTTTACAAGTTTGGGTTAGATTCCCATCTATAAAATTGATTCATACTGGTCAGGTATGCAAGCAACTCCTTAATTTCTTGAGTATGGATCTTGTAGCCCATTTGTAAAATATTTTCAAAAATATAAGAATCCCTTATGTTTCTAAGAGTGGGGTTGGTAGCCCCTCCTTGATGGGTTTTGTATCCCATAAGAATATTTGATTAACATTTAAAATATGTCTTATAAACGATGGCTCACTGTATTTGCATATTGAATTAATGAAGAAGTTTAGGTCAGCCCCAACATTGTGATAATTTTTCATTTGGAGTGACATGTCAGCTCCCCTTTATGACATAACTTGCAAATGTCATGTCAGACTAATAAGCAATGATAGTTCGAACCCTACATATAAATATCAACACATATAAATAGAGATGTTTTGCACTCATTTGGAAGTTGGTTGGGCTATGAGATGGTCATAAAAAGTGCGAGCTACAGCGTTAGAGAAGTAGGGGCCCAAAGGTGACCGTGGAGGGCCGAGGAGTCGGGTCACTGTGGTGGTAAGAGAAGAGTAGGTCCGAGAATATCTGAGGCAAGGAACATGTTCGAAAATTTATGAGGCAAATTCCAGCTCTGTAGGTGACTTTGAAGAGTCTGAGGGTGATAGAAATAAGGGTATGAAGGCTGCTATAGTTTGAGACTTATCTCAGATCTGATCAAGTTTTGAAATCAAGTGTGAATTCTGCGACAATCCCAGTTTTGTCTTGAGTTTGATCAAGGTTAGAAGAAGTGGATGCGAGCACAAGATTGATGTGTATGAAGTCTGCATCAGTAAGAGTTTGATCAGGTTTTAACAAATCTCAAGTGCATCCAAGGTATGTTATGAATGATTGTATCTACTATTGTCTGAAGCTTACAAGCCTAAGTGTTGAAGTTGACTTGTGACAGTCCTAATATTGTTTGAGGAATTAAGAAGTGATTATTTGTAAACAACAAGTTGTATCTACTTTTAAAGGGTGGTAGGGTGGAGCAAAGGAGGACTTAACAGTCCTTGACATGTAGTAGCATGTCTTAGGGTGTTGTATCACCCTTTCAGCTGAAGCTAATAAAACCAGAAGTTGTAGCCTCTTGAGGTGCTGAAGCACCTCCTTGGATGTAACACTTATTCATATTTAAATATGTAGGTTACACATTTAGTAAATCTTTGTGTTCTCATGTGCATATGCGGAATGTTTGATCTAATTAGAAGTATCACTACCAACTAACTGGAAGGAGTAATTAACAGAAGCAATTAAAAGAAATATATATTGTTGATGTTTTGAAGTTGATAGTAAATTTTTTTAATTATATAGATCACAGATTCACCCCCCCATCTCAGTGATCTATGTGTGTTCACAGGCCCTAGACATGTTGCCGCTCGGTTGGATAGATTCTTGATCCACAACTCCTTGCTCTACAGGTTTAGGATTTCTTCCCACATCCTGTCTTCTGGTGTCTTAGATCATAATCCAATTTATCTCCTTATCAAGCTTGAGCCGGACATTGGTCCTATCCCCTTCCGTTTTCTCCATATTTGGAAGGAACAACCAGAGTTATTTGATATTGTAAGGAAAGCCTGGGATGTGGACATAGGGGGTTCTCCCTTCTTTATATGGGAAGAAAAAATGAGGAGAGTTAAAACATATTTGAATTTATGGGGAAAATTATCAATTCCCTCCCTCCTCTAGGAAAGGAAGAAAATGTTGTTGGCCTTAGAGACCCACATTGAGGAATGGAAAACAAAGAGGTGACCTCTCATGATCTGAAAAAAAAAAAAGAGGATGAATTGTAGAAAGTGCTTCATAAAGCTCACAAAAAGGAAGAAGGGTATTAGAGGCTTCAATCTAGAAGCCTGTGGTTGATATTGGGGGATCAGAACAATAAATTCTTCCACAAGCAGTCTCAAATGAGGGTACATAAAAAAACTGTCCAAGAAATTGAGAAGAAAGAAGGGGAGAAAATTCAAAATTTTGAAGAAATAAAAGAGGAATCCTTCATACACTGTAACAAACTTTACTTTAGAGAAAATGAGGACAATGAAGAGGCACATAGGGAATCTATTCATGCCATCCTCTAATTGGTTTCTCAATAATACAATATTGAGCTGACTAAGCCAATCACAGAGGAATAAATCAGAGCAACCACGTGGGGGATGGAATCGGACAAGGACCCTAGTCTCGATGGGTTCTTCATTTATTTCTATAAAATATGTTAGAATATCATTAAGAAAGACCTTATGCGAATGATGGAATACGCCCAGAGGAAGCCATGCCTGGGAGGAGCAATAAATTCCTCCTTTATGGCCGTAATCCCCAGAGAATCCAACCCCTCCCCTTTCAGCAGATTTCATCCCATTTCCATATGTAATGTTTCGTATAAGATCTTCTCAAAAATCATCTCCATGCACCTCAAAGGTATTCTCCCCTCCATAATTTCGAAAAATCAAGGGGGATTCATCCAGAAGCACGAGATTTTGGAGAATATAATCCTAGTTCAGGAAGCCATCCATACAAGAATGGCAAAGAAAGAAAAAGGAATGACAATAAAACTTGATATGACCAATGCCTTTGATAGAGTAAACCATCAATATCTCTACAAGGTGCTTCAAAATTTTGGATTCGGTGAAAATTCATTTCAGGGATCAAAGCCTACACTGGTTATCCATGGATTGCTCCATTAGTGAATGGAAGGGTCTCAAGATTTTTTAATGCCTCTAAAGGGATAAGGCAAGGATGCCCCCTTTCTCTGCTCATCTACATTATTATGGCAAATTCTTTGAGCAGGGCATTGGAAAAGGCTAGAGTGGAAGGTCAAATTAAGGGCATTAATATTGTTAGAAATGTGAAGGAGATCAATCACTCTCAGTTTGTAGATGATTACCTGCTCATTGGGGGAGCTTTCCTATTCATCACTTAAAGATTCATTCGCATATTGCAAACATTTTGTCAAACCTATGGTAACATAATCAACCACCATAAAAGCCAAATTTATGGATGGAATATTTTGGCCCTCCTCTTGTGCAACATTCAACATGAATTTGGCTTCCAAGGATCAGGAAATTGGAATATTTTAAATATTAGGGAATTCCAATAGCAAAAGGAAACCAATATGAGGAAAATTGGCAAGAAAACTTGGAAAAAATTTCAAAGATGATTAAGAATTGGGGAGCAAATTGGCTAAATCTTGCTGGCAGAGTGACGCTAATAAAAGCAGTTCTATCCTCCATTCCCATGTACCTATGTTCTCTCCTATTATCTCCTGCATCCATCATCCATCAAATCAACAAATTGATTAGGTCCTTTCTTTGGAAAGGAGGCAGGAAAAATGACAATAAAATCTCTCTAATAAGTTGGAATGTCATTAAATGCCCCATAGATCGTAGGGGTTTGTTCATTAGAGATATCCAACTCAACAATTTGTCCCTAAGAGCTATACTACTATGGAAAATCATTTCCCTAGAGAGGAAATGGGCTACAAAGGTATTACACGGGAATTATCTGGAAGGAAGCAGGCTCAGATGTCCTGACTCCCCCCCTCAGGCTCAGAATGGATCTTTAATTTGGAAGCTTTGCGTCAAAGCGTGGAAATTTTTTCACATGAATCTGCATTGGATTCCTTGGAATGGGAAGCAAATTCATCTATGGACATATAGTATATTCCTCAATGATCGTCCTTTGGTAACTATTATGGACCTTCAGGATCTCAAGGACTGGATGATAAGCAATGGTTTCGTTAAGCTAGGATATATTTGTAAATGGAAAATATCTAATCGTCTTTGGTGTGGATGGATCCCTCTATATCCACCCGACCATCTCCTTCCCGCCCTCCGACTCATGTTCCAAGGGCTCAAAAGGAAATCCCCCATTGGAAAAAAATAGAAAGGATGTCATAGGATGGGGAAATCAAGTTGGGTTTTGCTCAGTCAAACAAGGAAATGCAAATAGGCAATCTCTCCAAGGTTCTCCCTCCAAACCTAAGATATGGAACGGTGTCTGGCACAATAACGTGCCTCTGACAATTAACTTCTTTTGTTGGGTAGTGGCCATGGGAAAATTATTACTGGAGAAAATATAAAAATGGCTTCATTGGTTTATCACGATGTGTGTTATGCCAGGAAAGTGAGGAATCTACTTCTCACCTCTTGATGCTTTGTCCATTTGCTAAAAAGGTTTGGAAGGAGGCCCTTGGTTCTCTTATTCCCCATTTCTCTATGCTACACTCATTACACTCTATGTTTTCCTCATGGGAACATGCTTACTCTCTCTCACTTAAAAATAAGCCTCTGTTAAAATGGCTTTGGTTGACTCTTCCAAATTTATCTGCTGGAAGATCTAGTTGGTGAGAAATTGAATAATTTTAGAAGAAGATAATTCCTCCCCTCTTTAGGTGGCTGGGAGAGATTAATCCCTGTTGGTTGAATTCTCTTATGAAAATCATGGGATACCTCTTATCATCTAAGAGTTGCTTCCTGATGAACATAATTGGTTAGACTCTCTTCACCTTAAGGAGAGAGGATTTTCAACTCCTCCCAACAGATCCTTCCAGAAATGGGAATTGAGACTGACTGATGGAGAATTCAAGAAGTGCAAAGATCAATAGAATTGTCCTATGCTTTTTTTTTTACGGAGGAACAAAAGGCAACCCTGGGGCGACAGGTGTGGGGGTGGGGGGGGGTTCTATTTTATCCCAAAGGAAATACGAAGGAAACCTTTTCTTGGAGTCTAGGGTAGGAAACTAATAATATAACAAAACTTTTGGCTCTGATTCAAGGGATAAAACTCATGAACAATATGAGAATCAATGAAGCCATCATTATTGGTGACTCGAGACTTATAATCAATGCCATGATCTCCATAATCCCTCTCAAGAACATCAATCTTGCTAGAATTCAAGAAAGAATATGGAAGAATCTAGAAGAACTGAAGGAAGTGGAATTCTACCATGTCCTTAGAGGCAACAATGCGAAGGTATACAAGCTGGAAAATTTAGCTTCAGCTAGGCCGGAAGGATCTATCCAATTCTCAAATGGCAGGTGTGATCATGAAACTATTCCTTAGCAAAGTGACCTTAAGGTTTGATCTAGGAAGGGGCCTTGTTACAATGGGAAATACGATAATGTCAGATCATAAGCAAAGGGTATTGAATTCATGAGAAAAGATGGTTGCATGTGGAGGCACATGGCCTCTAAGCTCGCGCAATCCGTTGGATATGTGGTTTCTTCATGGGGATGGCGTCATGCTTTCTCCTCATTAATCCTCCCTGCTAGTTCATACCTTCCCTCTATCCCTAGAGTGATTACGATGGGAAATCCTTTTATTCGAAAGGACTGTCTAGGGGATACATTCATGGATTTTCGTCCCTCCCACGAGCATAATTATTTGGTGGTAATCATGAATGTGAATGCGGTCTCGTATGCCAAAGGTGGTGAATTTCTACAACAGGACAAGCTTGTTTTGGAAATTATGCAGTGGAGTCCTCCATTCGTGGAAGATACATTGGGAGCAATCATAGTGCAATGAGGTGTAACGTGATTAAATTCGCAAATTATTGGGCATACAAATAAAAGTATTAGAATCCAAAATTCTTTTGTGTGTGAGAGACATCTCCAGGCGAGTCCAAGTTTGACAAAGACATTATGCTTTGGCCCAACTCCTCGTCCATTGGCGATATGGATAGTGATAGCTATGCAGATGAAGAAGACTCTTGTGCACGGCACAGGTTGAGAGGATTTTCTGCAAGCCATTGGAGGGCTCAAAAGGAAAGTTCATCTTCTGCAACAGGATATGCAGAGCTAAGATCATCGTTTGGAAGCTTGTTAGGATGAGGAAGACCAAATTCGTGTATCGGAGTGTGGATATTTTCAGTACCAGTTGGCCATTCTTGCTGCAAATTATGAGCAGCAACACGCTCACTCTGTAGAACTCAAGGCAAGAATCACAGAGTTGGAGGAAGCAGTGAAAACGCTCTAGTTGAAACAAAAGGAAAAAGAAATGGTGGAAGAATCCACCTCTCGCCATCCTTTACTCAATATTGTAATGTCCCCTCCCATCATACCAGTGCGGTGGAGAGGATCGTGATGCTAAAACCGGGCATCTAGCCCCATGTACTTTTAAATAAGCATTCACATAATATAAAAGAACATATGGAAATGTATAATTGTAAGAAAAACACAACGGAAGTAATATCAATTACACATTCATCATACATTCAAGATATTCATCAAATACATAAATGCAAAGTTAACACAGGAGAATACTTATCTTAACAAAGTAGTCCCAAGCAACCAGCTATGCATCTGCAATGTTCCACCCAACCATAGGCCAGTTATGCTTATCAACCTCTTGATACAACTGCCACCCCCGAGCTGGGCATGATTTCTACAAGGAACCAGGGAACAACAGACTCACACATAGCCAAGCATACACCAAGATGAGCCAAGCCAATCTACAATTGGGTTTATCAGGTTGTTGGGAAATGAAAAGGAAGAATTGCTGAGCTAGTGAGCTCAACCACAAAGCTATGGATACCTCTACAAGATCTATTTAGCTTGGCACCCACAATGCCTACACACCCCACTCAAGGAAGTATTCCCTTCACCAATTCACGGTCCCTCAGGCCATACCTTCCAATTCTAGAGTGTCCTAGGTGTGCATAGAAGAGTAGCCAACCCTCTTGATCTTCTTGAGAGGTTACTCCCTCCACTAGGTTTATCAAGCCAATTATGTCCACTACCACTCCAAGTTTCTTGCTCACAGGTTCAAATAAAAAACAGGGATGCACATAACAACAAAAGTATAAGTGTTGGGCATGAAGAAACGTTTTTACAGTGAGATGCCCAAAGATGGGGTTTTCTTTAGCTTCAGAAAAACATGGGAAACCCAAAAATGAAACTGGAAGATGGGGAACAACCCTGGGAAGCCAAATCCGTTTTCAGAAAAACGTCGAGGGACATTCTGGGGCAAAAACGACCTCCGTAATAGTCCCAAATCGTGGGCCTTCTCTCCCAGCTGCTGTATAATGCAAAAATGAGCTCCCGGGCATGGAAAATGCAGGAAAAATGGTGAAAAACGTGATGGGAAAGACCCAGTAGTTCAGATTGCGTGAGAGAGGAAAAACTATGGGTCTAGAATGGCTTTTAGCACCATTTCGTGGGTGTTTTCTTGCCCAAGGAGACAAAATATGATTTCCCAGGTTGATGGCTTGCCCATACACAAAATTGGCTGCCATACCTCTTCATTCCCAAGGCATTAACTGCCTCAACCAATTTCTGGAAGAATTAAATGATTGGGTCCATAACCCAAAGTGGGTAGTTGGTGGTTTATGGGTTTTCTCATTGACACATGGATTAACACCATTGGCTCAAGGGTTTGAATAATTTCCCTCCCTATTCCTTGTAGAATCATGCCCCCATCTCTTTGTTGCATTGCATAGCTAGTTGTGGGTTTTTCATTAAAATTCGTATTTACATGATGTCTTAATTTACATTGTGCCTATCTAGCACAAGAACCATAGGCATCTATTTTTAATTGCCGATACATAAAACGCTAAATCAATGGTGGGGCCTTGGCCTTGAGCTCCTCACCATGATTAAGTAACAATATTTACATCATTTACGATTTAATGCAAAGGGGGTCAAAATGGGGACATTACATTCCCCTCCCCTTACATTAGCACTGTCCTCAGTGGCTCATCAAAATTGAACAAAAATGGATATGCCACCCTCATGGCATCCTCCAGCTCCCATGTAGCCTCATCGGGACTGTAGTGCTTCCATTGCACCTTTACTTGTCCGATGGCTCGGTTCCGGAGCAATGTTACCTTCTTGTCTAGGATGCGCAATGGGTCGGTTTGGAACTCTCCTTCGGGTTCCACCTGGATCACATCCCAATTAATCACATGGTTAGGATCATGTACATTTTCTTAAGCAAAGAGACATGAAAAACATTATGAGCTTTAGTGCTAGCAGGCAATGCAAGTCTATATGCAACTAGCTCTATTCTTTCAAGCACTTCAAATGGCCCACAATATCTAGGTGATAGCTTGGCACAACTCCCAAGCTTCAAGGAACTCTTCCTTGATTTCACTCTAAGATACATATGATCCCCAACATTGAATTCCCTATGCACTCTATGTTTATTGGCATAGCTTTTCTGTCTATCCTGGGCTGTTTTTAAATTCTGTCTGATCTTGGAAACTTCTTGCTCCATTTCCTTAAGCAATTATGGCTCAAGTACAATTTTGTTCACTGGATTGTCCCAAGTCACTGGTGTCCTACACGTTATGCCGTACAAAGCCTCATAAGGACTCATTCCCAACGATGCTTGTTTCCCATTGTTATATGCAAATTCTACCAAGTGTAGATAATCCTCCCACTTGGATGGTTTGTCCATTACATACATGCAAAGCATGTCTTCAAGCACCTGATTTACTCTTTCTGTTTGCCCATCTGTTTGAGGATGGTACACGGTGCTAAAGTTCAACTGTATACCCAAATCTACAAAGAGACCTTTCCAAAAATTGGAAGTGAACTTGGTATCCCTGTCAAAAATTATTGCCTTAGGCAATCCATGTAATCTGAAAATTTCCTTCATGAAAATATTTGCAATGGCATCGGCTTTATGTGTGGACTTAACCGGTATAAAATGTGTTGCCTTTGTTAACTTGTCCACCACAACCATGATGGAATCATGTTGTCTCACAGTCATTGGCAATCCTGTAATAAAGTCCATGGATATTACTTCCCATTTCCATTCTGGAATTGGCATTGGGAGCAATAAACCTACTGGATGTTGGTGTTCACTCTTCACCTGCTGACATTCCATACACTTAGAAATGTATTCAGCGATGTCCTTCTTCATGCCTGGCCAGAAATAATATTTTCTTGCTATAGCAATTGTTTTCTGATATCCTGGGTGACCAGAGTATGGAGCTTTATGGATTTCATCCATAACGATTCTCCTTAAATCTGCCGCATTTGGAATATAAACTCTATTCTTATAAGTAAGAAGTCTGTCTCCTTCCAAATGATAGCCTTCATACTTCTTTTCAAGGTCTTGTTGCTGCAATTTGCCCTTTATCTGCTCATACACTTCATCCTCAACCATATGGTTAACAATCAGCTACCTCAAATCTGGTTGGAAAGTACTAAGCGCTGCCACATACATTTCATGTACCTTCCTGCTGAGTGCATCAACCACCTTGTTTTCTTTCCCTTTTATGTGTTTGATTTCAAAATCGAATTCACACAAAAATTCCAACCATCTAGCTTGCCTAGCATTTAAAGTTGATTTATCAAACAAGTATTTCAGACCACAATGGTCTGTCCTTAACTCAAATTTTCTTCCCATTAAGTAATGCCTCCACATCTTTAAGGCATGTACTATGGCTGCAAATTCTATATCATGAGTAGCATAGTTCTTCTCATGCTCCTTCAACTTTCTTGACTCGTAGCATATCACGTACTTGTCTTGCATAAGAACTCCTCCAAGTCCTTGATTGCATGCATCGGTACACACCACAAAGTCTTTTTCCGGGTCTGCAATTTTCAAAATTGGTGCACTTGTATGAAGATTCTTCAACCGTTGAAAACTTTCCTCACATCTTGGTGACCATTCAAACTTTATCCCCTTCTTTTGCAAAGAAGTGATCGGGTTCGCAACCTTGGAGAATCCTTCGATAAACCTCCTGTAGTAACCAGCAAGGCCCATAAAGGATCTCACATCTGTCACATTCCTTGGAGTTGGCCAATTCATAATGGCTTCAATCTTCTCAAGGTCTACAGATATTCCTTCGTCGGAGATGATGTGACCCAAATAATGAATTCTATCTTTATAAAAGTCACATTTGCTCAACTTTGCATACAGCTTATGCTCCCTTAGTAATTGCATTGTCATTCTCAAATGTTCTTCATGATCTTCTTCATTCTTAGAATAGATGAGAATGTTGTCTAGGAATACAAGAACAAACTTATCCAAATACTTGCTAAAAACATTATTCATGAGACACATGGATGTAGCTGGTGCATTTGTGAGACCGAATGGTACCACTACAAACTCATAGTGTCCATACCTTGTTCTAAAGGCTGTCTTATGAATATCTTCTTCTTTGATTCTTAGCTGATGGTAACCAGACCTCAAGTCAATCTTTGAAAATACCTTTGCTCCTCTCATTTGGTCAAAAAGGTCATCAATTCGGGGCAATGGGTATTTGTTCTTCACAGTGACTTTGTTCAACTACCTGTAGTCAATACATAACCTGAGTGTTCCATCTTTTTTTTTCACAAATAGAACAGGTGCTCCCCACGGGGACACACTTGGCCTAATATATTTCTTTTCCAGCAACTCTTGTAATTGCATTTTCAATTCTAGCAATTCTGGTGTACTCATCCTATAGGGTGTCTTAGACACTGGTGCCGCTCCTGGCACAAGTTCAATTGTAAAATCAATGTCTCTCTTTGGAGGGAGTCCTGGAATCTCATTAGGAAAAACATCCCTGAATTCTTGTAATACTTGATAGTCTTCCAATTTAAGAGCTTCATTCTCTGCTGCCTCTAAAATGTGGGCTGCATACAATTGACATCCCTTCCTACAGAACCTCTTCAGCTGCATGGATGAAACCTGTCTGACAGAAGTCACCTTTGGAATTCCTTTTACAACCCTCGGGTTTCCTTCTTCGTCCATGCATTCAAATGTCTTATTGTAGCAGTCAAGTTTAACCCTGTGTGCTTCTAGCCAATCCATTCCAATGAGAATATCATAGGAACACAGTGGTAAAATATTAAGATCTGCATAAGTGAATAGCTCATCCATCTCTAATGGACATTTCTCTACTATTTCACTAACTTTTCTCTTGGTTCCAGTAGCTAGTTGAACTAACCATGATTTACTATGCTTTAATTTCTTGAAAGCACAAATCTCAACAATTCTAGGAGTGACATAACTGTGAGTAGATCCAGGATCAATCAAAATAGAAACAGATTGCTTAGCAATCTTACCTTCAACTTCAACCACAGTTGATTGATGATCTGCCTGGCGGTCTTCTACTGCTGCATAGATTCTAGGGATTGTCCTTGCCACTTGACCCACGGTTTCAGCTCCTTGGATGTTGTGAACTTGATTTGGATTCCCATTCCGATGCGGACAGTTCCTAAGCATGTGCTCTCCTACACAACCCCAACATTGAAGTGGTTCTCTTGGCTCCTTTGGATCTCTTGGCTTGTCTCCCATCATCCTAGTTGGCTTAGTCACAACCTGTGATGGTTGCCTTTGCTGATTCTGGAATTGAGGAGGCTTGAACCCCTTCTTCCTTTGATCAAACTTTTCATTTTTCTTATCCTTTCATGCCTTATGGAATTCTGGTTTGCTTCTGTTTTGATCAAAGCAATACTTGGCCTTTCTTATGTCCTCCTCTAGAGTTCGAGGTTCATTGAACTCAATTTTGTCTTTATATGACTGGGGCAGTCCACTTAGGAAACGTTGAATTTTCACCTATCATTTCGAATATACCTGACATACCTCAGCAGCTCCAAGAACTTGTTTGCATATTCTTCCATGGTCAATTGTCCCAATCTCAGCTCATGGAACTCTTTGATCTTATCATCATAGTACCTGTCAGAGAGGTACTTCTGCTTGAAGTATTTCTTGAACTGCTTCCACACAATCTTCCTTTCATTGATCTTCTTCACTTGCCTGATGTGTTCCCACCACATAGATGCTCTTCCATTCAAGTTGAAGATGACTACCCTTGCCTTCATATTTCCCGAGTAGTCTTGGACTTGGAAATACTTTCTCATCCCAAGAAGCCAAGCTTTAGCTTCTTGACCAGACTTTATCTCCCCATCAAATGTAGGAGGTTTCACCTTATTAAATTCCCCATGTGAATTGTTCTTGTAGTGCTTCTTCCTCTTACTCCTGCGAGATTAAGAGCTTGAACCCTCGATGGATTCTTCAGAGTCAGATGATTCATTAGAAGAGATTTTTGGAGTATAAGTTCGGTCTGTAGAAGCTCTTCTTGAGCTACTAGCCCTCTTATGGGAATTCCTTCTAGAGCTACTCCCATCCCTTTCTGGATTTGATGTCTGATGCCCAGAGTTTATTTGCCTTTGGATGTCTGTTAAACTCTGTAGCATGGCTGCATTTAACTGATTTTGTTCTTCTTGAGCTTTAATCATCCTTTCATTATCTTCTTTACAGCTTTGCAACTCCACCCTTAGGCTTCTCATGGTGGCTGCAATACCTGGAGGAGTCTCTTGATTTCTTCTCCCATTAGATTCTATTTCAGCATTCTCAACATGTATGTTCTCCCCCATGGCATCTGTCTTAGGCTCATAGGGATCCTGTGCATCATCCATGCTGTTGATTTTCTTGGCCCAACCAAGATCCAAAACTTTCCAACTGTACTATCTAGAATGTTGCCCTGATGTAACTGTGATTCTGCAAAATGTGTTCATCAACACCATTGTTAGCTGCATTATATTCTCAGAATTCATAACTTACTTTCATGCACGTGGGAAAATGTTATATTGACAATTTGTCAGATCATAGAATTTTCTCACAATCAACGACAAATGAGGGGAGGATGACGGGGGTCAAGGGGGCTTGCCCCCTTGAATCCTTCGATTTCTCGCAATTTGGCGCACAAGTTCCATGGCAATTTTTCCATTTTCGGCACCTGAAAATCTCCCTGAAAAATGGCTGAAATTCCTTGTTTCGGAGCAACTTGTGGAGTTCTTCCGACCTGTTTCGGGCCAACTTGTGGAGTTCTTCTGCAGTTTCGGAAGAGAATTCCTTCCGCATTTTTGGAAGACATTCCGGAATTCTTTCCGCAGTTTCAGAAGACATTCCGGAATTCTTTCCGCAGTTTCGGAAGAGAATTCCTTCCGTAGTTTCGGAAGAGAATTCCTTCCGTAGTTTCAGAAGACATTCCAGAATTCTTTCTGCAGTTTCGGGGCGATTCGCCAAAGTCTTCCGCAGTTGCGGGACGATTCGCCGAACTCTTTCGCAGTTGCGGGACGATTCGCCGAACTCTTCCGCAATTTCAAAACGATTCGCCGAACTCTTCTGCAATTTGCGGAACGATTCGCCGAACTCTTCTGCAATTTCGGAACGATTCGCCGAACTCTTCCGCAATTGCGGAACGATTCGCGGAATCCTTCCGTAATTTCGGGCCATCTTTCTGAATTCTTCCCGAAACAGACTTAAACAAAAAAATTTCAAAAACACTTAAAATAATTTGGATTCTTCTTTTCTTCTTCCTGTGATGACTGCTACTCAGCAGGAGGTGATCTTACCTCTGCAAACTATCCAACTTAACCAGTTTAGGACCGATGCTGAGACTTGTGGTGATCAGGAAGGGATCTTCCCTTATGACTATAATTGGATTTGTCCCATAGAGGTCTAATGCTGCAACCAGCAGCTCTGATACCAAAATGTAATGTCCCCTCCCATCATACCAGTGCGATGGAGAGGAACGTGATGCTAAAACCGGGCATCTAGCCCCATGTACTTTTAAATAAGCATTCACATAATATAAAAGAACATATGGAAATGTATAATTATAAGAAAAACAAGCGGAAGTAATATCAATTACACATTCATCATACATTCAAGATATTCATCAAATACATAAATGCAAAGTTAACACAGGAGAATACTTATCTTAACAAAGTAGTTCCAAGCAACCAGCTATGCATCTGCAACGTTCCACCCAACCATAGGCCAGTTATGCTTATCAACCTCTTGATACAACTGCCACCCCCGAGCTGGGCATGATTTCTACAAGGAACTAGGGAACAACAGACTCACACATAGCCAAGCATACACCAAGATGAGCCAAGCCAATCTACAATTGGGTTTATCAAGCTGTTGGGAAATGGAAAGGAAGAATTGCTAAGCTAGTGAGCTCAACCACAGAGCTATGGATACCTCTACAAGATCTATTTAGCTTAGCACCCACAATGCCTACACACCCCACTCAAGGAAGTATTCCCTTCACCAATTCACGGTCCCTCGGGCCATACCTTCAAATTCTAGAGTGTCCTAGGTGTGCATAGAAGAGTAGCCAGCCCTCTTGATCTTCTTGAGAGGTTACTCCCTCCACTAGGTTTATCAAGCCAATTCTGTCCACTACCACTCCAAGTTTCTTGCTCATAGGTTCAAATCAAAAACAGGGATGCACATAACAACAAAAGTATAAGTGTTGGGCATGAAGAAACGTTTTTACAGTGAGATGCCCAAAGATGAGGTTTTCTTTAGCCTCAGAAAAACGTGGGAAACCCAAAAACGAAACTGGAATATGGGGAACAACCCTAGGAAGCCAAATCCATTTTCAGAAAAACGTCCAGGGACATTTTGGGGCAAAAATGGCCTCCATAACAGTCCCAAATCGTGGCCGCCCTTCTCTCCCAGCTGCTATATAATGCAAAAACGAGCTCCCAGGCATGGAAAATGTAGGAAAAATGGTGGAAACTGTGATGGGGAAAGGCCCAGTAGTTCAGACTGCGTGAGAGAGGAAAAACTATGGGTTTAGAATGGCTTTTGGCACCATTTCGTGGGTGTTTTCTTGCCCAAAGAGACAAAATATGATTTCCCAGGTTGATGGCTTGCCCATACACGAAATTGGCTGCCATACCTCTTCATTCCCAAGGCATTAATTGCCTCAACCAATTTCTGGAAGAATTAAATGATTGGGTTCATAACCCAAAGTGGGTAGTTGGTGGTTTATGGGTTTTCTCATTGACACATGGATTAACACCATTGGCTCAAGGGTTTGAATAATTTCCCTCCCTATTCCTTGTAGAATCATGCCCCCATCTCTTTGTTGCATTGCATAGCTAGTTGTGGGTTTTTCATTAAAATTTGTATTTACATGATGTCTTAATTTACATTGTGCCTATCTAGCACAATAACCATAGGCATCTATTTTTAATTGTCGATACATAAAACACTAAATCAATGGTGGTGCCTTGGCCTTGAGGTCCTCACCATGATTAAGTAACAATATTTACATCATTTACGATTTAATGCAAAGGGGGTCAAAATGGGGACATTACAAATATTGAAGATCGCAACCCATGGAAATTTTGATTAGTTTTGATGTATTGTCAATATAGGTGGTTGCTAGGTCAGTTTGTCATTATTTTTACCTACAAGTATGAATATGTTAGACTTGGGCTTAGACATAACTTCTTTGCTTTAAGACAGACAGATTTCAATTATGTTTTTAACTCCAAGACGACCATATTTCAATTTTGTTTTTAACTCTTAGGTCAGAGGCCTCTATACTGGTTGAACTGTTGTTTTGATGAGGGTTTTATTCCTCCCCTTTAATATAAAAATCACTATTCGTTCACACACACACACACACACACACACACACACACACACATATATAATGAAGTATCAAGGTATTCTATATTGTAAGTTAGATTTGAACATGGAGAATATCACAACCAATGCTTCCACCACCCAATCTACACTCTATTAACAATGGGTGAGTGATATTTTATTATGTCAAAGTACGTTAGTTGAATTTCATAATTTATTATCATCAAATATAAAATCCAAATAATAGTTATTATCAATACTTTACAACGTATTTATAATAGATAAACTAAACTACTACTGCTTTTGTATAGTTAAATACACATATCAATTTTGTATAATTAAATACACATTTTTATGCTGAAGGCATTTTTTAAGGGGACGGTTCTACTCATAATTTCGTCGTCTGTTATTGGCTAATAGACTGCTGCCACCTATTTTCTAATAGGCTCTTTTGCCCTCCTTCTCAGGGCCTTTCCTTGTTCCTCAACTAGAAGCAGGATGACAGCTTTCCTTACTTCCTCTTCCTTTGGAACTCTGCTCACATATTCCAAACATATATGTATGGCTATTCCCAGACGTTCCACTAGGAGCTTGGAGTTGAAGGGTTGTTCTGCAAACATGGCCACGTGATCATGTGGACTCCCGCGCTGATTCTCTCCAGTGTAGAATTCCACCTGCAGTGGCTTAGGAAAGCACCCACTGAAGGATGCAAAAGAATAAGGAGTTGAGGCACCTACCTCCATATGATCAACCCCCTCTCTCTGGTCCTCTGTTCGAATTCCGGGGAACCCCTCGATAAGAGGCATGGGAATGGATACCAGCGGGATGTCCAAATTCGAACTCTCGACTTCGGGATGCAGATGTTTCATATTCCCTAGGGTAGTTATATACGAAACCAATGATCCCCTAGCGAGGTAGAAACTTGACCAGCTGAAGGAATGGAATGAGATGGCCTTAAGTCAAGGACATGACAAGAATGCAACACGATACTAGTAATTAAGCAAAACCATATCGACGTTTTTGTACTTAAATTCTATACAAAATAAAGATTAGATGATTGGCCTTCCGAAGCATGATATTTCCAGGATTGGGAAAAAAATTCTATAAACTAGATGTGAAGGATGGGCGTACTTTTGGTATTATATTGGTTTAAGGATTGACATATTTGGAAAATCACATCAACATGGTGGGATCTGGAAAAAGTGGCCACGTATACCTACCACAGAGAGAATAATATACGAAAATACACCCTGCATATTGCATGCCAGGGTCAATTTCATATGGCGTTCATTCACCCTCTGGGTGGTCGATTTTCAGTGTGACATTGACTTAAAAAACATTCGATGTTTCAACATGGCATCCATAACTTCCACTTCCAGGTAGGCAAGTGTACTCTCTCCTACTTTCTCATTGTTGCATCGGGTCAAGTAAGTGTACCCTCTCTACTTTTTTTATTGTTGCATTAGTCAATAACAGTAAGTGTCCTCTTTCTCAGGTGTATATATCGTATCTCCTTTCAGTTTATTAGCTTTAAGAAGAAACATATACACTCAAGTTGTATAATTACTTCCCATCTGATTGCTAATACATCAGCCCAGGAAATGTTTAATTTAATACTCTTCCATATCGTGGTTAGTGATAACCATCTCTCCTACTTTCTCATTGTTGCATTTCAATGAATTGTTTTGTTTTTCTTATTTTAAAGTTTGATAAAAATTTATTAATTTCAGATAAATTATTGGGAAATGTTATAAAGAAGTGGTTAATTTATAATTTAAAAGATGAAAAGTTATATTTTTATAGTTTTAATTAATTTAAAAAACAAAATCAACATTGTTCTACATAGTGAAACATGGCATTGAACAATTAAATAGCATTTTCAAAATATTTGTTATAATACAAAATATTGAACATAACTTTTTAATGGAACATACATTATCACATAACTATGCAACAACTCTTCCTCTTAGGCATGGGGTAAAATGTATAATATCATGGCTTCATCTATGGAGCTAAATCGTGGTGGATACTTGATAGTTGATGCCATGTGAATTCTACCTAGCCTACCTAGCCTCAACTACCATAGAGATTAGGATGGGTTATGATAAGTTTTTCCATCTTTTAAAAAACAATGCAACAACTCCATTTTTCTCTTTGACTTAAAGGCTCCATTTTTCTCTTTGACTTAAAGTCTCCGCTACAGTAGGGTGTAAATAATTTTCATTACAAGGACTAAGCTCTATTAATATTTGATGACGACAATGGGTAGATAGTTCTTCCATTCAACATTGGGGCTAGCGCTTGCCTATGTTATAAACCCATCCTTTGGGTGGGGGGGATTCCTTGCTTGAAAAAAAAAAGAATGTTAAGTAGCAGTAGTTGGTGTTCATCTTAGTGTTTCACAACACTAAAAGGTGCATTGCACCTCCGCTCCTATGGTGTTCCGCAACATTGAACGGTGTGTTTCACCTTTGATTATTAGCTTTAGTATTCACCAGGGTGTTCATTTAGTTCACCACGGTACTAATGGAAACCAAATCTAGATGCTCCACCGGGCATTAATGCTCAATGGGATGGATGGGAAAACCACAACAAATGAGGGAAGGGAAAATATAGTCACTCCACCCAAGGTTCTCAAGTGTGTGTATGGGATCCATTAGTTTGGTTAAAATGAGAGTTTTTAAATTTTAATATAACTTATCAATTTGGATGATGATGATAAGTTTTCTTTCCAATTACATACCCTACCCCTTTCAGATTTGGACCGATAACCTCTTAAGAGGAAACATGTGTTCTTAACCATTAGGCCCTCTCAAGTTGTACACTATGATCTTAAATAAACTTCATCAAACAAGATTTGATCTTATCCCTGCACCCACTCTCGATGAGACAACATTTGGAAATGAGGATACCAGTCATAACATACATCTTGACATCTCTTTCCTACTTCATTATAAGAAGAGAAACTAACTTGCATTTGATATTCTCATATGAAATCACCCATATTGATGTGTGAGCTCAAATTTCATTGTAGATACCTCCAAATAAACATCCAACTTGCCCATATATATATATATATATATGAGGAAATTATTCAAAAAAATAAAAGCATCAACAAGTGCACAAAATGGAAATCAACAAAAAAAGTGAAATTAATTGGAGTCAAACTTATCACTACCTAGCCCTTTATTGTTTTACTCACATGTATACTTTATCATATAACAAATTAATGTACATTTCGTTTTACTTGCCATCAATTACATGGGTTTCTATTTATTGCTTATCAATACTTGCAAGAGATTTTTTCTTTCAATTTCATAAACTAATATGCCTACCATAAATTCGCTAAACTTGCTTTCAACACATAAAATTATATTATCTACATACACACAACTTTCTCTAATTTTACAACATATCAAAATTCTAAAACTGCGTTTGTTTCCCACTTGGGGGTTATGCTAGTTATTATTATTTAAAGTATTTGATATATGCATTATCAACTTCAACTTAGTTTTACAACAGAACTTTGTTACACTCTACTTATAATATATTTATAAGTAGTAGAAGTTCTATCCCACTAAAATGTCTAAGCACTATCCTTCAACGCTCCACAAAATGACGTGAATTGGATGGGAGGCATATTCGAGAGTCGATAGCCCGTTCAAAAATTGTGCAGGTTCATGGGATGGATAGACCCTTGAATTGGAATTTGGATATGACCAATTGAAAAGTTCGTGCAGATTCATCGGATGGGATAGGATGTCAGTGTGGTTCACCTGAGGTAGCATCGCACACGAATCCTGAAACCAACTCAACTGAACTGAGGTGGAAATTATGAGCCGTACATAGCAATAATAATACAAATTGTAATGTTGAGAGCAAGCCTGTCAAGGGTTTTATCTCGAACCCCGAGAAAGGTGTATTCTGTCTCAATTCAATTCCAATCCAATCGATTATTTTGCTCTGAAACGCCGCAGCATTTGGTTATGGCTAATGTGAACAGAAGCAATTTCAATTCGGCGCTGGAGGAACTTCGAGTGCTTATCAGAGATGCCCATTTCGTTGCCATTGATTTGGAGATGACGGGGATCACCAGCGCACCCTGGCGGGAGAATTTTGAATGCGACACACTTAATGTTCGATACTCGAAGCTCAAGGATTCCGCAGAGAAGTTCGCCGTTGTACAGTTTGGAGTGTGCCCCTTCCGCTGGGACAACGCCAACGCCCAATTCCTTGCTCACCCGTAAGTTTTCTTTCATAAAATTTCAAGGATGCCCTGCTTTCTGTATACCCAAAAATTACCTTCAAACCAGTACGAAAATGTTACAATCTGCAAAAGCAATGTTCACACAAATTGACGACAAATATAACCTGTTCAGTTCATGCTACCAGGCCAACCGTCTTTATTCCATTTTCTTCTCTTGTTTGAGTTACTAGCAAACTTGTTAGCATTTGCTCAACAAATGGTAGCCCAAGTCCAATTGATAAAAAAGGATCTTGTCTGACTGCACATATTTCGGACTGAGAAGCTTTCCTGATAAGAATAGCAGAAGTGCATTTTTTGCTCAATCTAACCTGGACCCTCCATCAGAAAGAACACTGATTCGATGCTAACCAACTGAAGTCCTCTCAAAGTACTGGCACCTCTATCTCGACTAGCCATTTTGACAATGGATCAATCTCATGCATTTCAATCGTAGCATGATTCTTGCTTCCTAATAATATTAAAGAACTTTCAAGTGTTAGTTTTGATTTTGAGTCTTTAAGTTAAAAACTAGATAAAGAATGAGTTCAGATTTCAATAAAATATCAAATGTATTGTAATTGAAAAAAGAATCCAACTTTTGAACTATTTATTGCAGAGTCGGATGTTGTAGTGTATGCATACTAAATCGTTCATCCACGTTTTTGCTAATCGATTGCGTATTTTCGAATGTGTGTTCAAACATACTCCAATTATGGTCACGACCGGAAGCACCGCTCATTGACAATAGCTAGCATGTGAAGCTCAGAGTGTTACTGCCAAAGTCATCCCTCTATAAATCTACCATACCACATACACCAATGATAATATTAATACGCAAATAATAAAAAAAATAAAATAAAGTTCTTGAAAAAATCAGCATTAAATCGGGACTGAAAATAAATTAAGAATCTTGGTAAAAGGGTGTTCCTAGATGGATTGCAATAGCCAAACAATCCCTCAACATTCTATACTGTTGGAGTTCCTAATCGATTGAATCCCAAGTCCTCACATTAGGGTACATCCTTTGAATGCAATGGAGTATGCCTCTGATTACCTCTAAAACCACCATTGAAGGACTCCAACTTTTTTGCTGATTGATTGAGTTTTTTCTAATGCGTGTGTTCAAACATACCCCAATTATGGTCACAACAGGAAGCAATGCTTGTTGCCCATAGCTAGCCCGTGAAGCTCAAGAGTGTTACTACCAAAGTCATCCATCTATACGTCTACATGTTAAAGTTAGTGCAGCTGCGAGACCCATTCTCAGAGAGGATGGTACCCTAGTTAGTTAACTAGGGTTATTGGTCAAGTTAACCAGGCAGAGTAAAGAGTAAGACCCTAGAAGGTACCCTAGGGCCCCCAGCTGTCTCCTGGGGTTCTTGGTCGAGGACCAAGTAGGTTGATGCCATGGCAAAGTCCCTAGCATGTGGCTAGGGCCCCTACTTGTCTCTAGGGTATTCTAGTTTGGGACTAGATAGTTTCTTGGTCACGAGGACCAAGCAGGTCCTGCAGGTTGAGATAGAGACCTCCTGGTCTAGGACCAGGCAGATTCTTGGTCACGAGGACCAAGTAGTTGTTGCAGTGACATACCTGGTCAATTAACCAGGTGGATCTTGGTCAGTAGACCAAGATGATGATGTGTGATGTTCTCTTCTCCTAGGTCTTTGAGATGGTTGAGCTAGATGGTCTTCTCAAGGGACTTGCCACCCCTTGATGGAGCCACTAGCATTTGACCTGAGGAGCAGTCTATAGGACCACATGATCACATCATCCAATGTGGACACTTCCTTATACAGTGATGATGCACTTTCAGGTTGTATGGAACACTTGTACATTTGAGTGTTGAAATATTGTAACTTCCAAGAATATTCTATTTGTACTTTATCCGGAGATGTTTCATTCCTCCGTCGGGACATTATTATATATCCGGAGATGTTTATTCCTCCGTCAGGATATTGTAACTAGGGTTATTAGACTTCCCTAGTGGGGTCGGCCCTGAGTTAAGTGTTTAGTGGTTATTAGACTCTCCTAGGAGAAGTCGGCCCAGTTAGGGTTAAAAGTCAAGTGAAGTAAAGTATAAATAGAGGATGTGTGTTCCTCATTTATCACACTCACTCACTCATTCACTCACTTGTGAATTGCGCATAGGAGAGAGAGAGATCTGCGAAGGAGGAGAAGGAGCTCTTGTTTGGGGTTTACATCTTTGTATTTGTTGGTCATCTATATTGAGGAAAGCTTTGCTGGGTTTTCTACCCCATGAGGGTTTCCCAGGATAAATCTGTGTCTATCTTGTGATTGTGTTTCTTTCAGTGATCCTTATTATGCTATTGTTGTGAATTTTATGCTAAACTTAACATTGAGAGAGAGATGATTGGTTGTACCCCACCTTGGTTGCACATCCTTGGTCTTTACACCTTGTTGATTGTTGGTCTTGTGGTACCTTGTCCTTGACTTGTGGTTAGTAGGGTCATCTACCCACCTTGAGTTTTTTTTTATTTGTACCACCATTGATGTTGTGGTGTTATGGGTACTATGGTTGATTGCCCACCTTGTGGTACACTCCTTGGTCCTAGGGTTATGGGTCATGTACCTATTTTTGTTTTGTGGTTTTGACTTGTACCATCTTATTGGTCCTTATACCCTCACCTAATGATAACATGACCCTAGTACCCACCTAAAGTCACCCTAATTATATTTTATGTTATTGTAAGTGACTTTATTGTTTTGACCCTAATGTGTTGATACCCACCTAAGTCACTTATTTATATTTTATATTTTATAATTTGTATCTTTTATTAAGTGGTACCCTCCTAAATCTATAGAATCCTAACTTAATTGAAAGATTATTCTAATGATCATTCTAGAAGACCCTAATTCTATTTATTGAAATCTTTTGTTCCTCACTTGTCATGTAAAAACACATCACATCTCAGCTCTGATTTTGTTACTACTTGACGTCAAGGGTTTATGGACTGCTCACCTGACTGTTTAGGCCGCCCTCCTGCTGAAGATCATCCTTGCCACACTGGGGATTGGTTAGATGTTCGCTGCTGTCATTTATGACTGGGACGTGTGGACTGTTTAAAGTAGGCCGTGATCCTATGCTGCTCCTGAGTCCTAGCCGTGAGGGTTTTGAGCCCAGATCTGCTAAACGTGAGCACTGCTGATCTGATTTTGTGGAGGCTGTGAGTTATGCTAGTCTGATCTTGCCTGCTGAGAACGATTTTGTGAAGGACTCATACATACCATATACGCCAATGATAATATCAATCAGAAAATATATAAAATAAGTTATGAAAAAAATCAAGATTAAATCGAGACTGAGTAAGTTAAGAAACTCCCTAAGAGGGTCTTCTTTGACGGATTGCAATATTAGAACAATCCCTCAACATTCTTATACTTTTGGAGCTCCTTATTGATTGAATCCCGAGTCCTCACATCATGGGACATCCTCTGAATACAACGGAACATGCCTCCCATTACCTCAAAATCAATATTGAAGGACTCATCAATCATAAAGGAAGGATGGGATTGGATTAAATCCAACAACAAGAAAAGGTTTATGGAGCTAATTAATGTTGCCACTTGTAGTCCATGATATCCTAAAGAAGCATGTATCTATCCCCCTGCCCCTATATGTAGTTTGGATGGCCTCATGAATATAACCCATGGGGGTTTTTCCCATCCACCATCCTAAGGACCTTTATCAGTGATTCTGAAATTCTAATCCCCCCTGAGCATCACTCCAAAAGACATTAATGAAAATCAGTTTATTGGTGGAAAAAAGCTTTTTATTGATATAAGTTTCTCTCGGAAGAGAGATCCAGGTATATCCAGAATGGCAGAATAACAGTGATCAGAGTATTAACTTGACTATCAAGATTCAAGACCAGTATCTTGAACCTCTACAAAAACAAACCAATTTTCAAAAAAGATGGTAGACGACATATGGTATACGCAACTGATACATATTTTTCAAATCAAAACACGACACTAGGGTTTTCAACTAGTAAATTGATGGAGTAGAGCAAGTTGCCTTGGTCGTTGGAATCCTTCATTACTTGCTAGTTGCTTGTACTCGCTTTCCCTGGCTGGACTGGTAGTTTCTCTTGATATATACTGGTGATTGTTGCCTCAGAATGTCATTGGCCATGCTCTCCAAGCAGTTGAGGAGCTATCTCTTGAAAGTATGGTAGATTTGCTAGGAGTATTTTGTATGCAAGTCCCTGATAGAAGTGCATAGATGATCTGGGAGTTTATTATTTTATGTTCAAACCTTTGCTGTCTTTGAGCTCCAACTCGTCCCATTTCCTTAACTAGGATTCAAATTAGGGTAGGGAATCCCGATTTCTCTTGCTTGAAACAAGGCTTTGTCTTTCTGAGCGATTTTTAGGGTGGGAGTGTGAATTTCATGACCCTGTCATGCCATGAAGTTTCTGAATCACTCATGAGAGTTGAGAGGGTTCTCCATATGTTCTCTCATTGCTAGATGGGATTTTGCTGCAGTAGAAGCCCAAGTTCTTTGATGTGCTGAGTGCTCACTCTCTGCTGTCTGAGGACTTTGCCATGACAGATAGTGTTGGTTTTTCAAAACAGAAGAAATCTGAATGCTAGATCTACATACATGGCAATCTGAAAATTAGGACAGCAGGTTCAAATTACAGCAACCAATCACCACTATCTATTAACTGAAAGAAGAAGGTACAATGCAACTAGCTCAAAACTTGTACGGTCTAACAAAACCAATGAAGAGCCCTTTGTATCTTTTATAGAATAAGAGATCGAAGAGGAATACATTGAATTCCGAGACATGCAATGGAGTGCCCTCTTTGAGGAGATAAACCCTAACCCTAATGTATGCATCTCCCTTAGGAAGAGTGCACCTTTATGCATGGATAAGATTGCCTAGAATAGAGCACCCACTAGAGGAACTCACTATTAGTTTTTTGCATTACTCCGAAAGTGTTGACACCATGTTTGGGGTGCTTCATGAGACTTGGGATGGTCCATGGGAGATGGTCGGTGATGGATTTGCATGGTGGAGATAGCTTGCTCAATGATTGCTTGAACTCAGATAGGTGCCAGCTTGGTATGTTGGAGTTCTTTTAACAATTTGGTGGATGCCCTTCATGATTGCTACATGGAGAGTTCACTTGCTTGGAGAACGCCCTACTTGGGAGGAGGAGCATTGTGCATCATGGAGGAGGGCATCGCGTCCTAGTTGGCATGTGGTTGATTGGACTCCTGTTTGGAGGTTTGGAGTTGGCTTGGGCATGCTTGGGCTAAAATAGTGTTCTTGTAGGGGCAGCTAACCCAATAGAGTAGATTGCTTCGGAGGATCGATGGAGTTCATACAGGCTTGTGACAAAGACATGTGGACTTACCTTGTGTAGCTGCATTATCTTGAAAGTTGAAACCTTTATTGTGTACGACATCATCTTGGAGTGTGACACATGTACTTTGGAGTGTAGCATCTCATTTGTGTTGGCCGACATGAATTTATTGTAGATTTCTTGTAAGTGCTTGGGCCCACATTGCATTGTTGGCCTCCCTTACCTCTCATACAAATAGAGGAAGGAGAGAGTCCTTCTCATTCATTATCACAACTCACTTGTATTCACTTTTGAGCTTAGATGTGACCAAGAGAGCTCTCTTGGTCTTCTCTTGTACTTGAGCTTCTCTCTCTTGGAGTCACTAGGGTTCCTCGATCTTCTTGGAGTATCTTAGAGCATCTTGGAGGTCTAGGGTTAGGGTTTATCCCTTGGATATTAACGATTAGGGTTTTGTGATAAAACCCTAGGGTACATTTGTTAGAGAAGATGAGGAGAAGACTTTTTGCCTTGGAGGATGTGTAGCAGTGATTCTTGCAAATTGAAGCTCGTTGGTTGTGCTAGGGTTTTGTTGATTTGCCTTAGCTAGGGTTTTGGAGAGCTAGTGGATTTGTACTAGCCTTGAGAGAAGGCTGTGGTATGTACATGTACTTCATCTTGAGTATATAAATGAAGTTTTCAACTGTCCAAAACTTGTGCATTTTCTAGATTTGAATTTCAACCATATATGTACTTCATGCATTGTTATTTACAGCTATATATGTCTTGATGATTTGACTTAAGTAAAAGGACAAATTGTTAAGTGATTTAGCATCTTCAATGAGGAATCTAAGTGGCTGTTTTATTGCTTCTATACCTCCTGTTTTAATTGCTGTAAAAGATAAATTTCAGATCTGGTTTATGTAGGATAAGTTGCCCTAGAGGGCTGGAACTTATCCAAGTTGTTTGTTATATTTTCTCCTTGAATTGCCTAGAAGATTGGACTGTTTGGGAGTGAAATATGTTACTCTTTCAGCTGCTGTTGTATACACTATTCCAGGACAGCCCTAAGGCTGAAAATTCATAGGGTTAAGATTCGGGAAACCTCTAGGATAGAAGTAAAATTTTCAGTTTTGCATTAAAAGCCAAAAAGGGAAAATTTCACTCACTGCATGCGTGCATGCATATTCCTGCCTTGGAAACTATACCTGTTGAAACCTGGAAAGTCCCTCACACAATACACCCTCACTAACATGGGTTCTGAACTTCTGTGCTTTCTAAAGATGGCGCATGCATGCAAACATGCTTGTGCCATGCATGTGCCATACTCACCACTGGATATCTGTAGCTGTTGTGCTCTACTGAGAAACCTCTAGTGCACTTTCTCTCCATCAACTGCAAACTGCTTTGCACAAGGATTGAGGTTGGAACTGCTATTGCTAAAGGAGAACAAACTCTGAACAATAGGTGAAACTAACACTCACTCTTTGCGAGGAATGTGTTTTCCTCCAAACAAGTTTCTCCTCAACATCTCAAACTTCTCCTTAGCTAGGAGCTTGGTCAAAATATCTGCCACTTGCAAATCTGAAGGAACATACTCAAGAACCACTCCTCCCTTATGAACTCCGTCTTCGAGGAAATGTTACCAAATGTCGATGTGCTTGGAGTAATCAAGAAATAATGGATTCTTAGAGAGTGATGCAATTTTGATTGACATAGTGAACAACAATGGGCTTTGACATCTTATCAGTCAACTCTGCTATCAACTTATGAGGCCATATGGCCTCTCAACAAGCAACAAAATTTGCCATGTGTTGTCCCTCCGCTGAAGTGACTCGTTATGAACTATGCCCTTTATGTATCTAAGATTCTAAACACATGGTTGCTAATGTTCCATCGAATCTACTGAGGTAGCAACCATGTGGCATGAACCAGCCCAAAGTATTCATTGCAAAACATATATCAAGCCTGGTACTAACTGTTAAATTTTTTTTAGGGTTAGGGTTTGATGCATAGAAATCAAATTTTCACATACTTTAATGCAAAATTAAATGCAACAACCAGAACAGTACAGCAGTAACTAAGCAGTATAATTTAAAAAATATAATTTTCATCTCTTTCAACTTTAACACTACCAAGTAGGTCCCTGTGTTAAAGTAATCTTCAGTAACATGTAATCAAGAGTATAAGACTAACAAGTCTAATTAATAAGAAGAACAAGTTAGGGTACTTACCTGGAGTGTGGGACCCTTCCTATTTTATACTCAGAAGAATTTACTTTCAGGAAAGACTGTGCCTCTCAGAGGCCAGTCAATCACTAGGAACAAGATGACCCTGCTATAGGGTAAATACAAACATGAGAGAGAGATGAAAGGTTGCAGCAGTGAAGGTCAATGACAGTCAGAACACAGTGGTAGTCCCAAACAAAACTCAGTACAGTAGAACAGACCTCAGTAAGATTCAGCACATAGGTTTGACCACAAATAAAGTCTTAGCATAGGGTTTAGACCACAGATAAAAATCTCAGCACGTAGGTTAAGTCTCAGCAGTATAGATAAGGCCCTAATAAGGCCTCAACAGTATAGATCTGTTCCTAAAAGGATCTCAGCAGTAGATCTGGGCAAGGCTCAGTGAAATAGATCTGATCAAGGCAAGACTCAGCATAATACAGGGTCTGATCTTATTAGATCTGATCTGAATAAGGTCTTAACACCAAAGACCTAACCATCAGAACTCACGGCCTCCTCAGGCATGCACATAGTAGGATAGAGCAGACCCTAGGGCCTCATGGCCTTCACAAATAAGCTCACTGTGGACAGAAAAACCCTCACAAGGTCACGGCTCAGTCAACCAAGATAGCAACAAGCATATTGGTCCACGATCAAACCCACAGCAGGCAGATCGCACTCCAATTAGACATGGTTGGTCCCTCCCAGGCTCCAATGACGGGCGACAATGTCCAGACAACAACATAGTGCATAGTCTAGAGTTTCTTCCAGTTCCCTTCTAGACAACATTCTATTCGGAGTTTCCTCCATTTGGCCTTGGATGTCAGGGAAACGGTTTGATGTGCATCTAACAAACATGGATACCAAAACAATTCATTTGTGCTCCTAGGTGCATTGGTAGCCAACACAATTCATCCTTGCTTTCAATAGGATTGGTGGCCAACAAGGCTACTGATGCAACTCATTTGTGTCCTCAATAACTGGAATGGCGATTGCAACATACTAAAATTTCTCATCTGTGCTCCTAATAGCACTAGTAAGAAACTCTGTTTTGAACACAAGTCATCCATGTTTTCAGCAGCACCAATGGCCAGGAAAACAATTTGGACAACTCATTGGTGCCTTGCAACACCAATGGCCAAGAAAATTACTACTATGACTCAGTGGTGCCTTGCAAGTTGCAACAACAATGGCCAAAACAAATCCTTTGCCCACAACACTGGGAGGACCTACTCACCAATAAACCCCTACTCAATTCAAGTGCCTCATGGCAATTCCTTTCTTTACCAGATAGGGCACTTGATGCATATCAAGTTTCAACTATATTCTAGACGGCATACCCAAAGTCCTTGTGTTGGAGCAATTCAAATCAGTGTTGCAAACATCGGCGATATATCGCCGACATCACAATGCTCTCAGATTGACAATATTATCGCTGGATAAAAATTGTGATATTTTGAAAATATCGGCAAAAATCGGCACAAATCTCCAAAAATTGGCAAAACATAGGCTGAGTCTGGAGATTTTTGGATTCTTTTGCTCAGTTTGAAAGGGAAAACAGGGCATTGAGAACAAAGGGGTTATTCACTGTTGCATTTGCCCATAAAAGAGCTAGAGGGAGGGCGTTGCTTTAGATGTTTAAAAATTTGAAAAAAATGAATGTTTTTATATTTTTTTGAAGTTTGCCTATATTTTCTTATATTTTAATTTTTTGCTGATGTTGCCGATAAGTTGTCGTTCAGACCCTTGGCAATATTTTTGCCGACATGATGTTTGCAACATTGATTCAAATAAACTAGTCCTTCCTTATGCCATCTAACCTCTTGGTAGTACTATTCGTGAATCGTAGGTAATACTGTGCATAAACTTGTGAAGGAAATTGGAAAGTGCAAAATGGGTAATGATATTCTTGATGGATCTTGATTCGAAAGTGGTCCTGTATTCTACCGATTCCCAATATCCTTTTTCTATTCTCCCATAAAACTATAGCCTTTTTTAATACCCAGGGTATTCATAATCTCTTTTAATGACCTCTTTAAATTTGTATTCATAATCTTTTTTAATGACCTCTTTAAATTTTTTAGAGAGAACATTTATATAATTTCAAAGTTCAAGGATTCTGTGAGTACATTTGCAAAAGCTGACTGTCACTTCAGCAGTAATCTCTCTTGTTATCAAATAAGTTTATAGTTTAGATCCCAGTGTTCAATATACTTGGTTTCGAAAAGGAGCTTCTCCTAGTGTTGCTTTGACTTAAACTCCATACTATAATAGATTATGTAGCTCATTTATCTTATTGTGGTTTTTAACCTGAAGTTGATAATCTATTCCAGACGTTATTCGAATCCAAGGTAGAATAAACTTTTCCAGTCACTTTAAGGATGCTTTGATGTTAAATTTGAGGTTATAAAACAACTATATGCAACATAGAATTGCTTTTATATTTGAGAAAGGAAAATATTTGCATAGTCCAAACATGTTCGTTGTTAGCAGGGTATTTTCTGATTTGTCTCATTAAATGCTTGTAATGAATCAATTTCTTTGTCCCGTAATATTCTAGAGATGGGTACTGTTTGTATGATCTATTGACCAAAATAAACTTTAAAGCACAGCTATGTTCTTGTGTGTCTTTGCAGGTACAATTTCTACATTTTTCCTCGGAACGAAGTATCAGTCAATATGCCATCATTTGATTTTCTGTGTCAAACAGCATCTATTGAGTTTTTGGCTAAGCATCACTTTGATTTTAACACTTGCATATATGAAGGTAAATATATATGGAACCAACTGATATGTTCATAATATGTTTTCTCCAACACCATAATGAACTAATCTGTCTTTCAAAAATTTCAAACTACCTTCTTATATAGGTAACTGTTTTAGAAAAGTTAACCTCACTGTAAGTGTTTTGAACTAGTGTTTATGGTGCTTGTTAGCAACTCTATCTTTCAATTTTCTTTTTTCTTTTTTCTTTTTTTGTTATTATCAATGCATTTGAAGGGTTCCTGTACCTGGACATAATCAGTGGAACAGTGCATAGCATGCCCTTCATGTTTTTATTCCTATCTGTGTTTGCATCCTACACTTAAAAGTTAAGAGGCAATGCCTAGATTTTCATCTATCAGTGTTTGAGAGTATAAGTTAAGTAGGTTCTATCCTTGGATATATAGGGGTTTGGCCCTTGTTTTGCCTTTACACTTCATTTAGAGAAGGCTCTGGTGGAAGTAGATTCATAGATCTGATCCCCAGATTGGGAGTGAGATCAGATTTCAATAGATCTTCCCTCTGTTTGTTTGCATCTTGCATATCTTAATCTTGTTCTCGTGCTTATGTGCGAGATTTTGAGGTGAGTGTGTTTACTCTGCTGTTAACCCACTTAACCTCATTGTAAGGAAAGACTAAAGAATGCTAACATGTGGCATCTAGCATTGCTACTAACTGCTCCAAACTTTGAGCTTTTGGGATGAATTGCCCCTTTGGCAGATTCCTTTGGCTCCTTTATCCTTTCTGTGTGTCTTCCAAGAGCAGGGTCTACTGAAATGTCTTCTGTTCCAAAGATTTCTGGCTTGGAATCCTAGAATGCATGAAAAGGATTTAGGTCTGCTACACCGGTTTTACTTGCGCGCTAATTATTTGTCTTATAAGCTTTTGAATTGATCTTTAATTCCTGTCAGTTTGAGGAAGCATCACCTATTTTGAAGAATCTGGATTCTCTTTTGCATCATTTGAAGACAAATCCTCTTCTTATTTCTGTTGTTGAGGGCACATGCATAGCAAGTGTCCTTGTTTGGAGGAAATTCTGCAATTGAAGGAAATATTTTTATATTTCTGAGCTGCTCCCAGGTGTAGTCCATCAACTCCATGCTGACTGAAGCTAGCAGTGGCTTGCTTAGATCTACACACAATCTTGTGTACAAAACATTGGTGCTTTTATTTGTCATTTTTGAGGATGTTGGGATTCTAGTGAGTGTCTTACTTGAATAAAACTGAATTATGCCAAAATTCCAAAGGTAAACTGGGGAGTTTCACCCACACCAAAACAGAGGAAAGGGTTTCCTCAAAGTGGTTGAGACTTGAAACCCATAGTCCATAGTGTTAGAAACAGACCAGGTTATCCCATTATCCAGGCCCATCCTTCAAATATATTTGGTCATCGTCTTTAGGATTTGAAAAAAACCCTGTTGGGAGAAGGCTGATAACCAGGCTATTCTGGAATTTGTTCTAGAAAAATTCGTTGTGTGCTTCCTCACTTGGAAAAGACACAACTTGCTTTGAGCTGATCTGTATTGTCACAAGGAGTCATCTAAGACCATGCTTGTGAAGGAACTCAACCTTGGAAAATAACTGTAAAATCTGGATTTTGAAGGCTTATCATAAAAAACAACAATAAATGGGAGTTGCTATCACCTAACTTGTAATTGCCCCTAGAGATAGATCCAAGATGGATGGCAGAGGGGATGGGCAACCAAAGAGGTGCAACCAAGATGGCCTCGACTCCCAATGGATGGTTGTCACACCAATCGAGGCAATCTTCACTTTATGTTATCTAGCCCACGACAACAAAGGGGGAGACCTAGATCCACTCCCGATAGGAGAGATCAGACCAAAACACCAGATCAAATCAAGTATGGATGAAGTACGTAAGGTGTATGGTATATCCTAGATCTATGGATGAAAGTCACAAGATGATTAATAGGTTGGATCAAGAGGTTTAAACAATGTAGATTTGGTCCAACAAGTTTGTGTGAGTGACTTATGATGTTTGATACGAGATCCAGAATCAGGGTACTAGTCAAAGATGAGAAAATCCACTGCCTTGGGAACCGTGTCCAATGCAGGGTAGTTAAAGACCAAATTGGGGCTAACCAGTACCAAAGATGAGCTTGATGGATGGATATGACAATGTCAAGGTATTCAAGCAATAAGACAAAGATCAAACCACAAGTTAACTCAACAATCCAAGAAAGTCGAATTGGCTTGGAGAAGATCAGTGCCTTGGGAAATGGGCCAAATGGAGTCGGATGTCCACCAAATTATAGATCAGGGATGTTGAGGTGTTAAGTTAGGTGGATCTTGAAAATTAGGGTCATCCAATGGCTAGATCTCAGTAGATCTGAGATTGAAATGTATCACAAAGTGACCCAAGTGGGGCTCAACCTCAAAATGAGGAATGGGGCCCACAAGGTGAAAATCACCGAAGTGACACACTAGGGGTAGGTTATCAAATGTGTAGATTATGGATCAAGTGGGATCTCACCTACCCAGGTGCTAGATCATGCCAAACTCACCTATCCTAGGAAGTGCGACCTCCCTTAGAGAGGCTAATTTGCCTTGGAAAATGGGTCGGATGAAGGCCAATCCACACCAAACTATAGATCCGAATCACCGTGGATGCTATAGAGGTGGGTTTTAAATTTTATACCCAAAAACCAAGTAGATCTTGCTAGATCTGAGAAATTGCAAAATGAGGGTTTTAACTTATGAGGGATTTCAGTAACTTAGACAAATGGATAGATCATGGAATGAGAAATTACCTTGAGATCATACCTGAGTGATGGATGAAGATGCCTTGTTGTTGAGGAAGACTCCCGCAGAGATCAAATGAGAAATTGTTGATTTTGCTTGCCAAAATGATGCCCTAGCCCACAAGTGCGACCTCCTCTACCTGTCAAACCAAGGAAATCGATTCAATCAGAAAGATCAAGTATGGAGGAAGTACAAGCGAAATGCAATAGCAACATGAAATAGAAGGTCAAAGACAGTAATACTCCCTGTTACCGACGAAGAAATCCAAGAAAGAAGTAGGGAGGGTCCTCCCCTACCAATACGTCCTCAAATCAATTCGGCCTCCACCTATAGATGACAAAATCGTGGTACAAAAGATAGCAAGACAATATCTCCAAAAACCCAGTGCAAAGGAAGAATCAACGAATGAACTCCAAAAGCATTCACCACAACACAACAGATAGATGCAATAATATTTTTCTATTCCAATAATCCAGAGCCAAAAGTCCCCTTTACAATGAGAAGCTCTCTCCTTCAAATAGGATGGAGAGAGGCCATAACCCTAACCACTTTTTGAATGAGTGGCTAAGATTAAAAGATCAAATGATCTAATCAATGGTTGAGGTGAGCTCAACAATACAATACATGGATCAATTCAATAATACAATATAATAATGGACAAATCACCCATAATAGGGGGTCCCACCAATTGTCAATGATAAAACATAAGAAATAGCTCATGGTGGGTCCAAGGGGTAATTTCTAACACCCTTGGTCAATCCCCATAGCACAATGTCATCAAAATAATCATCTAAGGACCAAATCGTGCCTCTCTGGGAAAGTCGTGAGTCTTGGAAGGCTCCATAAATCATCATAAAATGCCAAAAGTGATGGGTGTGGCTCCCACTGGAAGCTGAAACTGCTGGAGGTGGTGTGGAAGACATCCCATTCATCATCAAATATCATCCCATGCCATAACCTTGCCTCAGTAGCCCAAATCGAATTCCTCTGTAGCCATTTTTACCATTTCTGGACTGCCTCGGGAAGTGTGAAACTGCCCAAACTGCCTCCTGGAGTGCCTGCGTTGTCAAGGTAAGCTCACCAATGTGTTTGGGAGGGGGGTAACATGGTAATAACAAGTGGCTGGACCACCCCCTCCATGTACAACGCCCTAGGTGAACCAATAAAATCTCATCACTGCTCTGACAGGCCAAAACTGCACTAGGATAGCCAACTGAGGCTAAAACATCACTGTAACTGCCCGGAACTGAAAACAGACTGTCTCATTGGACTTAGAAGGTCCAAATTCATCTAAGGTGTGTACTCATACACCATATAGACCTCTGCATGGTAAAAAATAAATGCTCATCATATCCGGCACACCAAATAATAATAATCTGTAAAAGTGCTGAAAAGCACAAATCATCATCATAGGCCTGAAACCACTGCATAAACCCACCATGGTGACCTGTACCAGACCATATATCATCTATTTGTATCACCTGTGGTTCACCACCTCATGTCCTGTAGTTGACTTTTGGTCAAACTGGGTTTGACCAAGTCAACGTGACCAAAATATAACTCAAACTGTCATCAAGCTGCTGCAAGGTGTCAAAGGTTAAAACATGCTTTACAATCCATTCAAATCGCAATTATAACAAATAGCAATCATTACCGGCGATCTAAATCCAAATATAATAGGTCATTAATTATTATTATTACTCAGACCAGACTTTCAACGTCATACTCACTTCATAGTTGTGATCAATTTGCTAGTGAAGGGTGAAGGCTTTGTACTGCAAAGGCTAAGCTAGAGGGAATGACTTACTGACTTAACACTGTGACACTTTGGATAGGGAAAGGGAATACACACCATAACATATACTGAATGAGCAATAACATAGGGAATGGCGGTGTCTCACAAATGGGTAAGTTGTTCAAAGAGTGTTTATTCACCTTGACAGATGCGCACAATCCATAATACAAATGAGGCCAACAATCTTTTTGATATAGAGTTTAAGTTCCATTGCTTTCTGGGCCTATAGTTTCCATAGCCTTTGATCTATGTGTGTTTATAAACACATTGCATAGATTTACATTTCATAAGGCTTCTTGCTGCAGGTGTGTTTTTAAGGCACTTGTTTACCTGAGCACTTCTAGGTGTGTCTTTAGACAACTTGTTTACCTAGGTATTTACATTTCACAATAGATATAACATTTGATATTTCATAGCCATTTTCACTTGGCTTGCCTTTCATTCACGTGTGTTGAGAAACACATTGCATGAATGGGCTTTCATACAAGATACAACATTTTATTTCCATACTTTGTATTCATGACAGCACTAAAAGTTTCAGGTTTAGCCAACAACATCTTTAGTGGCTAGGGGGACTTCATGAGGAAATCCAACTCACCAAAGGTAAGTTTTATCACCAACTCAGAGCCAAGACTCAGTAAACAAGGAAGCTCATCCAATACAGAGGCTACAGTGGGGAAAGGTCCTCCATGCCACTAGTCAAGTAGTAAGTCAAGGTAATGAACAAACTGGGTAAGTCATGGATGGATGAAGACAGTGAATAATGAAACCAACACTAGCAAGCCAAAGTATGGCGGGAATGATCACCTCTAATCTCCCTAAGAGGGTGAAACCGATGAGTATAGGTCAAGAACTTCCAAGTTTGAGTAGGGACAATATGATATATATACATAAGTACAACTAGGTCCACATATCTATATGATCACCAAATCATGATACTAAATGCTAAGACATGCTACAAGAATGAGTATAAAAGCAATATAACCAAAACACCAAAATATACCTGCTGAGTCATATACCTGAATGCTCATCATTTGAGCCATCATCTGTCCTCTGAAACTACTGCTGTAAATCTGGGCACTACTGACTGCTCTGTACAAAATGGCTAAATAGCTACATCGGTCATCTCTCTGCTGTCCATAATCTGATAGTGATCCATAGTAGATGCTCATCTCAGCATCTCAATGCAAGGGAATTGGCTGAATAGTGTACTGGAATCAGAAAAATAATGTATGGTAGCCCGACTACTATATATGTGATAACAGGAGTTAAAGGCTTTAACATAAGACATGAGAACTAAATAGGAAACATAGAACACATGGACAATTGGTTTGGCAGAAGGTTGTGAATTCCATGGCTAATCATTGATCAAGTAGGGTGCCAGTGCAAACCGTAGCTTTCTCATGCTTGTTCTTATTGTTAATCCTCATTAAATTTTAATTGAATAATTGTTAAATTCTTAAACAAATATTAGGGCCTCGGGAGGCATAACATAATTGTTTCCTTTGTGTTCTCTCTAAAAACTTTATATAAATCTAAGTGTAGGGAGGATTCGTTGCATTAGTAGTGTCGAGATGTGACATTGTGACAATTAACACACCTTCTTAATACTATGAAAGTTCTAACATAGAGTTTACAACTCAAATCAAAAAGACATTTCATGAAAGTACAATAAGGAGTACCATTGAATCACTTCTAGTGCCATCTAGGATCATGTTGGTCCAAGAAGTAGGGCCAAATAAATAGGTAGGTGCAATGAAATGCATTGTAGCTGCATTGAGTAAGATGATGGCATTTTCTAAGGTGTTTTCAATTGACTAATGGATAGTAGTGTATCCTACTTCCTTGGAAGTCTGGCTGGAATATGGGACCGAGGGAGGTCATTTGGGACCCATAAGTTTATTTACATGTGAAAATAACTAATGAGTACCCAAAATATTAGATAGAGGGGTCTATGTGCTCTGGAAATTGTATCACAGACTTTTATTGCACTCTTTCTAACAATAATGGATTTACATCTTGTTATAGCTTGATTTAGCAGTAGAAGGGGAAAGTCCCAACCCACAAATGTTATCAATGAGCAACGTTGGAAGAAAGCACCACTTTCACCTTAGTGCTAATTTCTCTCACTTTTGACTAGCTCTCAAGGTCAAGGGGGCCTTCCCTAGGGTTGATTAGATGATTCTTATTAAAGAGAGCTTGAAAGGGATTGATTTTAACTTGATTGGATGTGCGAGTGAGTTGCAAAGTAAACTTACTTTCCCAAAATAAAATGCTCAAGTGTGCAAGATTGTCGAAGTTCCAAATACATATGTCTAGGAAATCCATTCACATTAAAATTTTTCAATCTTGGAAACAATTTGCAATCGAAACATTCAAGGGATTTAGAGAGATTCAATACATATGTATAGCAAATCCATTCACATTAAAATTTCTCAATCCTGGAAATTGAAAGATAATGCAAAAAAAAACTCACGACGATCAAGCACTTCAAGTGGTTATTGAGTGGGTTTATTAGTTGTAAATTAAAGATGCATCCCAAAATTAAGTAAATTGTATAGTAAATTGCTAGATTAATGATTTAATGCACAATGTTTAGCCCAAGGTGAGACCTTACTTGAGAAAAACTTTGAAGCAAGATGCAATTCAAGGATCTTAGATTAGTGAAGTTTGAAATCCTCTTAATTTAAGAAAACTCGAGATTTATTCAAGTGATAAGAATCACTTCTCCAAATGTGGATTGAGGTAAAGTAATCTTAAGATGTTTTTTTTTTTACACAAACGGTTAACAGCTTTATATTAAAAAAAGGAACAAGTTACATAGAAAGGGAGGGCTGGTCCCAAAATCCAGAACTGTCAGAGCTAGCTCTGTGTTTTCCAGCCTCTGTAATTCAAAATTGGCATTATCGTTGATACAACCATAAGGACTGATACTGCTATTACAACTGTAGATTCTAACAAACTGACCTAATAAGAAGCAACAGAAATATAACATAGAAGTAGAACAGGAGCTAGAAAGAGAGCCATCAGACCGACAGGATGCTGCACCAACAGAAATTATTCGTGACAGTTGTGGGACATTTTTTCCTTGCTTCCAGCCGTATTTCCAGCGTTGTCGTCGTCAATGTTCAGGATGACTGATGGGCTGTTCCCATTGTTGGTCCTCACACAATCTACCTTGGCCTCGACGATTCTCAAACAGCTGTACAGGGTGTCATGTTTGCCCATACTTTTTTCAGTGAAATCCTTTATCTTTCCTGTGCTTGCTCGTACTTTTGAATTGGAGATTTGAACCAGGGTCGCAAGATTGGAGATAGCTTTTTTCATGTCTGCTAGGTCCCCTCGTAGCCAGCGCACTTGCGTTTCCAGATCTTCAACATGCAGATTGAGCTCAGGGGAAGGGCTTCCTTGCCCTTGAGGAGAAGCCCTATTCACCAATTCACCAGGACTGCCCTGGTACCACTGATGAAGGCCAACTTTGCCACTCTCACACGAATTCATATGATATCCAGAAGCCGGAACCAAGTTAGAAGCAAACCCACCGCTTGGAAACAACCCAGTACCAAGGAGTGTCCATGGGCCACCGTTTCCAGGATTCACCTTGACACCACCCCCACCGGGCCCTTGACAAATTTCAGAGAGATAACGCTTCTTGCCTCCACTAACAGCCTCTGCAGGGGTATTCTGTTTATTCCTCCTGCATTTCCTGCAGTGCAGGGCAGCAGGGCAATGGCTGCAGTTATCCATATCCCCCTGATACAAGGGACTATCCACCTTCACTCTGCAAAGAAACACTAAACCAACAGAAGTCGGGGGCAAGAACCGAGCAGGGAACCGAAGACAAGCAAACGAGAATAGGGTGTGAAGCCCTTCGCCACCTTGCATGATAAAGCCCCGCACCACCTTGGGGAACGTCCGTAATAACTCCCTGCATGCGGGACATATGGAGTCTGGCAGGAGCGACCGCCAAAATCTATGAGCGGACATTTGATGTGAGCAGGGAGATCTTGCGAAGATTTTTGGAGTTAATGAGGCCATCGGGTGGGTGGAGGAGGAGGGGTGTGGCCAGGGCATAGGTTTAGGGAACCCAAACACCCACTGTGAGTATGCCATTAAGCCAAGCATGTCCACAATTTAAACTTGCCTCAAGGTTTGCCATGGAGTCGGCAGCCATGTTGTTTTTTCTAAGAATATGATAGAAGGATAATGAGTGGAAATCTTTGGACAAAAAATATAGGTGTTGGTGCATCTTGGATATACGCTTGCGGCGCTAAGTAGCTAAGTCCCTGGCTTCTCTGATCACCATCATTGAATCTCCGATAATCACTAGATCTTTAATGTTCTTGCTTCTGGCAATGTCCATTCCTTTTATCATTGCTAACCATTCTGCACCATTGTTTGTTCTTTTGCCTATCCCCCATGCGAACTCCTCCACCTTGTTTCCGTCAAGGTCAAGAATAACCCCCCCGCTCCTGCCAACCCGGGATTGCCTTTGGAGGCACTATCGAAGAACAATATGTTGCTTCCCAAAGTATTTATCCCGTTTTGGAAATCCTCTGGGTCCTTTTTGATATGCCAATTTTGAGGTTTTGAGTTTCTTTGAATTGAGGGATTGGATATGGGGAGGGAGGAGAGTAGACCAACAATCCAGATTTTTTCTTCAACAGTCAAAGGTTCCTTGCTGAGGTTTTTCATATTTTTAGAAGATAGGGAGTCGATCCACAAGGCTTTGGCAGAGGAGATGATTTTCCCAGGGTGAGCTTTTTTGCCATCGAAATTTTCGCGGTTCCTAGCAGTCCAAATTTTCCAGCACAAGATTTTTGGGAATGCGACCCAGGCTTGTTTGAAATTTAATTTTCCAGAAAAAGAGTTGGGGTAGTAAAGATGCCAATTTGCAAACAGATCGGACCAGTTGGTGGGGAGGATCAGATTTGGGTGGATATCTTGGAAGGCTTTATGCTAGACTTCTTGGGCAAATTCGCAGTCCAGGAAGAGATGACTGACTGTCTCCTCCTTATTTTTACAAAGAGTGCATCTTGCCGGCCTTGCAATTCCTCGCTTCTTGAGATTTTCTGCCGTGAGGATCTTTTTATGTGCCAGAGCCCAGTTGAAGACATTCACTTTTGGGATCCCGTCTCTATCCTAGATTCTCTTCCATTTTTGTTCCTTGTTACCTCGATTGTTTAGCTTATCCAAGTAATTGTATCCTTCCTTCACACTGTAACAACCACTGCTCCCCCAACTGTGTTTATCTCGCAGCGAATGGTGTATGGGAATCACACCATGAAGACGGGAGAGAAGGGCATTGTACTCAGATTATAGGTGATTTGGGAGATCCAGAGTTTGCCAGCCCGTCTCCAATTTCCTTGGGGGGACCACGTGGATAAATCATATAGTGTAGAGATGTTGGCTTTCTTCATCCAGATTCTCAAATCACGAAATAGAGTGAGGGAGTTAGCAGGAGAGCAGGGGCTAAGATTGTCTTTCCAGATTTTGATTTTCTTACTGTTACCTGGGGTCCAGGTGAGGTTATGTTGAATGATGAAGGCTGATTTTTTGTAGAGATTCCATATCGTAGTGCCCTTATTCTCTTGATTGAGGTTTTCCAAACACCTACTTTTGCTTCCATTCATATATTTTTTGTAAAGAGCTTCTTTCCACCAAGCATTCTTTCCAGAGATGATCCTCCAGAGGATTTTTGCACCTAGTGCCAGGTTCATAAAGGATAGGTCTTTTATCCCAGCCCCTCCATACTCTTTAGGCCTACACACTATATCCCAATTGATGAGGTGAAACTTTTTCGTGCCATTGGTTTTTCCACCCTGGCAAAGGAAGTTTCGAAGAGCTTTTGAAATTTCAGAAGTTACCGTCTTGGGGGCAAGGGAGATAGAGTAGGAGAAAAGTGGATAGGCAGAGAGGATGGAGCGGATGAGCACAATCTTACCTGTAGGATTTAGCCAGTGAGAGCCCCAAGAATTGATTTAATTCTTGATTTTGACCACCATTCCCTGCCAGTCAGCCACTTTTTTCTTGCCTTTGAAAATTGGCACACCAAGATAGAGGAAGGAGTTCCAATCTCTTAATCCTTCAAAAACAAAAATCCTAGCAATTTTTGTAAGGGTCCTGTGGGAGAAATTCCAGCTGTATATTTTGGACTTTTCAAATTTCACTTTGCCATCCGAGGCCTTCAGGAAGGTCGTGAGGACCAAGTTGAACTTCGTAGCAATGTTGACTGAGGCTCCCCCAAGTAAGATAGTATCATCTGCAAACTGAGAGTGATTTACTGGACGCACCCCTCTAACAATTCTGATGCCCTTAAGATCCCCGGAGACTTGTAAGGAGTGAAGCTTTCGACTCAGCGATTTTGCAACCAGAAGGTACAAATATGGAGACAGGGGGTAACCTTGTCGCAGACCCCGAGTAGCTAAGAAGAAGTTGGAAGGTCTTCCATTAACTAGAGGGGCGATCCAAGGAGTGTTGGTGCAGGCTTTAACCCACCTTACAAACCTGGGGGAGAATCCAAAATTTTCCATGATGGCATATAGAAAGCTGTGGTTAACTCTGTCAAAGGCATTGGCCATGTCAAGTTTGATAGCCATTCCTTGATGATTTTTTTCAATGCTGGTATGGATAGCTTCTTGCACAATTACAATGTTGTCTAAAATTTGTCGGCCTGCAATAAACCCCCCTTGAGCTTCAGAGATGAGCTTTCCCATTACTTTTTTCATCCTGGTGGCAATGATTTTGGTGAGGATTTTATAAGAGGTGTTGCAGAGGGAGATTGGTCTGAAAGATTCATGGAGCAGGGGGATTTTTCTTTATGGATAAGGGCAAGGAAGGAAGAGTTGGTGGCGCCTCCAATTTTGTCTTTCTTCCTTGTCCAGTTTAGCATTTTCTTCAGATCATCTTTTATGATTTCCCAAGCAGCTCGATAGAAGTTTATTGTAAAGCCATCAGGGCCTGGGGCCTTGTCAATTTGGAGAGCCCAAATGGCTTTTTCAATTTCATGTTCCAGAATTGGTTTTGCAAGATCTCTGTTAGCATTTTCTGAGACAAGGTTGGGAATGTTCTCTAACAGTTCAACTTGAGCATAACGGTCAGTATCTCCACTATTCGAGAAGAGATCCTTGAAGTGGTTATGAGCGAGTTGCTTAAGGTGTTCTTGACCACTGATCCTTACCCCATTTTCATTCTTTAACTCTCTAATGGCATTTTGGCTGCGTCGAACTTTAGTTTGATTGTGGAAATACTTAGTATTACTGTCACCTCCTTTTAGCCATAACTGCCTGGACTTGATTCTCCAGGTTTCCTCTTCCTGTTTAGCCGCTTTAAGGATTTCAAGTTCAAGAGCTCTTTCTTGTGATAGGAGAGGGGCCGTAACTTTTTCACTATCCATTCTTTGTTGAAGAATGTTCATCCTAGACTGGAGGACTTGTCTGGAACTGGAGGGATTATTGAAGATAAGTTTGGTCCATTTCTTAAGTTCAGTTTTTACTGATCTAGCTTAGATTCCCAAATAAAACTGGGGATCCAGAGAAGGGAGTGTTCCAAGCGTGTGAGACTACCTCCAGGAAACTAGGGGTGTTGATCCAAAGGTGATTGAATCGAAAGGGGATGGGGCCAAGATTTTCAGGGGGAGTGATGGAGAGGCCAATAGGCTTGTGATCCGAAGAGGCACAAGGGATAGAGAAAGCACTGATAAGGAGGTTAGAGAGGAGGAAGGAGGAACTTACCAGAAAACGATCCAGCCTGGCCGCAATGTGTCCAACGCCACACCTTCTGTTGCTCCATGTGTACTTTGCGTTCTTGAGAGGAATATCCATAAGGTCCAGGTTCACCAGAAGGTCCTCAAGCTTTTCTCCAAAGGGATCTCGAACAATACTGCCTCCCCTCTTCTCTTGGTGGGATCTGGTAACGTTGAAGTCACCGGCAATGATAAGCTTTTCTCCGTGCATGCTTTCTTTGAGATTGTTGAGATCATCCCAGAATTTTATCTTATCTCTGTGGTGGATGGGCCCATACACGTTGCAGACAAAGATGGGCCTATTACTGTCCTTGTCTTTTATTTCTGAAATCATCCAATGATTGTTTTCAGAGGAGGATAGAATGGAGAATTTCTGGGAAACAATGGTTGCTATACCCCCCGAGGCACCTCGGGCATTCACTGCAGCGCCCTAACTTCCTGCCCAGATAGAGCTAGAGAGAGTCAAGCATTCTGCACTCTGCATCTTAGTCTCTTGGAGTAAAACAAGGTCTGGTTTTTCACTTTTTATCATATTTTTGAGGGCTTCTAGTTTATTCTGCCCACCGAGACCTCTGCAATTCCAAGAGACTATTAACATTATTTCTTAGATAAGTTAAGTCCTGCTCGGGACTTGCCTTCTTTTCCCACAGTCTGAGATTTTGTTTGCTGTAGTATCTTCATGTCTTCTAAGCTTTTTTGTCTTCCCAGCTCTAGTTCTCTCTCGGCTTCTTGTTCTCTATGGAACCTGAGCGATTTCCTTCCTCTAGTGTTTAGGGGTTGCACCAGGTCTTCTTCTTCGTGTGACTCAACTGAGGTTTCGAGAGATGGGAATGATGATACAAACTTGCTCTTTAGCTTATTTTCCCACATTCCTCCTGGGGTGGACATGCCTTCCTGCCTGTCTTCATTCGGCTCCTTTTCAGAGATAGGTATTGTTTCCTCTTCTTTACTCAAATCGACTTGGTTCTCCTCAGGAGTTTCGATTTCTCCTTCTTCCACCTGTAATTCCTGGAAGCTGTTGACATTTGTGGCCTTCTTATCTTCCTGATTTTTCCCTTTAGCTAGCGGGGCCTGGAGGTTTTTGTCTGCTTGGGGAGCAGAGATAGCCTTTTTCCCCTTTTTAACCTGCTGCCATCCTTCTTCCTGAGGTTGTTCTGATACTTTTGGTACATTCTTGGGGCAATTTTTAACAAAGTGCCCATATTCGTGGCATTTCCTGCATTTGAAAGGCAGTTGTTCATAATCTACTTTTTGCATATGCTCCCAACCATCCATTTGCAGGTTTACTTCTTCGGGTAGGCCTTTTTCCAGATCTACCTCAACATAGATACGGGCACAAGCAAACAGGGGTCCCTTTGGTTCTGCTTTATCAATATATTTCCCGAGAGCATTTCCGATGGCAAGCAGGGTATCATCATCCCAACAATGCAGAGGTAGGTGTGGGAGACGAACCCAAACTGGAACGACAGAGGGGACATCCTTTTCCGGGTCAAAGGAAAGGTTCCAGTGATTCAGATAAAGGCCCTGAGGACCCATGAAGTAAGGTCCACTTCGAAAAATGAGATCCTTATCAGATTTGTTTTCAAAGAGAAAGATGTAGTAACCCTTACCACAGAAGCAGTGTTGTAATCCGCCAGAAATCAAAGGCATCCAATTTTTGTTTAACCAGGCGTCCACTGTCTTGGGGGAAGGCCATATTCCTGTAAATTGTCCGATTAGGCCACGCTCACTCAGCGCAAGAGCTTTTAGCTTCGAAGTTGTCGACATGATTTGAATACGAGGGGCGGTTGCACATTTGATGAAAGTATCCGAGTGAAGCGCTGGGGGCGGAGGGGGTGGGGTGGAGTCAACAAGGGAGCGTAAGGCAGCGTCTAGGAGACGCTTACGTTTCTTAGGGGAAGGCTCCATGACTACAGCTCAGGAGGAGCACGCAGAAGGCCGCAGGGAGGCACTCCATGCAGAGCAGAGTCAGGGGCGGCTAGGGTTTTGGATGGAAAAAAAAGGATGAAGAAGAAGATTTAATCTTAAGATGTTGGAGTTATAACAAGTGCTTCAATAAAATGTAGACAACCACTTAAGCAAGATTAGTTTATTGATCCGCAATTAATGTCCAAGTATATGAAATAACATCCCGATATTGTGCAAAAGGAATCTATTGAAAGATATATGAATTGCACAAGTAATTTCTAGAATCTATGAGTAAATTATATGGTTAAGGTAGATGTGCTTAGCTTAAACAAGAGATTATGATCCAACCATTAAACCAAAAGATAACTACTCAAGAAACTTGCCTCAAAAGAATAAGTGCTGATGTATGAGAGAGCAGCATGATTTATGAACCAGAATTCACCACAAAATGTTGTGCATTACTTTTAATGTAAAATCTGAAAATAACAAGTGCTAGTAGCTCATAGAAAATTCCAGAATTTGTAGTAAGTGAATCAAAGTTAAATTTTCAGAATTATTGTTGAGTGAAAAGTGAGTAAATTATCACAAAAATCTGTCTAAAAATTCTCTAAAACAATCCAGATTTTAGATGTGATTTATCTAGCACAAAACCCTAATTAAAAATGTAAATTTATGAAGCATTAGGGGCAGATTTAAATCTGTTTTCCTTGCTGTTATAGAATAAGTGCTGAACAGCAATAAATCACAGAAAATCAAGCCTAAAAATTGATGCAAAGAGGGTTAGATTTACCTTGGCTTAATGGCTTAGAAATCTGGAAAATAAATCAGCCTTAGAAGGTTCACTAAAAGAAAGGTAAAAATGATATATATATATATATATATGGTTGATGAGATTGAAAATGACAAGTGCCTTGAATCCTTGGGCTCATGGGGTATTAGAAATAGTTCTCCTTGGGTTTAGTTTGAAATTACTTAGAGCTGGAATACCTGCAAAATGCATGACAATTCCTCCCCAAGCCTTTGTGGTTTGATATAAAATCCTTCCAAGGAAGGGTCACCCTATAGGCGTACACCTTCAACAAATAGATTTAGCATATACCCTAGCCTATGCTTTACTTAAACATGTAAGACTCACAAGGATGCCACGTACAAGCAAGCTAACAAAGCTACAACATATAACAAGCAAATAGATTTTCTTTTACTTAGTTTCAATGGAGCAAGCATATTCATCTATGAACTAGATCTAAAATCTTGACAAATCCTAGATTTATCCTAGGGAGGATCAAAATCCTCTAGAAATGGTCAAAATATCATAAAAAATGAAGTGCTACGATAACCAACTCCAAAACCTTAACAAATGGCCCAAGATGAGGGGGGCACACCTCTAAATCCATGGTCAAGTGCAATGAATGGTACAATATGCCTCCAAAAGAAAGAATGCTTCACAAGATATGGTCAACATCATAACAAACATCATAAATAAGCTCTCAAACCCTAGAGTACTTCTCCAAAAGGCACACGTGTGGTACAAACTCAAAGAGCCCTCCAAGTGCAAAGTCTAGGTCCATAGTCAAAGACATCAGTGCCAAATCCCTCAAAGAAGGGAGTGCTCCACAAGAAGCAAGTGCCAAGTGGATCTATGGTCCAAAATAGGGTTGAAGTCCTAGAGCGCTCTCCTAAAATCTCAAGGAATCTCCTCCCACAAGTCACACCTGTGGTGCATCTCATCAAGTGCTCCAACATAGCATGGAATGCTCTATAACTTGTGCCAATGGTCTAAAGTGCAAGAGGATGGTCCGATAATGTGCTAGCTCATCCCACGTGCCAAGTAATTAGGGTCATCCATCACATAGGAAGGCGACATCCCCATCCAAAAACCCTAGGTGCCATGTGTCTGTACATAGGTGAGTGAGCAAAAGGGGATGCTCCACATAATTTACGTAGGCACCATCAACATGTGTCATAACAAGCGTTATACCATGAAAATAATAGAGTGCTAAAAGGGTCAACCACATCTGATTTAGGAAATGCATCCAAATATGAAGACAATTCATGAAATAATTACAGTTGCACCCTTTTAATAACTCAATGACTTATTTAACTTTTACTCATTAAAAAATTAAGCTAACAATGGTGCCACCAACATTAAACCTTATTTCATGTGAAAATTCCTAAGCCAAATTAAATTACCTATATTCCCAAGTTAGGTGAAGGTGATGTAATGAATGTGGTACTTAGGGAAGAAAAGGGGGTCTTTGCAAGTTAACCATCATAGTAATTGAGTGTGATAGGTCCGCCCTTAGCTTTTAAGAGCTAGGGGTTATAGATGTTTCTTCCATGTGTGCCTTATGAAAAGAGGGTGCTTTTTTATCATGAGTGACCCTTTCCTTGTGCCTCTTTTTTGCAATCCCTTTATTTTTTTTCTTTTTTTTTTCATTTATTTCTTTAGCCTTTTCATTGGCTTAGTCCCTTTACTTTAGATTTAGCTTTGATAACCTAGGACATAGAGAATTTGGCTTTTTGCAAGGGGTAATTGTCATGTTCTTTTCCATTTTAATTTGGCAGCCTCACCCTTAAAGTACTATACTCTTTGAGCCTTGATTTAGACATTCAAACATGGGAATAGTTATGAGACCTTGAATAATTACCAATGATAGATCATTTACAAAGGGGAAAATGATGGAAATGGATGAAAGGGCCATCGAAATGAAAAAATGGCTAGGCAGAATGTTGTGAAATTGATGTAACACAAACTTAGTTCACTAGAGTACAACTCAACCTTTGGAATGACGCACTTCCTAAAGTAAAATTATGATAACACCATGGTATGTGACATGTCTAAATAATCAGTAATAATTTTAACTGTTACGAGTCATTAAAAGCAACATCCCATGGTCAAATCAACATAAAAGGAAACATCCCAAGAGTCAATGAGGGTGAGAAATATCCTAGCGCTGGTGCATCTGGCACCATCTCCACAAGGTACATCCAAGGCACATGGATTGTTTGAGTATGTTGGAAGGCTCTCTAGAGTCTGACCAATGATCTATGGAACACCACAGATCTCATCTCAGGAGCAGTGTCTGTGATGCAATCACATGTTAAAGTTACTGAACCCAGATTCGATTGTTGTTCCCGATAGTTAAGCCAATTATAAACATAAATACACTTAAGTTCTTAACAATTACGCAATGGAATTACACAGGAAATCAAACACATTTGATTAATAGATTTACCCTAGAAAACCCCAACTAAGGAAAAACCAACAACATATGATTTTATTAGATAATATCCTGGGAAAATGGCCCACTGAGGAATACTATACAACAAAATAGCCTATCCTATCACTTGGTTGCTACAACTTTGCTGACCCTTGCTCCTTTCCTTTAACCTTGCCCCTGCTCTTGCACACTTGGTTGAAAGTCCTTCTCCAACCAATCAATGAGATCTCACTGACTCTGTGTGACTGTTGTGTGTCTCATCCTCTCCTTAGGCTTCTTTTATATCATCTCAATGACCAAAACCCTTACCCTAGATCTCCAAAGTGATTGATGGCTGAGATTAGATCTCAAGCCTCACTTAAGATCAACGACTGTGACTTAATCTTAAGGTCACTTTTTAGTCATTAGCCAACATTAAGTTAATTAATGTGCTTTTCCTAAGTTAGACTTAGGAAAGAGATACAACACATTTGCTCTCCAAGCAAGTATCTGAGATACAATCATCAACATAAAAGGTAACATCCCAAGAGTCAATGAGGGTGAGGATTATCCCAGCACTAGCGCATTTGACATCATCTCCACTAGGTGCATCCAAGGCACTTGGACCATCTGAGCATGTTGGAAGGCTCTCTGACCAATGATCTATGGAACACCACAGATCTCATCTCAGGAGCAATGTCTGTGATACAATCACAAACCACAACTGATCAACATGTCACCCCTGTTGATCAAGGGGTAATACATCTCAATGTTTGTGGAAGTTTCGCTTGGATATTTTTGCTTAATTGTAATAGAGGTTTTAAAATCAATTGTACCTTCTTTAGTATTTGCACAGGCCTGTTTTTGAGCATTTATTGTGGTTAGATTGAACAAAATATAGTATGTTTTGTTGCAGGTAATTTATAGAAGCAATTAGGGGCTTGAAATGTCCAATATTTAAGCATGCTTACAACATAGGACAAAAATAAGTCAATAAGGCTCCAAAGGATGGCCATATTTCATCCTAAAGCCCTTTATTTTATGGAATTTTATGAGCATTGACAGATGTGTACTTGGGTGTTTATATATATGTGTGTGCATGTCAAACATAGGTGTTAAAGTCTCTAGCTGGTGTCAAAGAGGTTTTAGTACAAAGTTTGTACATAATGGTTTTGAACTTTGCACTTTTGTGTGTTGAAATATATTGAGGAATTTTTAAGGCATGCAAGCGCTTAAAAATTGAATGTTCACAAGCTTTGACATGATTGGATATCCAAATATACATGCTTTAGCAAGTCATTCCTTGTTGTGGTGACCTTGAAAGTGTTAGCAAAATTGTCATTGATGTCAAAGGAAAATTCCATGGGTGGGTTTCCAAAACCATGGGCTTATTAGTGAAAAAAAGAAGAAAATTAATTATTTACTTAAAGGTCTCTTATACATAATACCAGGGAAAATACCGACAACAACAAGGCTTCAAAAGAGGAATTGTGGACATCAATCTCTACATCAAAATGGAAATTGAAAACCAATTAATTGTTGTGGTTTATGTAGATGACATCATTTTCGCAGGTAGTAAAATAAATGTGCTAAGAGTTTGAAAAGGAGATGCAAAAGGAATTTGAGTTGTCTCTGCTTGGTGAACTGCAATTCTTTCTTGGTTTACAAATTTTCCTAATCTGACAAAGGCATATTCATTTCACAAACCAAGTATATTAAGGAATGTTAAAGAAATTTGTTGAAGTTTGTAGTGATGATAGGTGCTTCTACGTTGGCTTGTGTTTAGCACGTGGAAGTATCCTCAATTTGTAACTCTCTTTGTAAAAGCGAATTTCATAATACTTTATGTAAAAGGTCAATTTGCCCATGGTATTGGAGGGCCCATGGTATTGCCCATGGTATTGACATAAAGTGAATGTTATAAAAGAGTCTAAGGAGAGTTGTGTGAGACACATTGAGAGTGAGTGATCACAGTTGCAAGAGACGAATTTTCTCTTGTAGTGAGCAGTCTAGATCTCAGTTTGAGATTACAACCTTTTTCACGGAAGAGTTACTTCTCTGTTGTCTATTGGATCCTGGGTGGATCTAGGGTTTGTCTATCCAGTTTGCAGAAAGGATTTGGAGTATCTTCTTATGTGTTTTGGTTCTTGCTATCACATTTATAGTAGCCGTGGCTACCATATCTTCAGATTAGATTCCAGTCCTTTTTTCAGCCAGTCTTTTACATTGAGATGCTTGAGATCAGCATCAGATGAGCATTCATTCCAGGATCACTCTTATTTTCAGAGCAACCCCTGAGCAGACAATACAACCTTATGCCATGACTAAGTCTCAGGAACTCAGATTTGATGACCGATGTAGCCATTTTTGCCATACAGAGCAGTATGCAGTGCCAGATGTGCAGCAACAGGTTTCCAGTTGACAGATGATGGTTCAGATGGTTGGTACATATATATTATCCAGCAGGTATATGGATGTGTATTGGTTTATATTGCTTTTTTGGTCATTTTGGTAGCATGATTTAGCATTTAGTGGTCATGATCTGGCGGTATATATATATATTATGGACATGGTTGTTAAATTATATCTATATGGTCTAGCTTGCTCAGAATTATGAAGTTCTCGTTTATACTCATTAGTCTCACCCTCCTTAGGAGAATGGAGGTGATCGTTCCCACCATTATATGGCTTGCTAGTTTTGGCACCACTTTTCACTATCCCCATCCATTCGTCACCTTTCAGTTTTAAGTTTTACCTTGACTTACACCTTAGCCTGTGATATGGAGGACTTCCCCACTCTAGCCTCTTTGTTGGGAAACATCCCTATTTAGTTGTGTCGGATCTGAGTCGCCTAAGTTGTGTTGGCTAAACCCTGAAGCAGATAGTACTACCATCATTACATGTATGTGGAAATTATTGTATATCTATTGTGAAAGCCCATTGAAATGAAATTCAAAATTGTGCTTCTAAGCACAATGAAAGAAGGGCTATGAAATGAATGAAATATAAAACCCTCAAAGAAGGGATATGAAAGGCCTAATGAAAGCAGTGGTTAAATGTATGCCAAATCTAAAGATTGCTGGCCAGTGAAATGAAATGAAATGAAATAAAAGGCCCAAAGAAAGCGGTGGTTAAATGAATGCTATATCCAAAGACTACTGGCCTTGGAATTTGAATGTAATGATTAATTCCTCACGGAGCCTATGGGTTGTGATGTGAGATGGAGTAAGGGACAACTAATTCTAAGTGCCCCCTAGAGTCTCGAGTTACGGTTTTCTGGGCACCTAGTCATGGCGGCTCTAGAAAAGATACTCACGGAGCCGAGTCAGCTTGGATGTGAGTTGTAGACATCTGCCAAGGTTGAATAAACACTTCCCAAACAACTTATTCCATTCATGAGACACTGACATCCCCTGTGTTATCTTTATCCAACATATGCTTGAGTGTGTATTCCCTTTCCTACATCCAAAGTATCACAGTGTTAAGTTAGTACAGTCATCCCCTAGCCTTGCCTTGCATTTATCCACCTTCACCCATTACTAGCAAATTGATCACAACCGTGAAGTGAGTATAGTCTTGAGGTTCTATTCTGAGCTATTATTATTTATAAATTTATATTGAATATCTATTGTGTTTAAACCTCCAGTGAAATGCTACTTTATGATTAAAGTCTTGCTATTTGAATGACTAACTGAGCATGTCTTATCCAATTGCACTTGCAACATTTTGATGTTTTAGCCCGAGTCATATTTTAGTCAGTTTTGACTTGGTCAAACCCAGTTTGACTAAGTCAACCACAGGACATGAGATGAGTTAGACCAGTGATGGTAGAGATTGATGATATATGGTCTTTCATTGCCCATTAGGTGGTTCCATGCAGCAGTTACAGGTTTCAGATGGTGATTTGCGAAATGTTTATGATTTTGATCATTTACAAATTATTATTTTTTATTTGTACGAGCATGTTTATGGTTCTAGATGATTATATAGATATCCACATGGTGTATTAGTATTCATCTCTAGTGCATTTGGACCTTCTGAGTCCATTGGGATACTCGATTTGCAGTTTCGGGCATTTTCAGTTAAGATATTTTCCAGTTTATCACATTGGTGCAGATTTGCCATTTAAAATGGCCTGGTAACAGAGTTTGACATTTTATTTGGTTCACCTAGGGCCCTACAAAGAAAACATGGGGTCCAACCACTTGTTAGTACTATATTACCATGCTTCTAGACATTTTGGTGCAGTCAGTTTTGGCCCCCAGGTACCCGACAGTAAGCTACAAGCATTTTATATTTTTGCCGTAAGCTACAAGCATTTTATATTTTTGCAGGTGATTTTATGAGGAATAAAAAAAGGTAAATTAGCTATAGAGGAATTCGATTTGGGCTACTGAGGCAAGGAAATGGCATGAGGTTGATTTTGATGATGTGTGTGATGCTTCCCACACCTTCCAAAGCAGGTTCCAGCATTCAGTGGGGCCCACACACTTTCTGGGCTTATATTTTATGATTTTATTGTGTCTTTGAGGGGGCACGATTTGGCCATCTGGTCACAGTATTGTACTTTGATGATAGTATTTCATGTTATTGTGCCATGGGGACACACTAGAGAAGGAATATTTCACCTCCTAGATCCACCATGAGCTTATGTTGTGACTTAAGTAACTGTTATGTGGTACGTCCCCCTTAGGGTGACTTAGCTAGTGCGCGCCCTCTATTTTTGAGTTGATCCATGTACTTTATATTTGGGCTCATCTTAGCCATTGATTTTCACTTATGTATCTTTTGATCTCAACCATTTGTTAAAAGGGTGGTTAGGGTTTTGGTCTCTCCCATTGCTATTTAAAGGAGAGACCCCCCTCATTGTGAAGGGACTTTTGGCTCTTGGCTACCGGAATAAAATATATTTTTGCAAACTCTTGTGATCTGGTTCTGGGTGTTGGATATGTCAATTGAAACTGCTTTTCCATTGCATTGAGGATCTTGGTGATTATTTTGCACATTTATCTATCCACGTTTTACTTGCAGGTGAAGAAGACGACTTGGAGGAGGGGTGCACTGGCTGAGGAGACTCACCTTGTCTCTCTCTTCTCATTTGGTTTGGTTCAGGGAGTATCATTGTTTTCGTACCTTTTATTCTTTGTGATCATTTTCGTCATTTGCATTTACCTTCTGTTGTCCGCCAAACTGCACACCAGCAGCAGAAACCTTTTAAAAGCTGTCTCCCTCACTGGAAAGTGGGGAGAGGTGTGGCCTTGGGGGCAAGCAATGAGCCAGGTGCTGTCACCTGTATCCTAGCTCCCCCGTTTAGGCAAACTCCTAACGAAGCCAAGGGGGGTAGTCCCTAAAGAGAGTTTTACTAAGGCTCTTGTTTTTATAATGTTTTATGATGTAGTGATGCGGATGGGTGTTGTTTAGGAGTTTTTTGTGAAATGAGAGACGATATAAAGCTTGAAAATAAAACACAAGATGAGATGCAATCCACGTTGCGAAACAGTATATAAAGACTAAATATAATTAAGAAGCATCCACAGATAAAAATTAAATGACAAAAGACCAGTGCCTTATCCAATGGGTAATGGAGTCAGAAATAACAAATGTAGTGCTGGGGGATGCTGAAAAGTAGTCTTGATAGTAACTGTTCGTGAGATCGTTGTGCAAATTATCTTGGTAAATTTCAAAGTTTTAGTTGTCTTGATTATTAGGGCTAAGACAAAAGGTATCAAAAGATGGTAGAACCCTACCCAAGAAAGATACTGGCAACCCTAAGTGACCTGTCGGAAGCACCCAGATTCGATAAGGATTGGTGTCCAATGTTTAAACCGCCCCTGAGTCTGACAGTGGGAATCCGGCGTCACCTCTCGTGGGAAGAACAGTATATTGCCTTGGTTGAGGTTTTGGGTAGAAATTTTAATTAAGTTTATCGATCGTAATTACCAAGTCTTACACCTTTCTGAATACTAGCCCAACCGTTTCCGGTTGGCAGAGCATACGGGTGTAGGACAAACCAAGATAAATTAATTAGGGGTGTGTGAGTGGAAAATTTTATTATTAAGAAACCTCGTTCAACTCTCCGACAGAGAGCGCTCTTGACTCGGTCTTATGACCACAGTTCAAGAGACTTGCTAAAATTAAGATGCCTAATGCAGGGATGATGCAAGACTAAAATGCCCTCCGATAGAGGGTGCTCTTGACTTGGATTTGGCCAAGTTCAAGAGACTTTGGTTTATTTTAAGAAAACCAAAAAAGAGCAATAGCAGTATATTTTTCACTTGAAACAAGTTTAAACCACAGTGTTGATCAACAAGATGAAAACTACTACTAGCAAATAAAATTTGCAAGATAAGCAAATCTAGTGTTCTACCATACAAGTTCTAATCTACCAGGTGGGATTGATCCCCGAAACAGGATCAACCACTAGAACCGCCTGCACTTGAGAACCTCCAGCTAGCTGAAAGCTCTACCAAGGAAACCGACGGGGATGGAAGAGTAACCACAAATTATGTGGTCCTGCCCTTGAGACTTCGTCTCAAGGATACTACTTCCGGCTGAGGGCTTTGGAAGAGAAACAAGATAATGATAACATTTGAACTAAACTACCCAAGAATCTCTTTCAGGTTCAAGACCCTACTTGGGAAAGCATGGGGGTAAGTAGATATGAAATATAATCAAGCTAACTTATTTGGAACAAAATTTAAACTAAGAGCATGAAAATGTAAATCTAAGCTAAAACCAACCACAAGACCCAACACTCTTCCCCAAATGGGGAAGAAGACCCAAACAGTGGAGGCCTCCTCCACTTAAAAGTTTTATTAGAAAATTACAAGTGCCTCAAGGGAAAATCCTTGAAAGGTCTTTTTTGAGAGATTTAAGATAAACAAAATGTTGCAATGAAACCTGAAAGCCTTTGAAGGCTAGTACAAAAAGGAGATTATTTTTTATTTGTTGTTTGGTTTGGATCTTCTCTTCAATGTACTTGCTCTTCTTCAAGTATGCTCACTAGTTTATCTTCTCTTTCAAAAAATGGACCTACAAAAGCTTAGAAAAAGCACTCAACAAGCACCCATTAGAGATTAGAAATCGAATAAAATTGAAACACTACCAAGTCTAGTAATGAAAACTAAGCTTTAACATGTGAAAGCATGAGATTTTGTCTTAAAATATTTAATATGGTAAAACGGACCAGCGAGCTAAAATCCCCCAAAATATGATGGGAATGAACATGCAACCACAAAAATTTACACTATCCTATATACCAATGTGTTTGTTTTTTGAAACAAAGCTAAGAACTTTTATTTGATAGATACTAGATGCAAGTTATACTAATGAAGTAGATTGAGATCTAGAATGCCATTTTAAAACTATCCTTTAAATGCATGAAAACAAAAGAAACTTTAAGATCTAACTCTAACAAGATATTTTGCAGACCTAAAAAAGGAAGCTAACACTACTAATCAAATCGTTTTTGTTGTTTTTAGGGCTCTTTGGAGAGGTGGACGAATGGATCTAAATGAAAAGAATGGGAACCAAGGGTTTGGACGAGAGGAAACAAAGAGGGAAAAGCGAAGGGAATGGAGGAATGATGGAAACTAGGATGAGAAGGAGCCAAACGAAAGGAAGAGGAAAACTAGGGCAAGAAGATGGATAATGGTTTGTAGAAGATGAAGATGGACAAAATGAATAGGTGAGAAAGCTAATCTAGTGAATATGGGCTTGAAGATATAAGCTTAGAACCAAGAAGTTTGCTTTTGAAAGTGGTTGATGGTGAAACAAGAGACTCTTCTTTTACTAATGCTTAACAAGTAGAGATCTTTGGCCAAAAAATGGAGTGAAGGAGAACCTGCAAAAGCTCACAAAACCATTAGCAATACTTGCAAATAACATATGATTTAAGTGAATAGAGAAGATATACATGCATGTGCTAGATTGTTAGCCTTCAAAGCATATAAATCAAAACTAAATAATCATAAACATATGAAAAAATGACACAATATCACCTCAAGAATGTAATGAAGCATGGCCACCAAGAGCCCCCAAGAATTTGACCTCCAAAGTCACAACTTTATTAAATATAATTCCAGATACAATTGCTCATAGTTTCTTTGCATAAAAGACCATGCGATAATAGCCCCTAATGAGCCTCTCTTTATACAAAAATACAAGCTACCCTCCACCCAAATTCGAATTAGCATCTATGAGAGCCAATGGCACTTGACATCAAATCGAATCCTCATCAAAATCCAATCAATACGAACTTGGAGTGAAGATCCAACACCTAACTCGTAGATGAAGTAAATGTGGATGGGGAGGTGGCCTCCACCTTGGCAAGGCGCCCCCAATCCCTCACTCGTGATTATCATCCCTCCATTCGTGAGCCCACACCTTGCAAACACGTGAACCCTTGAGAAAAGCGTGAATCCCACATGTGTAATGGCGTCAATCATCAAGCATAAGAACCATCACCGATCCAATGAAGAACCACCACATAAGCCGTGAGGTTGGCGTGATGGAGTGTTGAACGGAGTGTTGGGTTCAGCGTTGAAACTTGGAGCTCAATCATGGTTGGCGTGATGTGGTATAGGTGGCAGCCACATCACCGTGGGTTTCAATGCCCAATCAAAGGAGTAATTGTAATTGCCCACCATTTCGTGAATCGGTGCATGGAGGAGCCCACGCAAGGAGAGACTCACGTCAACCCATTAATTAAAATTTTTACTCCCATGTTTAATATAACATGTGATTAATACTTCCCAAGTGGTCGTACATCATAAAAATATAACCCAATCTTTTCCATGGTTAAAAAAAATCAATTTTTGACTTTTTTCAATTTTTTGCCAAAGTGCATTTTGTCACTTCTTGGCAATTAAATGTCAAAATGATGCATCCTTAGCCAAAACTGATCCTGGGGTGATGTAATTGCCCGAAAACTGAAAAATGAAGGTGCCAAGGTGAAGAGGATGCTCTGAGCGTCAAAACGAGCCTCCCCACGCCCAATCCCGTCTCCAGATGAGGTTTTTATCATTTTTTGAAATTTTTTAATTAAACCATTAAAAAATGGTCTAATTTTATGAAAAAATATTTTTTGTCGGAATGGAACGAAACTCCTAAGGGACCTAGTGCATGTTCATACGACTCAATCGATGTGGCTAACACGTAAAAAATCCTAGACACAAGACTCTAATAACCACCTTAGGTTTTGACCACCATGGGAAATACTCCAGCTTTGGAGGGTTGAGTGAAAAACTCAGGGATTATACGCCACTGATGAGTAGCGCATAATTCCTAAGGAAAAAACACTCTAGAGTATCCCCCAAATGGCTAAACCTACGGATAGCCGAGTCTTTTATAAAAGGACCCCGTTTAGACCAACTTTTTACATTTTCCCCATGGGCGTATGAACATGCAGTTATTACAAATGGGGCAAAAATGCCCTGAAAATGACTTCTGAACTTCTGAACATTGACGATGAACATGAATCATGTTCGTGGAACTGGCGGCTCACGAGAAATTCAGCTATGGTACAAAAAGTTGGTAACACCTTCATTTCTGCTTGCTAATTGAGTTTTCTTCCTTGGTTTTGCAGAGAGAGAGGGGCGCATCAGTGGATTTGGACAAATTCGTAGGGGCAAGATAAAGCATCAAATCTTCACTTGATCTTTGCGGGAGCAATCCTTGACATACTAACACTAATTTCCATGACACAGGTAGGCTTGCAAGGTATGTAATTTATTCTTTTAACTTACCCATCTGTCATTCTCATTAAAACTCTAACTCTAAATCTTTTGGAAAATTCCTTGGGTTTCATTTCTTGGTTTACTGGCAAACCATTTCTGGGTTTTTATCTTACGACCAATCCCCAGGTGGGTTCTCAAGGGCTACATGCTATGAGGACTCCATCTATCCTTTATGCCTAGGCATTGGTCTCTAACCCTTGCGCCCTCCCTTGTTGGCTTGTTTTCCTGGTTGTGTAACCCTTGTTTGTTGAGCTTGCATACTTTGATACTGTTAGATCTCTCATCCAAGCTGTGCTAGAAAGCCTAAACTATCAGATCTACTCTTTGGGCCACTTTCCCTGTTTTAAGGGTCAGGTTTCCCAAGGCAGTTGATTTTGATCATTTGTCCTAGCACTTGAATCCTGGAATCATACTTAATATCAAGTCACTGTGTTTAATTATTCACAAGTCAAATCTTATCCCTTTTAAGCCTCCACAGTGACCTTGTTTCCTTAAATCTAGGGTTCATTACCCCTCACCTTATGTATCCTATTTCATAGCTTGATCTGGTGATTGGGTTAGATCTCTCTTGTCGGGAGTAGATCAGGGTCTCCCCCTTTACTATCTGTGGCTTGGATAGTACAAAGTGAATAGTGCCTCAATTGTGTGACAGCCAATCCATCTTGGGGATCGAGGCCCTCTCGTGTCACCTCTTTGGTTGCTCGTCCCCTCTGCCATCCTGTATAGGATTATCCACTGGGGTAGCTATGAGTTGTGTGATAACAGTCCTGACCCGGAGGGTTTATCCGAAGGACTATTGTTGTGCTGTTGTAATCAAATTCTGCAATAAGAAGAAGAAAAACATTTGCTGGTTTTTCCCCAACTGGGGTTTCCAGGGTAAATTCTTGTGTCTATTTTGTGTGGTTGCATTTTTGTCGTTCCGCTGTGCATTTATGGTTTCTTATATAGTTGTATTTTCAGTAATTAATAGTTGTTGCTAATCAAGAGCTGTATAAGGGTATACAAGTTAACAAAATTCAGAATGGAAGATTGTGAACAAGTCAGCACACCCACGGTCACAGGTTGTAAATTGAGCAAAGATGATGAAATCTCCAGAAGCAAATCAAATATTGTACATGTCAATGATTGGCAACCTATTATATGTGACGACATCAAGGCCAAACATTTTGCTAGTAGTACGACTAATTGCACGATTTGAAGCTGCACCAAAAGAAATTCATGTGCAAGTAGTGAAAAGAATATTTAGATATCTAAATGGCTTGTGCTACTTAAGAGGTGAAAGTTTTACTCCAACAACATATACTCATGCGGATTGGGAAAGCAGTGTTGATGCTCATAAAAGTACAAGTGGAGGAGCATTCTTTTTGGGAAATAATCCAGTGTCTTGGTTGAGCAAGAAACAGTCTTCAATTTGTCTATCTACAACAGAGGCTGAGTATGCAACAACATCACAGTCTTCAATTTCTCTATCTACAACAGAGGTTGAGTATGCAACAACATCACAGTCTTCAATTTCTCTATCTACAACAGAGGCTGAGTATGCAACAACATCATGTTGCACACAAGTTCTTTGGATGAAGCAAACACTAAGAGATATTAAGGTAGAATATGATCATCCAATCCCAATACTTCGTGACAACACAAGTGCAATAAATATTTCAAAGAATCCTGTTATGCACTCGAAAACAAAGCATATTCCAATTAAGTATCACTTCTTAAGAGAACAAGTAACATAGCAGAATGTTGAGTTGAAATATATTGCCACCAAAGAATATATTGCGGATATTTTCAAAAAACCCCTTCCCAAAGAGACATTTGAATATCTTAGACAACAATTGGGAGTAATCTCCTTCTCATCTAGTCACTAAGTCCTTAAGGAGAAGCACAAGTTCAGGGGGAGCATCCCTTTGCTGTTGATGTCAAAGGGGGGGGGAGGAGTTGCAGACAAGGGGAGTATTGCAGCAAAGGATAATTCTTTTTTATGCCTGGTGGACTATGTGTTTTGTTGTAGGATTGCCATTGATGACAAAGGGGGAGATTGTTAGCAAAATTGTCATTGATGTCAAATGAAAATACGATGGATGGTTTCCAAAACTATGGGCTTATTGGTAAAAAAAAGAAGAAAATGAATTATTTACTTAAATGTCTTTTATATGTAATACCAAGGAAAATCCCATGGGTGGGTTTTCAAAACCATAGGATTATTAGTAAAAAGGGGAAATGAATTATTTACTTAAAGGTTAACGTGTCTTTTCAAATAGACACAACTCTTCGAAGAGTATCCAATAGATATATATATCCAAGAAGATTTGAAGGGAAAGTGTGTGAGCGGAAAAACAACATCATTCTAAGAGGAAGCTCTCAAGAAGAAGTATGTATGTGTGAAGAAGGTGCGAGAAAGAATGGCGAAGGAAATATGAACGATTATTCAAAGAAGTCTTATTCAAGGAAGCATGAATCATAATTAAGGGGTTGGTGCTGCTCAAACGAAGAGATTGGTGTATCTTGCTAAGTTGGTCCTTAACGGTGGGGATTGGTGTTTCTAGTAGGTTGGTGCCTACAAGGAGTTGTATTAGTGGTGATTGGTGTCTCTAGTAGGTTGGTGCTTACAAATATTTGTAACAATAGGTTGATGCCTACGAAGAATTATAAATAATTTTTTGTTGTTGTTTTCTCTCGAAAGGTTTTCCACGTAAACCTCGTGTTCCATGTTCTGTAATTGATAGATCTTATGTGTGATTGTTTTATTGTGGTAATTGGTTTTAAATAAGTGGAAATATTGTCTTATACTGATTCACCCCCGCCCTCTCAGTATAAGTGCGTGTTCAATAGAAAATCCTTACGAGAGGTCCCTGAGTATGAACCTTTATATAGCTAAGATGGGCTTAGGAGAGGTCCAAATTGGCTAGCTCAGGCATAGCAAGATGTAGTCTTCAGGATGAGATAGTTAGCCGCAGCTTGATAATTGCACCGAGAGGAGCGAGGTGCTCTACAAACCAGTATGGGGGAGATGTTGTCACGTAACGTAGCGTTATGTTACCAAAACTAAAAAGTAATTAAAAAAATTCATGTCGGCTCATAAAAAAAAATTAAAACCAAATAAGAAGTAATTAAAAAAATCCTTGTCTGCTCATAAAATAAAAAATAAAAAACAAATAAAAAGTTATTAAAAAATTTGTGTTGGCTCATAAAATAAAAAAAATAAAACCAGTCTAAATCCATCTTAAACTGGGATCTAGCAAGCACCAAGAGATCAAATTTTTTAAGATGTAAATTTTTTCTGGAGGTGTAAAAAATTTAAGATTAAAAAAAAATTACACCTCGAGAAAATGGATCCCTCCCGGTGCTTGATAGATCTTGGTTTAAAATGGATCTATATGCTAGTTAGTACCTTTCCTCACTCCCAAATACTTCTGTCTCCAAATTTTAATTCCTTTTATGAGAGCTAGAGAGGATTTTATGGTTTTATTTGTGAAAGATTGAATGAATTACACTTATATTCTCCATCAATGAAGAGCAGTGATCCATCAAAAACGTCTAACTATTTGGATTTCGATGATTATGCCTCCCTTTGAGATGCTTCTACTACAAGCAATGTTGAAGTTGTCTTGAGAATTCTACCACATCAATGTTGTTTTTTTGGAGTAACTGAGGACAAGTGCTCTTCATGGCTTCAGTGTCGGAAGCATGCATTAGATGTCCAGACTTTTACTTTTCCATGCAAGTGACTTTTATTAATTTACGGAGAAAAAGTTAATTAATCAACTTTTTAATGCGGAAGTGAAATTAGGGTTTTAGAACCCTAAAAGTCATCGGTAAGTTGTTATAAAAGAGAGGCAGAGGGTAAAAGTTCAGTTGATTGACACATTCACTCATTCAGAGATTGTTTGAGAGGCGGCGAGTTCTTGAGCAGAGAGAGAGCAGAGAGCAGGGGTGCACTTCAGTAGCCATGAGGGAAGTGAGGGTGCACTTCTTCAGTTGTGAGGGCAGGAGAGAGAGAAGACGCGCACTTCTTCCAGTGATTAAGAGGGGGTGCATTTCCCTAGGCAGTCATTCAGGGTTGACGCCATCCAAGATTTCAGAGCAGAGAGGCACTTTTCCCAAGTTGGCAGCAGGGAAACATGTGTGAGCAGGGGCACGCTTCCTATAGCGCAGCAGTTGCAGCTGTTGAGCAGTGTGGGTTTGGCCTTGATATTTAGCACGCCTCCCAAGGCTTCAGGTTCCTCTATCTGTGAAATATCTGTTGTAATCATTTCTAGTTTTTGTTCTCTGGTTTGATTATCAAGAAAGTCCTAGTTTGCTGGTTTTCCCCATTGGGGTTTCGAGGGTAAAAATACTGTGTTTATGGTTGTGTGATTGGTTTCTTGTTCTGCTGCGTATTATCAGTTATTTGAGCTTATGTATTGCTGTTCCTAAAATCAGATCTAAGAATTTATTCTGCATGCATCTGGGATTATTTTATTCGAAGTAGTAATCTGATTATAAGCTCTAAAGAAAATTAACAATCAAGGTATATCTTGCTTCTAGGACCTTCATATTGTTTGAGGTGGCAACCTTATGGCTACACATTGCCTAGGTAAACAACTGAACTGATTATCACTTGAAACTACGAATAAAGACTTTCTTGGTTACCCGATGTTGTAGGGTTTAACCAGGCTTTGTGCTAAAAGTGCTAGTGTTTGATGGATTGCCAACTGACAATGGTTTTTCAGATGGTGTATTTGCAAAGTCTTAAATATGTTATAAATTATAATATGTTTCAATGTTTTCTCCACAATTAAATATGGCTGTAGCTATATCCACTGCTTTCCTTCTTTTACAGGAATATCATATTTGTCAAAACAGCAAGAAGCTGAAGTCAGACTTCAACTAGGATTGACAAATGTGACTGAAAGTCAATCATCTCATTCTGGAAGAGGTTCAAAAAATATCAAAGAGATACCGTTGACCAGTACTGCAGATGTTATTTTTTCGGAGAGAATGAAGCTTAAATTCGGTCAATGGCGTGATAGTATCTTAAGGCACCAGAACAGAGAGCAACAAGCTACACTTGATGGTAGTGGTGATTGTAACATCCAAATATGTGAATCTGAGATAAGCTTTTGCAAGACACGGCCATCACTTTTGCTTACTGGAATTACTGCTAACCAAGTCAAATTGGTTCAACAGGTATAAGCTCATCTGTTTGTGCATAAATATGCTTTCATGGCTAATTTCAATACTTTTCTGTACTGAAAAGTTTGTGTCTGTAGGTTCTCTCTCGTACATAGTATACTTGAATATAACTAGGCAATTTATTTTCTGATGTTTATGGTACAAGTTATGAGGTCTTTCCTGCTGTAAGCCAGTTTACTTTTGTCACTCGTGCATACTTATTAAGTATCTGCTGGGCCTTCACATGTTTTTGTGTTTTATATAGCAGACACATTGAATTTTAAAAAGTAGCATGCCTCTTTCATTCACATGTATTGTCTTGTATGAGAATGCATTACATAGGAGATTGGTTTTAATTTCCATTATCATCTATGGCTAAGAGTTCTCTCTGTCGACTTCATCATCCAATTCCAACTCCCAATCAATGTACACAGCCTCAGGCAATGGTTCCTATTTTGTTTATGAATTCTAGCAATGAACTCGAGCATGTGTTCATTTTTGTCTTCCTTGACGATGACTGAAAATTGCAAAACAATTACAGAATTGTTGATAGCATTGAAATGATTTTGATTGGCTACAGAAAACAATTCGAGAAAATGAAAGTTCCCTCATATGAGTTGAAGTTTGGAGATTCTAAATATTCATACTTTGATGAGTTAAAATTCTAATTCTTTGAGCTAAAGCCATTCTACTAATTTGGCTAACTTGTTTGGAATAATGCTTTATTTAGTATAGTTTAATTTGTTGTTGTTGAGAATTTTTAGTCCTATGTCTCATGTAACTACCCAATATTCCTTGGAAGTTGGTAGTTACACTTGATTGTATTTGCTACAATGTGTCTTGCGATTTCTTGCAAGGTGTCACGAGGTGAGAGAGGAATCTTATCCACAGAGGATCCTCCGATTTGTATAAATAGACAGAATATGAGTGAAGAAACATTGGAGGGAGAACAATTGTGCAGTATTATCTTACACTCCTAATATGAATGTGCTGTAATGGTGTTGAGTTAGTTTTGTTATTGTTGGAACAGCCTGCATTCTAAGTGCTTGGGGGTGTTGAAGATGTTTGTCTTGCAGATCAGCCTATGGAGAGGCACATAGACGACTTTTTATAGATTGATTAGGTGCTGCCATGGCTATTTTCAAAACCTTATTTCAGCCCTCTTCAACATTGTATTGAGTTAGCATGTACTTGAACATGCTATCCTATTTTAGAATTCTATGTTGGCTTCCATGTAATGTATTCCATTTTGTTAGGGCATATTTACCTTCTCCTTAGCATTAATCTCTCATCTAGGTGTGATAATCTGCAGGGATCTAGCAACTGTAACAAACTCACAATCTAACTCTCAGGATTATTTGCAAAGAAGAAGAAGCGTGCATTCAATAATCACTCATAAACACAGAATAATGGACAATGTCAATATCATACAATGAATGATGAATGTAGAGAATGTGTTACAATAATCAATGATGAGGCATCATATAGGATTCGAATTAGCCAAGTAGGGCATTCGAATTCTGAGCTCAAAGTCTAGCTTAAAATTATGGAGACATCAACCAGTCGGTAGTATCAGTTAGAAGTGGTAAGAGTCAGTCAAGTGTCTAACTGAGTCTAACAGAACTATCTAGCCATAAATCAAGGAATGGAGACTCTAAGTGGGGTGCATGAGGCTGTCTAACTCAAAGTCTAGCTTGGATAACAATGGAGACATCATCCAGTCAATAGTATCAGTCATAAATGGTGATAGTCAGTCAAGTGTGTCTAACTGAGTCTAACAGAACCATCTAGACATAAATCAGGGAATGGAGACTCCAAGGGGGGTGCATGAGGCTGTCAAATAGTCAAGTGGAACTCCAGAACTAGCTAACTAGAAGCTACAAGCAGTCAGCATGAGAAATTAGTGGAAGAACTACTCAATCAATGCACTAACTGAATGATAACTCCCGGTAGGTGAGATAAGGCACCCTAACTTAGTGAAATGATAACTCCCGGTAGGTGAGATAAGGCACCTTAACTGAGTGATAACTGGTGGTAGGTGAGCAGAGGCGCCCAAACTGGCTATGGTAGGTGGAAAAGGCGCACTTGCCATGCAGAGAAGTCAAAGAGGGCGCATTAGGTAGGTAGGAGGCCAATTGGGGGTTGTAGACAGGTGTTATCACATCCATGTTAGCTGGAGCTACCATGCTGCAGATTGTGTGGTTGAGGACCATACTACATTTTTTTTTTCTTTGGGATCAGAGATCAGATGCCTTCAGAGGGGGCAATTGTTGTATTCAGATTTGTCCTGAGCAGAGATATCAGAGGGGACAGATGGGTCCAGACATATTACAAAGCAGTTGCCACATGGTCACCTAAGAAACCGGACACATCCATCTAGGGCCAAGTGTCCCGTGGGCAACGTTTGGGCGCGGACACGACTGCCCCACGTGGGGGACACGAAAAAAATCGTGTCCCGATTTCGAGACACGCGTGCCCTAACTCTGCACGTCGTGTCCCGATTCCAGGACACGAAAAAGCCCGTGAAGGATGCCCGCGGGCTCATAAAACACTCTTTTTTGTTTTTTTTTGTTAGTTGAGGTATAACCAACCCGTCGGGGCTTTTGTCCTCTAACAGAACAACTGCCGAAGACATGGCATGTATTGCCCGCGTTATTGTTTTATTTGACTGTTGTTGCACGGGCGGCAAATTGATGTGAAATTTTTGGCAAAGTTATAAAGATATTATGACCATAAACTGGAACTAATATGCGATCAAGATTTGAGCTCCTTAATGTGGCATTTGAGGGGTGACTAAGCTTAGAGTGGGTAAAGTCCATTTTCCTATCTTGTGTGGATATACAGTAGCAACGAGTTTTATGCGCAACTTAACTGGTGTCTTGTTCGATCACGATTGTGGTCAGCAGTTTCCAAGGTTTTAAAAATCGGAATCGGAATCGGACTCGGTCGAGGGTCAACTCGGAATCGGTAATGAATCGGTAATAAATTGGTCGATTTGAATTTAATGAATCGGTTTGCTCAAAAATACACAAAATATTTAATTTTTTTAAGAAAAACAATATTTTCAAGATTCTAATTCATGATTCCATAGCATTAGAAACAAAATATTCCCCTAGACATATCAAATTGGAAGAAAGGATTGGAACCTATATAATCAATTGCATCTGTTCATAAACTGTTGCTTTGGTGTGTAAACAATGAACACAGATCTCCATCGAGATGTGAATTATAATAGAATAACCCTTTCTAGGAAATTATCTGCTACATTTGCATTGGTGTGTAAACAATGAATATAGATCTCCACCAAGACGTGAGTTGTAAAATAATAACCCTTTCTAGGAAATTATCTGCTACATCTTTCTTATGCCTTCCTAGGAAATTATCTACTACATCTTTCTTATGCCGTAGGGCTATCACATGCCATGAGGTGGGGGGATATGCTGGCGGCATTAATCTTAACTATCTTAGTCTTAGCTACCCATATGTAAACAAAGCTCTTGTAAAACCCTTAATTAAGCCTAAAATATATATAGATGACCTTCTCATTGAAGAGGTACAAGGAATCTTTCCGTTTCACGCCGGTCGATTCTTCTTCCAAGTGCAATAGGTGCAATAGGGGTCGGGTTGGGTAGGTTAGAGGTAGTTTAGGTTTAAAATTTAACTTGTAAAAATAAAAAAAATAATAAAAAGTGTAAACAACTTTAGATTAGTCAAAACGAGGTGGAAGAATCCGAGAATCCGATTCGGGTGCGGTTCCTTTAACTATGCTGGGAAGTAATGAGCGAGTGATATCTTCAACAAATAATGTCCATCACTTCCAGAATTTGTGGAATCTGCTACAGCACTCAAGGGAAGACATTTATTTGAGGCAAGACTTGTCAATCCAGATCTGTCCCATCTTATTCCAGGCATGAAGAAATCAGTTTATTTAAATTAATATCAGATTTGCCTTGTTGAATGCACTACTGTTGGAAATAGGATTATATACACAGTATTATTCTTGATATTTGGTTGCTATTATATGGTCTATTTGAAGTTAAATATTTGAATATTATATATTGTGCGCTATCTGGAACAAAATGCCAAGAACTAAACCACAATGAACAATCAGACCTGTTAATTAAGTTCAGAATTGAAGTTACAGCAGTAAGACCACTAAATGTTCGTCAAAATACCACAACCAAACATTATCCTTCAGTTCACATTAGATCAGATTTTCTCTACAGTGAAGTAAAGCAGTCTGAAACCCAGTGTTTGTCGAAATTCCATAGTCATTGGTTGAGCAGATGTGAGGAAAAAATTGCATCCATTTGACTGGGGATTTTACAGTGGTATCAGAGCATGATTGTTGACAGCTGTGGGGCTTTGAAGAAAAGTGATTGAAGAGGTCGTGACCTTCCATTGAGAGCAGTATCTTGTTGGCGAGCCATTCTTCTTGCCTATTGAAGGTCAATCAATACATGGGATATTTCCATCATTTTTCCAGGCATGTGCTTTGTGTTTGAATTAATATTCAGATCTGAGTTTGGGAAGAAATCGTGGCAGGAGGAAGAGTGACTTTTGACATCCTTGGTGGCAAAATATCACTGTCTTTCAGCTGAGTATTATCTTCCACAATCAGTTGTATTTCCACCATGAAAATCAGGCTAGAAAAGGGATCATAAGCACCATGTTCCAGATCTGAACTTTCTTGCAATCAGTCAATATATTTCATAAATTCAGTCCTGGGCATCTTTATGTAAATCAGGGTGAACATAACTGTCGTGGGCATCAATATTCTTGAGTTCGACAGCTGCTGCAGCAAAGTCAGTTGTTGGGAAGTTTCCAATTCTCAAAATTGCTAAGGATCACTCCCAGGCATGTTTTTAGGTTCCTATGATATAAATATCAGTTTTCCATCTTGATTGATTAAACTCTTTAGCATACTGCTGTGTTATTGTTTATGTCATTTCATTGTTGTGAACAATATATGTATTAAAAACCCACACACAAAAAATCGGTCCGATTTTTTACTTGAATCGGTCAAACCGGTTTTTTCAGATGAATCGGTCCGATTTATTGGTTAAATCGGTTAAATCGGTCCAACAAACCGGTTTGGAAGCCGATTTGAACCGGGCAGGGGATAAATCGGTGAATCGGCCGATTTACAAACCGATTTCACCGATTTTTAAATCACAGGCAGTTTCATGGTTATATCCATCGCCCGTGATAACATTTGTGATAATTGCTTTATAATTGTCGTTTTACATCTTCTCGATGTTCCTATAGTTTCTTATATAATTCATATAGATTTTTTAAAGTCTCAATCTAAACTCAATACTATAAATTATTAAGTGATTATAAACTCAATATTATATAAGTAACTATAAATTACTTTTAAGTGATTATAAACTCAATATTATTCAAGAGACTATATATTCTTTAAGCAATTATAAATTCTAAGTGATTATAAATTCTATAATTTATATTATAAATGATTGTTGTAATTTTAAAACTCTAATATCATTTAATATAATGATATTTGATTTGATTGAAATTTTAATTTGTTTCATTTTATATCATTTCTTGGATATACATAAAAAAAACTACTTAACCTTCTTAAATAAAGTGCTCGATATAAGACACTACTTAACCTTTTTAATGTGTTTTGATTTTAATTTCTATTGAATATTTGTAAATGTTCTAGTTTCTAAATTTTTTTGGATCTATATCTCTATATTTTTAAATTTTAATATACTTTAAAAAATATATATATATGTATATAAAACGTGTCCTTCGTGTCTTGATTCCAGGGGTCACCGTGTCCCGTGGGGACACTTGTATTTTGGGGATACTCGTGTCTCATATCCTCGTGTCAGGTGACTTAGATGGTCACCCTTCCTTGCCGAGCTTTGCATGATCCCATTGAGAGAGTTGCTTTGCCATATTCTGATGAGAGTACTACAGAGTATTGTTGGTTTGCCACTTATTGCCCGGATTCAGTAGAGATCCAGTGTTAGAGATAGCTTTAGCAGCAGGTATATGGTATGGCAGGTATAGCACTTCATGGTTTATTGCACATGTTGTTGTTTAGACTTGTTTATTTATGATAGTACATGGACTTGACATATGATGTTTGATGTGGTGATCTCGGTTGTTTATTATGATGTGTATGGCTCTGAGTGATGTCAGTCCACCCCATTATAGTAGACTCATGTATATGCACACTGGTCCCTACCCCACTGTCGGTATAGACTTGGTCATTTCGTCCTCCTTGGCAGCTAACCTTGGATCCACCTTTGTCACTTCCTTCCATCCATCCGACTCATTCATGTTGATCTTGTCTCGACTTGGACCTTGATTTGTGGCCTTGAGGATCCCCTTCCCCATTGACCTCTGAGTATGCCATGATTCCTTGTCTCTTGTGCCTCGGCTCTTTAGTGTGTGAGATGCATTCTCAAACCTGGGATTTTCTCCTGTCGGTTGCCCCCAATGTTGCAATGCAGTATAGGATTGTGTTGACTCACCGAGTGTTCCCCATTGGTCATTGAAGCACGTACACTTGCCCCCATTACTTTGCAGTATGAGCACCTTGTTATATCTTTTGAGATATGTATGTAGCCTAAAAAGGGCCTTGAACTGTAGTGAAATGAATAAATGTAAAAGAAGCCAAAAAGGCTATGTGAAAATGTAAAATCAAGCCAAAAAGGCTAAGTATGAAAGTCAAATGTAAAAGTCCAAGTAATGTGTTTTTGAACACACATGGACACAGGTCAGCCATATGTATTAGCATTGTAGTGGTTATTTCCTCACCTAGTCTTGCGGGGCAAGGAGGTGAGATGGAGTAAGGGACAACTAATTCTAAGTGTCCCCTAGAGTCCAAGTTACAGTTTGCTAGACACCCAGTCATGGCGGCCCTAGAAAGGATCCTCACGGAGTCTTCTGAAGGCACGAATGTGAGTTGCAAGGTGCATGTTAGATGATTAGTGGTGGTTTCCCTGCACTATACCCATTTGTGAGGCACCGCCCTTCCCTGTGTATTGTCATGGTATGCTTATGTCAGTGGGTCCCGCCTTCCCTGTCTACCCAAGGGGTCACATGGTCTTGGTCCTCGTCTTCCCGTATCCTTCACCTTGTTTATCCACCTCACCCAAAGTTAGCTAAGTGGTCAAGTCTATAAGTTGTGCATAGCATTGAGTCTTTGTTGGAGGTGGTGTGCCCACCTCACCCGGGCCTGTATTTATTGAGATATTTTTGTTTTTGATCACCATGTCGGCATTATATTGTTTTAGTAATGTACTAACATAAGTAAGGAAGCCTTGAACGCTTCATGTTGCATGCAGGTTTTTAGCCATGACCATTTTGACCAGATTTGACTAGGCCAAAAATGGCCCCAAAAAAAGTTGCGATCAAGATTTCGATTTTGGTCATTTATTATGTCTTGGGGTTCCATATGTGCCTCCAATGTCAGAATTTGAAAAAGTTGAAGCATTGATGAGATTTTTTATTATTATGGGTCACCAGGGACCTGTTTTAATTAAAAATCTTGGATTTTGGGCAAACAGTGCCTAATTGATGGATCGGGGTCGTTCAAGTGCCCATGTGTACTATATTTGGGGCCTACGATCGCATTGCAGCAGATGGTTCGTCAATCTGGGCAATATAAGTGGGTCAAAAGCCCATATCACATCTTCAACAATAAAAACCAACAATAAATTAATATGGAAATCAAAAGGAAACTATGGAAAATGGCAAATGCAAAGGTTGGCTAATACAAGGGGGTCTCCTAAGGTAATTTTACTATGTTTGGACATTGTATTTATGTTGTGGGGCCCTTAGTTTTGCCCAACTCATCACATGGGGCGAATTGGCCCATATTTGGGCATTTTTCACTATGTAGAACTTCATATTTAGCAAATATAATGTAGTGGGACTTTGTCCAAGTGGTATGGGGGGCTAAAACAGTCCATAGACACCCCGCAACCACTCATTTGTATGCTTAATGGGCCCCACGAAGGGCCCCATCCTCCATGGGCGTTAGAGGGCAATTCGCCCCCCATCTCTAGCTTGCATCTCCACCATCAATTTTGGGTCTGGGGAGAGTCAATCCCAGCCATTGATTATGGAGGGAATTAGGGTTGATTGAGAGCCTTTCTCTACTTAAGAGAGGAGCTCTCTCATTTGGAGGTCCTCTTGGCATTTTGTAAACTTGAGATTTGGTAATAGAGAGACATTCTTCTTCCGAGCTACTTGAGATATTGTGATGGAATGTTATGGTGTTGATTATTAGCTTATTTCCGGTGCATTGTTAAGTGATTTTGTGGTGTCTTCATCCTTCCTTGGCCAAAATGAATTGCAGGTGAAATCGTCCACTTGATGAGGGCGCAGCTCTTGAGCTAGCAGCTCCACGTTGTGTTCTCTCTTCGGGGTTTCAACAAGGGAAGTAAACTTACACTTGTTTCTTGCTTTCCTTCATTATCCGTCGTTCATTTGTTGATGATCTCTTGCTATTTGCCATAGTTACTGACTTATCTCTCTCTCTGGAAGGTACAAGGACGCACTGGGTCAACTAGCTGCACCAAAACGCTAGGGGAAAACGCACTACTGCTAAGCATTTGGTCTTCGGGATTTGTCTGCAACACAAAGCTCCTCCATCTCAATTATTTCAGGTAGGAAATCCTTGCTTGTTTCTCATATTTGTTAAGCTGCAAACAATAAAATAAACCCTAAATATAAAAAACTCAAAATTCCATCTTTAAAACTTGTTTTTCTTTCTAAACCCGCTTATGAAATGTTGTTAAATGCTTAAATCTAAAGTTTCAGTTTGATTAGACTCCATTTGCCCTTAGAACTAGCACTGGTCCATTTGGCAAAAAAGCTCTCCTTGGGTGTTTTTCTCTTACTGTCTAGCTGGGTCACTTTGGGGTTGTGGGTAGTTTTGATTTGGGTTTAAATCATCATTTTATCAGTAGAAATCAAACAATTGTTCGCTGGAAGTGATTATAAACGTCAATTTGTTGCTGCCCTAGGTCAACCAAGTCACTTAAACGGTCCCTTCCTTGGGCAGAATTTGCATCTCTCCATCACTTCTAGTTTGCTTTGGATCCTTAACTAAATTTCCAGCCATATAATTACTGATCTAATCTATTTTATTCATCACATTTGATTGCTGGTCACATTCCATTCACATACTTATTTCATACTTGTGTCCAACCATTGGCTGAAATTGAGCTTAGGATCCATCTGATACTCACCTCTTATTTGCATTTATTTATCTTCTTCGGGGGTTTGGGTGTCTGATTTGTTGCTTAACCATCACTGGTTGAGCGGAGTCTCCCCCCTGACTTGGCTACTTGCCTCGTCTGAAGCGACAAACACCTTGTCTGGTGTGATTACCGTTCCTTGAACGGTGGACTTGGCGTTTGCAGGTTACACCTACCTGGCTGCATGCCCTCTACCATCTCGGATGAGATACCTTTAGTAGCAGCTAGAGTTAGTGTGATAACAACAGGCTCTGGAGAGCTAGAAGCAAGCTCTAGGTGTTGGGGAGACAACCATGATGATGACTGGATGCATGTAGTGGCATGCAAAGCATGCAGCATGCAGAATACAAAAATGATGGTGTGAATATTCCAACACTAGGTACTTCAGAGCTTGGTCTCATGATCCTAATGGTTCAATTTTGACCCAAATTGATCAAGTGAGCCCTTGGAGCGCTTCATCCCTAGATTCAAGGGAGAAATTTGCTATTTATAGCCAGTGAGGGCGCACTCCCTGATTTTAGGGCTATTTCCGGCATGTGAGGGTGCATTCCTTGCAATTAGGGGCTTTCCCCTTATTTTATGGGTCTTGTTTTGCATTTTTGAGTTCCTGGAGTGATTCCAGGAACTAAACTCTACAAATCAAGGAAACTAAGCCTCCACTTGTCATCCTGGGTTAGTTATAAGACTGTTAACTCATCTTTGAGAGATTTCATGGACAACTAGGGCATCTGAGCTTTGAGTTAAGCCCAACTAGGTCTTCATGCATTGCAAGACAATTTGAATTGCCTCCATGAGTAATTCAAGTTGCTTTATGTAAAACAATTTATCATTCTTTGTATTATTGAATAAGAATTTATTGTTTTGCTCCAAGATTTTTCTCTTCACTCTCTTTATTCTATTTTCCTTTGTAAAATTGCTTAGTATTGTCGTTCATTAGTTTTCTAGATCTAGTTGTGATCTCTTGTAGGTGGTCACAAGATTTTACATGGTATCAAAGCCATAGGAGCGTTAGCTCTGTTTACATGGTATCAGTGCTAGCTGGAATCTAGGAAGATACGATAAGATAAGATAATTTTATTAATGTCCAACAAATGACCACAAAAGTAGGTCAATGGGACTGCAGTACCACGATAACAATGCAAAGTGGGAGCGTAAAAGTAGCTCCTATAAAACACTAAAAGCATAACTCAAACCAAACCCTAGTTTATTTTGTAGGAAGAAGACACATCAAGAGCAGCCATAGTAGATTAGATGGATCGGCCCCAACATGTGGTTCTTACTCCACTCAATTACCATGAGTGGAAGTTTGAGACTAGCCTTCCCTTAAGGAGTAAGGGTCTCTATAGGATTACTATGGGAACAAAACTTGAACCCAATTTTGCAATGGAGAAAGCAAATTGGTTTAACAGGATGGATGAGGCCTTTGGGTTGTTGTGCCTTTCAATTTCTCCAGAGCTTTGATTTCATGTTGAATCTGTTTCAAAACTGAATGAAGTATAGACTCTCTTAGAAGGTCTTTTCGGGAAGCAGGATATGACATGGGGACACCAATTGGAGAATGAGCTCATTGCTTTGAGCCCGGGTAACTTCGACACTATTTAGGACTTTTTCACTAAGTTTAAAGCCTTTTCATTACAACTCAATTTGTCTGGGATTGAGAAGGAAAAAGAGCGGCATATACTCTCTATTCTCTCAAAATTGGGTTAACAATACTCAATATTCGTATCTTCCTTCCATAGTATAGACTAGCTTTGGGAAAGACATGGAAGATGCCAGAGTTGGATGATTTTTCTATCACACTCGAGAACATGATAAGCTAGTTCAGATGGGTGCCCTCAAGCCCTTAAAGGCCCATGCCCTTGCAACAAATGAGGGAGCTAATATAGGTAGCAGGACACAAGAAAAATAAAGGCAAGAAAAACCCAAATTGGAAAGAGGGTCCAAATCCTAATTCCAATGGGGAAAGCTCCAACCCCAAGTGGGGGAAGAAGAAGAAAAAATCAAAGTGCAGCTACTGTAAGAGAGGATTTCAACCCGATAATACATGCATGCAGTAGACCATAGATCAGATGGTACAAACTCTTCAGTAGAAGACTCTAGCAGTGTCGAAAAATGCTAGGAAAAAGGATGCTTAAAAGCCTTCTAATGATCATGGTAAACGAATAGAAGATCATGCTTTGGTTGCTGTTACATCATCATCAACCACATATGTTATTGCTTCAGGTGCCTCTAATCACATGGCAACATCACAAGATTCATTCACTTCTTTGGAGCCTTGCATTGGTCCTTCCATTCTAATGTAAGATGACACACTTGTTCTGGTATGTGGGAAAGGTAGGATTGATTTCGATGGTGGTTATTTTCAAAACGTGTTGCATGTTCCATATATCAGATCAGACATTCAGGTTTCAGAAAGCAAGTGGTATTCACTCTGAAGTTAGTAGTGATTTCAAAAATTTCCGACAGGTCACAAGTTGTTGTCGGGGTAGTAGATCACCAATTCATGTTATTTACTTTTTCCCATTTTATTCCTAAAAGTACATTTGCTGCACTTTTAACGCATGGTAATGAAGTGAGCAGTTTATGGCACAAGAGATTTGGACATCTCAATTACAGGTAGTTGCAGCAACTTAGCCAGTAAAACATGGTAACAGGGTTGTCAAACATAAAATTTTCAAATGGAGCTTGTCAGGGCTGCATACTTGGCAAACATCCTAAAGAGAAATTTAAGAAGGGGAAGGCTTGGAGAGCATCTTCAAGCCTTGAACTTGTCCATAGTGACATCACAAGACCATTCCCTCTACTTTCCATAAGCAACACAAGGTATGTTTTAACATTCATTGATGATTGGTCGAGATTTACTTGGGTGTATTTTTTGAAGTAGAATTGCGAAGTATTGGAGTGCCTCAAAGACTTCAAGGCTTTAGCAGAGAATCATTCAAGGCATAAGATCAAGATCCTGCACACAGATAATGGGGAGGGGGGGATATGTGAATAAGGATTTCCAACAACTATGTTCCGAAGTAGGTACCCAATTGCAGCACACAGTGCCATGTAGACCTTAGCAGAACGGTGTAGCTGAGAGGAAGAGTAGATCTCTGAAAGAGATGGCTAACTGCATGCTTCAAGCCAAATCTCTTGCTCCCAAGCTATGGGCTGAAAATTGTGCATCATACATAGAGAACATAGTTCCTCACAAAGCTTTGACGAGAGTCACCCCTTTTGAGGCTTGGATTGGTAAGAAACTGGAAGTAACACATTTCTGAGTTTTTGGATCTCATGCTTGGGCACATATACCAACAAAGAAGCGGTGGGATTTTGAACCTCAAAGTCAAGAGTCCATATTTGTTGGATATCCGAAAGGTGTCAAGGGGTATAGGCTGTTGAACCCTCTTACAGAAAAACTCTTCATTGAAAGAAGTGTTAAATTTGAAGAAGGCCTCATGCATGCACTTCAGGAGAAACCCATTGCAGAGCCATCTATTCTAAGTGATGTAGATCTTTCTGATTCCAATCATACTTTAGATTCAGATAAGATTTATGATAATGATGGGGTAGCAAGTGACTTAGATGAGCAAGTCATTGCAGATTCGACACTAAGACCAGTTTGGACCTGACAGACTCTACAAGCAACAAAAGATTTAGTGGTTGATACAACGGATACCCAAAGGACTAGATCACAATTTCAGGGTGCTCCACAACCACTCCTTGCTATAGATTGCTTGATGCCTATTCATTGCTGCATGGTCTCCTTATTAGATCCGCAGTCTTATCCAGAGGTGGTAGGAAACACATATTGGGAGGATTTCGTGGATAAGGAATATGATATAAGCTCCACCTAGGCTTGAACCTAGGGTGTGTTACCAACTAAGTTGTACTTAGTTGGACTTTCAAGTGAGTGGGCAAAGTATGAACATGTTACATGTTCTTTATCCATGTTCTGAAGTCCATTAGGCCTTTTTCAGTGCCCTTCTTAATTTTGTCTTCACATGTTCATGCCCCACGGGGTTTGTAATAAAGTGTGTTAGCATGGTATTTTTATGTAAAGGACTTGGCTTCCGAGGACTTGTCAATCAAGTTAGGTATTCCGAGTTTTTTCACTTATTAATTATGTTTTGCGTTTTAGCAGGGCATAATTTTTGAGTTTTTCTCCTGCTCCTCCAAGCTAGAATGCCTGGCGTGGTGGTTAGGCCTTAGGAGGTTATTAAAGTCCATGGGTCAATGTATATGAACATGCTAGACACTAGAATAAAGTCATATGGACATGTGCTAGGTTCCCTAGGTGTTTTTTTTAAAGTTTCGGAAAAATAATTTTTCCCGTAAAATCAAGCCATTTTTTAATGGTTTAATGGAAAATTTTAAAAATGTAATAAAAGTGTGGTCTAGGGGCCAATTTTTCAATGGGGGTGCTCGTTTTCACACTCAGAGCACCCACTTTACCCCTAGACCCACTTTCCTAAGTGTTTGAGTGATTTATTTTCGCTTAATTTACTTTTTGCTCTTAAAAGTCAAAAAGTGACTAAAAAATAAGAAAATTTAGAAATAATGAGAAAAATCAACGCCTAAATCAGTGGGATCTGTTCTATTTTGAGATCGGAGTTGATTGAGGAATATTTGGAGGACCAAATCAATCATAATAAAGATGTTTCCAACCAAGGCAAATAAAGGGAAAGTTTCTCCCCATAAAAGATGGCGCACTTTCCCATAAAGAGGGTGCACTTCCCCAGAAAGAGGGCGTAGCTCATTTTAAGGAGGCTGATTTGGAAGGAGATATTTTCTCCTAGGTTAATGCTGGCTGCCACCTTTCCAATCCCTTCCATCAAGGCACGAGTTAAGGATTGATTCTCTCCCATGATGCACCCTCCCTCTTCATGAACAAATGCACCCTCCTCTCTCATTTGTTATAAATTGAAGGCAACCCTCCCACTCCAAAAGAGTTAGAGTTTGGAGCAGACGCTTGCATTGTATTAGTGTTCTATCTTTTTAGTTGATGAATAAAGAGACTTTGGAGATCATACCCGTGTGATGCTATTTGTGAGTGGATGGAATGATCTCGTGGCATGAGGTAACATGTATTTGAACCATTTTTGTGCAAATTTCTTCATCATGATCTAGCTTACTGAAGGATTGGTATCAATTTTGTAGGGAAGATTGCTAAGCATGCTTGTTTAGTCAATCTTTTATTTGGCATATGATTAGAGATCTAAGATTTATATGCTTCATTTGTTTATGCTCATATTTTCTTGATTTCTAAGTTTATGCATTTCTATATTTGATGGGTTTTGTATGAGAATGTTTTAGTTGTAGGTTGACATGATTTGAAGAAGTGAAGAGCTTGTTTGCTCTTTATCTCTCTCTCAAGACTTGCTTTGGTGGATCTTGCCCTCGGTGTCCCACATCCAGACTTTCAGAATCTTCTTTGCTCATAATCTATTTTGTTGCTCTTCTCTTTCTCCATATAAACTTCTCTTTTCCTCCGGTTACTTTAAATTTGAAAGTGCAACTTTTACTTAGATCTATACTTCATTGGTTAAATTATAAGTAAATCTAGTGTTTTAGTTGCTTTAAGATCTAGTTTATTTTACAAGTTCTTATCATTCCTAGTCTAGATCTTGTTACTTAAGCATTTTTCAAAGTTATCATAATTGCTAATCTTAAATTTTGAAGAAGAATGCTTAGTTTTGAATTTAAATCTGAATCTAGCAATTAGAGTGCTCAAATTTGTTTGCCATCTTAACTGAGGCAAGCAAAGATCCCATTGAATTAGCTTTGTAGCTTGTTTTAGTGGTTAATTCTTGCTTTCCTTTTGTTCTTAACACTTAGAAAATTTTCAAGTATTTTTGTAGGCTGTCCCAAGCACTCTTAAAGTGTTTTTGGGTGTTTTCCACTAACATATGCTTGCCGGTTTTCTGATTTTTATGAATAGGCAGAAAGGCATGCTGGCCAAATTTTCAAGATCTGAAGCTTTTAAAACATTCCAGACACCTTTATCTACAAGCAATCTTTTCCCAAAACCATTGTAAGCCTAATGAATCCTCTATTATAAAGGATCAGAGGCATTCCAAAAGAAAAGGAGTTTTGTAATAAGCATAATAAAGGGAGCAAGTGGGCTACCAGCACCCACACCCCATCCCCCCAGGGGGAAACTGTGTCGACTCCATTTTTTTGGTTTGTGATTTTTAGTTTAGATTTCCTTTTTTTTTCGCAGTTAATAAAATCAACCTAGGAATAAAATTAACCTTGTTGGATCCGTTTCAACGGCGAGCCACAAGTGCACTCATGACTTAGCTTTTTTACATTTTTCTAACAATTTCCAGCTTTTTTGAGTAATTTTATCCTTGCTTTCCCGAAGTACGGTGCCACGAAAGAGTGCTCGAGTAATGGAATTCGGTCGGAAAAGAGACTCTTGGAAGTAGATTAACCAAGTAGAAAATCCTAATTTTGTTTAAAATAAACCAACGCTTATCTTCCCGTATGCTCTGGACCACTGCAACATAGTCCGATCAGTTGGTCAACCAGAAAGGGAGGTAAGCATTGGCTTAATAGGAAAATCTACATAAGCTAACCTTCGAAAACTCGGGAGGTTGCAGAGAGTGACTACCATAGAGTTAGGGGATACTCATTAATGAGGTTCATCCTCTCCTTGTTGGACACTTGGTAAAGCTGCTTATACGCTCAGTTCGAGAAGGAAAGTTTTAGTGGGCCAAACCAAGAAAAAACCCACTAATTACCATCACCCTTAATAATAAAATTTACCAACTGAGACATTCGCAATACTTACTTGACACAACAAAGCACTCCAAAAGCACCCCAAAGCGCTTTTCAGTTTTTTGCATCTTTGTATTGGGCACTGGTCTTATTGTTTATTATCTTGTTCAATTTATGTATGCAAAATGATGATGATGGATGCCATATGCTGTTGAATTTCAATTTTTATTGCTGTCATAGTTGGAGAAAAAAGTTTTCATTTAATTAACTCCTAGATTAGTTGTTTTTGTCTTTTCATAGATTAAACACCTTAGAATTTTTCCTTTGAAGGGTCCACCCCCCTTGGCTTCGCTAGGAGTAAACCTAGACGAAGGAGTTAAGTTTCGAGTGACAGCTCTTAACTTTGACTTGCCCCCAAGGCCACACCAAGTGGCTTGAAGATTTTTGCCTCGTTTTCCAAGGTGTGCATTTAGGCAGCAACAGGGTGCACCACCAAGGGACTATTACATCACTAATACCCAAGGTTACAAGATTCGTGGGTGTGGTCGGAATCGGCTAAAGATTCCGGTACGAATTCAACACTCATCCTGAAAATAGGAATCGGGGAATCGGAACCCTAACCCGAATTTTTTTTATAAATATATATTTTATATTTATATTTTTTAAATTTTAATTTATAATGAAAATATTAAAATATAAAATAAAACTAATAAAAGCAAAAAAAACTAAAATCTCAAAAGAAAATGATTCATATAACTAATTTAGTTATTTAGCAAAATAAATAAATATTTAATGATTCATAGAATTAATATTTAGTAAAAGTTAATTTGAAGCACATTTTGGTTCGTCTAGCACATCTCATCCATCCTATTATAGTTTGATCCTCTACAACATCGAAATTATGTTTACTATTTGTATAACTTTGTGTAGCTCTCTGTCTTTCCACAAAGAACATTTTTGGAAATGATGACATTTCTCTACATATCTATAGTAAATTGTTGTGTATACTACCTTGTAGAAGATTACCAATTTCATAAATATGTGCAATGCCTTATCAACTAAATTAATAGATTGATATATTTTGGGGTAAATCATACTGAACTACAATGAATTGTATGGTTATGCTCACTTGTTTTTTCCAGCAGGTGCATAACCAAAGAGCTTTGTGCACATGCTACCATACTGTATTACACATTAAATCTATATGCATTCTCCCGAATACAAGGCTTCCACAGATGTACATATGTCGTAAAATAAAATATGCACAATTGGGTGTGCAAACTTTTTTATTTTATTCTATTTGATGAAGTAATTCCTTTCAAGTCAACTGTGCACATGAAGTAATAAAATATGAAGTATTTTTTTTTTCCTTGGAAAAAAAGCATAATTTCGTTTCATCTTTCGAGAGCAAAATTACAATGGTTTCTACACTCTTTAAGAGTGTCAATTGATCTTTGAAGATCATAGAAATAAGTACTGTGACTGTCAACTACATACATATGGCAAGTTACAAAATTACAAGAAAAAAAACTACAAAAAAGTTCCATCCTGAAAGATGGTCCGCAGTAGTCCAATAATAAACCGTGACTCCTGTAAATCCGAGAGAGACGAGTCATAAAATATTGCAACTGTGCAAAAAAGAAAGGTAATAGAGCCGACTGTATGGACAACTGAAAAAAACCATGTTCCTGTGCTGATCACGATACCAACATAAAGACAATTTTTCCAAAAGATCCAAATATGTCCTGTTCATAAGAAAGCATTCCAATTCCCCGGAGCAGATAAAAAACATAGAATGCCATCATTCTATGAAAGGCCTGTGATAGTATTCCCTGACCAGGCCTGCATCAAATTCTTTAATTTTCCATTGTCCAAATCCCAACAGCAACCCCGCTTTCGATGCTCGGTCCGCTTCCTCGTTATTTTCCCTGTAGACATGTGTGCATGCAAAGTTGTTAAAAGTAACAGTGGTGGATCAGATAGATGCCAAAATATTTGTGAGTCTACGGTTGTAACATTGTTGAGTTCCAGACAACCAATGTATAACATTCAGTGAGTCCCCAAAGACATTGACATTCCGACATCCCTTCTCGACAACAAAGATGACAAGGTATTTAAGGCTTAAAATCTCCGCCAGGTTGTTACTTCCAGCCCCCAAGCCAAGAGACATTTCAAAGTAATGTGCGGGTGTAAGAAAGAGTATTGCCCCACCCCCACATTGATTATTTTGACAGGCCCCATCAAAGAAACCCCATGGTTGGGAACGATCGATAACCACAAGCAGTATATTCCGAACTTTATCCACAATTTTGACCCGTTTGCATGACAAGAAGAGCCCACAGCAATTCACAGCCGTTTGAGCAGGTAGACACTCTGTGTCCGTAAACACTCGCTTATTCCGGGCTAACCAAACACCCTAGACAACAAGGAGTGGAAGAGCTCTATACCCCCGATACGACGGGTTCTGATACCAATGAAACCAAGCCTCATCCATAGATGCCCCATTCCATTGAAAAATAACATTCAGGATCCTGGATACAAAAATCCAGACAGTAGTGATGTAAGTGCATTGTAGAAAAAGGTGACCCATCGTTTCCTCATCTTGACGACAAAGAGTGCACCAACCCGACCCTTGTTTGTTTCTTTTCTTTAAGAAATCCCAAGTTGGGACCCTGTTTACAAGAGCACACCACATAAAAAGACGAGTCTTACGAGGACAAGGAAGTTTCCAAACCTTCGACCACCACCACAACGACTCCCTCTAAATCCTCTCAGCACTGATCCTGATATACCCTGCTTTTGGAGTGTAACTGCCCGTAGGATCTCCATCCCAACAGAGATCATCCTCTCGATCCCCCAACGAAATATGATCCGTTGAGAGCGCCCTAATATACCGTGCCAGATCCCCCTCCTCTTCTTCCCCAAGGCCGAAAGAACTCGCTGGAAGCCATACATGCGTCCCAATAAAAGTTCCTCTTGATCAGCAAGTTGATGAAGAAATAAAATGCCCCTGCGACCGAGAGCTTCAATAGTCCCTTCCGGCATCAAATGCTGTAGTTCACAACCCATCCACGGATCCCGACCAATCCGGATCAAGTGACCATTTCCAACGTCCCAAGCCAAATCTCGTTCAATAATATGAAAAGATGCTACCAAGGCCTTCCAAATGACCGAACCCCCGGTGTGTGCTTTAACATGATTCCGAATCCAATTTTCAAGAGACTCAGGAACAATGTATTTATGGATCATTACACGAGCCCAAAACCCTCCAAATTTTATCAGTCGCCATCCACACTTAGCGGCCAAGGCCTTAGAGAAGGAAAAAATGTTCTTCAGTCCCCATCCCCCCAATGCCTTGGGCACAACAATACGATCCCACTTGACCCATGGAGCAACATATGTATCCCCCTTGCCACTCCACAGAAATCGAAAACACAGATGCCTTGCTTGATCCAGAATTCCTCGAGGAATCCAGGCTAAAGACATCCAATAAACCGGAATGGCCTCCAGTACTGACTTGACCAGGATCAATCTTCCAACCCTAGACAACCACTTAAAGCTCCAACACTTCAATCTTTTTTCAAGTTTTTCAATCAGCCACTTCCAGTCCTGTTTCAAGTAATTATTTGGTTTCAGGTTGAAACCCAAGTACTTCATCCCATTCTCTATTGTAAGATGCGAAAAGGGAAAAAGGTGAGTATACACCTGCAATTCCGCCTCACTCAGAAGATTAGTAGACAAAGTAGACTTGTCAGCATTAATGTCCATCCCTGTAGCACGGGAGAAAAGGTCCAAAATCTCTTTTAACTTGTTCCCATCCCAACAAGAACCCGAACAGAAGATGAGAATGTCATCAACAAAAAGCAAATGGGTAATGTAGAAACCTGGAGCTACTAGAATTCCCCCGAAGTGACCCGACCTCCTGGCCTCAAGAATAGCCCGACTCAAGCCTTCCGCCACCAAAAGGAAAAGCAGGGGTGATAAAGGGCACCCCTGACGCAACCCACGCCCTGAATGGAAAAATGGCGTAGTAGCCTCATTGATGAGGACCGAAAATGTTATAGTGGTTATGCAACTCATAACCCACCTGATAAAACGGATGTCAAAACCTAGATGAGTAAGCAAGAGATGCAGATAGAGCCAACTTACTTTATCATATGCCTTGGATAGATCAATCTTTAGAACTGCCCCTTTTAGCTTCTTAGTTTTAATACTGTGCAGTCCCTCCTGTGCGATCCCAATAGCTTCACGAATCTGATGGCCTTCCAAAAAACCAAATTGCTCCTCTGATAGGTGAGAAGAAAGGATGTCCTTAAGACGCGAAGCAATAAATTTTGTGACTATCTTGTAGACACAATTGCATAGCGAAATAGGGCAAAAATCATTCAGGGAAGGAGTATCAACCTTTGGAATTAAAGCAATGAAGGTAGAGTTAATACTTGCTGGAATTTTGCCTTCCAACCGAGTATCTTCGACCAATCTAAGAAGATCCTCACCAATGTAATCAAATAAGCCCAAAAAGAATTCAATCGTCCAACCATCAAGCCCAGGGCTTTTATCTTTCTGAAAACTTGAGAGAACTTCTTTTAATTCATCAGCCGAAATAATATCCATCAACTTCCTGTTGTCATCCTTTTCCACAAACCCGGGAAACAGTTGAGCCACCCGGATGACTTCTTCAATATTTACCCTCTCACATGCCTTGAACAGGTTTTGGAAATGTTGAACCCCCACATCGACCATCCCTTCAAAAGAGTGTTGAACATTGCCCAGATGGTCATTAAGACTCTAGATAGTGTTTGCAGGCCGTCTTCCTCTAGCATAAGCATGGAAGAATTTTGAGTTCTCATCACCACTTTCCAACCATATAGCCCTGCTCTTCAGATGCTAGGTCTCCTCCATCTCCGAAAGAATAATATTTCTCCTTCCTTCCAGTTGAGCTAACGTGGTTTTAGACTCGTTGGTCAGAAAACCCCCTCCAGAACCCAATGCAATGGTTGCAATGTCCTCTTCGATCTGTTTTAGTTCACGACTCTCCTGCAGTCTTTTTTTAGCCACCATTTCTTAATAGGTCCCTTCAAGTTTTTTATATTCTTAGCAAACTGAAAGGCAACCGTGATGTTGCTACTAGGCCTATAAGGAATCCAGATTGACTGGAATAAATAAAAAAAGGTTGGGTCCTTCAGCCAAGTTTTATTGAACTTCAGAGGGGATGGCGGCTTCACAGGGCCATCCTTGATCTCGAGAAAAATGGGATCATGATTAGAACACCCACCAGAATCGACCCATTGCCGAACATGAAAAAAGTTTTCCACCAAATGATCTGCCAATAAGAATCTGTCCAAACGTTTAGCAACCCGATCCTCCCCCACCTGTTTGTTTCGCCAGGAGGGTTTAAGACAAACAGGTTCAACATCAACCAGATTACCTTCACCCAACTTCCTGATAAAAAAATCCGTGAGTGGATCCACCTGTGCATGAGGTCCCCAGACTTCCGCCTGACCCAAGGAAAAATTTAGGTCCCCCCTTAGTATAACAGAATCTCCCTTAATTAGGTCTTTATTCAATAGCGATCCCCAAAAAGGAATCCTATTGCAATAGGGACCATAAATGTTAACAACAGTGAAATCTCTATCAAAATCCAGGGCACGGAAGGAAAGGCCCAATTCCGAATCCATCCCCCATAGATTGGCAACTTTGATACGTGCCTCTCGCCAACCCACAGCCAAACCCCCAAAACGCCTACGCGCATCCGACGCTTCAAAATGCCAACCCGAGAACCAGCCAATCAACTTCTCAGACACCTCAATGCCTCCCCCCATAGTTTCTTGTAACAAAAGTAAATTCAGATGCTCAAGATCCAGCACCTGCCGCAACGCTAATCTTTTAGAGGGACCAACAAGACCCCGACAATTAAAGGACATAATCTTCATTAGCGCCCCCTTTTTTGTGCCTGCATAGCTCTAAGTGCCCTTTCAATGGAGAGTTGTTTGCCTTCCAGCATGTTCGAGCATGCTCTGGACTTTGCTTTGGAAATGAAAGATTTACGTCCACGGCCCTTTGCCCAAACGACACTTGTCTTTCCCAAGACCACCAGAAGAGGGTTTGGTAGTGGAACGAAGAAAATAACCCGACTCAGACGAACCAGTGGGGGATTGTGGCAGATCCACCGGAGCATGGGAAACAAGTGAGACTTCAGAGGGAGTCACATCATCGGATAACTGAAGTACAGGATCAGGAGCCATTACCATAGTAGTGGAAATGGAGGCTAGTGAACTAAGGAACAGGGGTTGTGAAGAGATGTGCAAGTTTTTAAGACCTTCCAATCAATCAAGACTAGGGATAGTTAAGTTCTTAAAAAATAAATTAAAAGATGGAGAAATGCAGAGAGAAGAAAAGGTACCCGATGAAGAGGGCGTTGATCTAAAGAAGGTGTTCTGCACCTCGCCACAAATCTTAGTAGTATGAGGCGCCGGAATAATCAAATCCATCTCCACAGCAGAGGTCGAATCTGGAACTTCATCGTCTTCAAACATAGGGGTCTCATCTTCCGAAGAAACAACCAACGGAACACTAGGAACATGTGCGGTCGAATCCTGTACGCCGACCCCCTGTGCCTCCACATCTACCCCCTTCTCAACAGGCTGCTTTAATGGGGAACCATTCAAAGTACGAAGGAGCAGATGGCATTCAGTGGCCTGGTGACCATAAGTGTGACATCGACGACAACGGAATGGCACGTTTTCATAATCAAGCTCTTGTGGAAAAACAAAGGGACCCCAACGGAGGTCCATTCCATCAGCTAATCCTTCCTGCACATTAATTTTAACCAGTATACGAGCAACCCTCTGAATCTTGGAAGTGTTAAAGGAGAAATCAACATCCAGATAGGAGCCCAAGAGATTACCAATATTTCGAAAATGTTCCTCGGCCCAATAATGCAACATAAGCCCAGGTAAACGAACCCATAAAGGAATAGTATCCATCCGTTCACGGCTAGCGTCAAAGAGTGGGTTCCACAGTTTCAACAGTAACGACACATTCACTAAGTTCCAATTCTTGCTCAGAGCCCAGAGAGCATGTTCTTCAGCTGTAAAATGAAATGCAAACCAATCGCCTGCGAGCGCCACCACATGTGGAACATAACCTAACTGCCGTAACCACACCTGCAAGGCCCAATTTATAACAGTTTTGAGTGCCACTGCACGGCCATAAACCTACCCTACCAACACCGTCTTGATCATCTGAAGGATTTGTTGAAACCCTATGTCCTCTCCCAATGAATAGTTTGGTGCCTTACCTGTGTTTTTAATCCACTTTCGCCGCACCTTAACCTTAGAACAAACCTCGCCTTCAAACCCTCCGCTCCCCCACCGAGTTGCAGGGTTCTACCTTCCCCAACGGAAGGGCTAGGAAAACCACGCTGATCAGCAGTGCTGAGGAAACCAGCAATAAACCCGGCTTCGAGAGACGAAGGTTCTGCCACAATGTTGACCTACGGAACCAGGGGGTTCCCATCGGTACCAATACCAACCTCGGGCTGTCCCGATCCTGCACCGCCTGAAGAATTCAAAAAATCTGGGACGCTACTAATACCTTACGATGACCTTACTGGCGAAAATAATGGGGCATGAGCACCCGAAAAACCCCAAATGTTAGGATCCCGGTCATTTTCTTTCAAGATCCCATCCAAAGCAGAGAAGAAGGGAGCACAAGAAGTTCCATCCGGCGTAGAAGGTTTGACAGAGCCTTCCCCCACCGAGTAAACAGGATATTGAGTAAAACCATCAAACAACTGGTCGTTCCCAGAACCACATCGAAAACCAGCACCAACCTCGTCCCGATGACCACCAGGTGGCGATACCCATATGTCGATCGGCGCCAGATACTCACCTCCATAGTCTAGTAACTCTTCCATTGCCATCGAAGTAATTATTTTATCCTTTTATTTAGAGTACTTATTTTCGAGTCAACTGTGCATATTTTATGAAGTAATCACTTGTTTTCGAGTTAACTGTGGCAACTGGAAAAGTCTGCACACTCAATATCTGAACAAAATTCTTTATCAGAAGTAATTTATAAAGTTTGTACACCCAATTTCTTAGTCGGTGCTCCAAGCTCCTGAAGTTGAGTGTCCTTTCTCTACTGTGCGGCCATGTTGGTAATATGTGCGACTGTTTACTGATGTTAGCTCTCCTGCATTTTTGAGTAAGTGTGGGGTCAATAGGCTCTCCCGTGGGCTTCATTGCCGCTTTGTTTCCCATTAAATTTTGATTTTAAAAAAGGGGGGATTTGGTTCCAGTTGAAGGAACTGATTCCCAATTTTTAGGAATTGGTTCCTTCAACTGGAATCAGATTCCTAATTTCATGTGTCGATTCCTAAACAGAAAACCGAATCCACGAGACAAAGAATTGTTTCCGATCATAGGAATTGATTCCGAATTGAATTTTGCAATTTTTTAAAGATTTCAGAACGATTCTCCAAATCCCCGATTCCGATGAGATTCCGGTACAGAATTTTAGTAGGGGAGGCCGGTTTCGGTAACTCTGCTAATACCTCATCAAACCTTAGAAAAAGGCTTGATCACTAAAAATATATGTAGTACCCCCCCTTCTAATTCAAACTTCAGGGTACTAACATCATTCAATAGACATATCCCTAGGTGATATTTGAGAAATATTACAATATTAAGTTAGATCACCTAGGGAAATCCCGCCAAGGCAAAGTGCACTACCACAACATATCAACACCATATGAAAATAGACACAAGAAAGGTGCTAATTCCATTTCTTATCAAGTATGCTTTCACCACACATTCAACCAGAGTGGACCATATAAAACATTCTCACCTAGAGACATCAATAATATAACATTACCATGCAAAATATCTCTAGGAAACATGCATATGTTAAGAGAATGAAGCTAATGGATGAAAATAACATCCAACCATAAGATGACCATCATCCTTGACCATCTACCATAGAGAAGTGAGTGTCCTCCACCAAAGATCTCCATCAAATATTGTAATGTCTAGAAGACAAGAGGCTCCATAAATAGGTATCTCCCCAAGTCCATGTAGTACTTCATAGTTACAAGCTAAAAACACCCCCACAATGTGAAACCTTATACAATATGAGGTGTAACATTAGGCTGCAATTGGGGAGATTTTCTCTTCTTGGGAGTGCATGAGAACCTCTGAAATCTCTGGTTGGCTTGTCAAGAAAGCTTATAAAAGAAGCAAGAGGCAACATGACATTGTGGTGGGATGGATCAACATTCACATCCCTAAACACCACATATTTATTACATGTTCATATTACATCATCTAGAGCTTAAAAAATTGGCTTCAACAAATGAAAAGGCATGAGTCAACAATGCCAGAAATAACTATTGCTCACATGTGGTGAGCTTATTCATTCTACCCTACTCTAACATAGGATGAAACAAAAGGTCAAGTGAAATCAAATAGCCAATACAACCATCCTTGCATCTCCTTAAGGCCATGAACTCTACCCTTGTGTTTGGTAATGATGCAAGACAAGGTTACATTAGCAACAATGCCTATGTATGCTGGAATCTTATTTACAACATGGTTGCAAAATGAAATTACATTACATGAACAACAACCAATACAAAATTCCGAACAAGGATAGCATGTTCCAACACATGCTAACTCAATATAATTTTGAAGAGGACTGAAATAGGGTTCTAAAAATGAATATGGAAGCCCCTAATCAACCTTCAAAACATCAACTAAGTGCCTCTCCAAAGGCTGATTTGCAAGAAAAGTATCATTAACACCCTTAAGCATTGAGGATGTAGGCTAAGAAAGCTCCTTTAAATAGAGTTAGCTAAGCCTTTCTTACAATTAACATTAACACCCGCAAGCATTGAGGATGTAGGTTGAGAAAGCTCCTTTAAATAGAGTGAGCTAAGTCTTACAATTAAATACTTTATTTTCCTAGCTAATGCCATGACAAGTCAAATAAATAATATAAAATTAGTTTAGTTAGGTCTTATCCTCCAAGTTGCCAATTCCAATGGTCTTCATCCTCTCTAAGAGGGTTCGCTCCACTAGAAAAATATGATATAATATGCCAGAGAAATCTCCAAGCGAGAGGCACATCGCTAAAATAGGCTTAGTTGACAAGTCAACAAGCCAAAATGTCCACAAGAAGTAGGCCCTCCAAGATGCGTGCATGCAAAGATACAATGAACTTTAACATAGGAGGATCTCAAGGTCCACCTAGAAAACTCCTCCAAGGTCTGCTCCAAGATGCATGAGTGGAGAAATATTAAAATATTCTTCCCTAGGAGAGTGCTCCATAACAAGCTTCTCAAAATAATATGTGGTCAACAAGATGCATGCACAACCACCTCACATGTATGAATCCCAATGAAGGTGCTTCAACCAACTCCATGGATAAGTGTGCAAAATGCCAACTAGATGGAGTGCTCCACAAGAAAAGCTTGGTCAACTTCTCAATATAGCAAGTGTCTTTGTGGGCTCTTTCTCCAATGTGCAACCACCTCAATAAATAAATAAATAATATCCATGGTAGTTACAACTCAATAAAATATTCAATTCTTAACAGGCTCCACATTAGTGTGCCCTAGGGAAGTGTGCCATCCACTTCACATGTGTGAAAAAATGAGGGTGCTATGTAGAAAGAAATAATGCCAAGTATAGCTTCGATCAACATGAAGAAGATAACACCTAGAAGAGGTGAACCCTAGAAGAATGTGCCATATAACCTCCTTAAACACCAACAAGTAATATAATATTGAATGCATGTGCCAAAACCATTTGTTGTTTTCAAAACCATCAATTGATTTTCCCAAAGACCATGTGCATAAGAGGAAGGTGACCTTAGAGAAGTGTGCAAAGGTAGTTTCACTCATTATCATGAAATATTCCTCTATCTGCCTTGAAATCTGTGCTAAATAAGAGAGCGCTCCATTAAAACCCCCATAGATCTCCTCTAAATATCTTCATCCATGTGTGAAAAGAAACCAATGAGGCAGGGCACTCAAGTAATTAGCCTTCAAAATGATTAACTTAACCTTTAAATGGTCAAATTGGTCTCAACGGTGTGCACTGTTGCCCGCCGATGCGCACACCAGCAGCATAAATCTTTTGAAGGCTGTTTCCCAAGTGGGAAAGGTGTGGCCTTGGGGGCAAGCAAAGAGTCAGGTGCTGTCACCTGATCCCAACTCCTCCGTTTAGGCAAACTCCTAACGAAGCCAAGGGGTTTGACCCTACAAAGAGTTTCTAAGGCTCTTGATTTTAATGTGTTTAAGGTGATGTGATTCGGATGGGTGTTGTTTAGGAGTTTTTGTGAGGTTTACAATAGTGAATTTAAGTAGTACCAAGTATATACTTGCAAAAAATATTTAAGCTGCACAACAAGTGATAAATTGACAAGACATCCACAACATAATGTAAAACATACAACAATATTGATTCTAGATAGCATTTGCCCACTTTTGAGTATTGCATCAATGCCGGATTTTCGTTGGTTTTGCGGGAGAGTGTTTTATTATGGTTGAAATTGGATTAAGTGTGAAAACTTAAGAAGTCTATACTGTTTCTGAGTATCCCAGGAATGGGTAGAGCATACACAATATAGCAAATGGTAAATTCCAATTTTAAGGGGATGTGTTTGAAACAAGAACCAACAAGAAACTCTCCGACATAGAGCACTCTTGATCCGCCTTATGGTGAGATTCAAGAGATTTATTGTAAAATGAAATACTTGAAAATAAATCTAAGCTACCCAAGAGTCTCTTTCAGGTCTTAAGACCGTACTCGGGAGAGCAAGAGGGTTAGTCAAATCAAAGCAAAAGAACTCTCCGACAGAGAGCACTCTTGATCCACCTTTCAGTGAGATTCAAGAGATTTTGGATTCTTTTTAGCAGTTTTATATGAAATGAGAAAACAATGAAATAATGAACTAAGCTAAACTATGAATTTCTAAGATCTAGCAATTATGTCAAAAATGAAACTACTCTAGTAACTTGAAAACTAATCTACTTGCGGAAAATAAAACTAAGCTTAAAAAAAGGAACCAAAGACAACACAAGCTTCCCCCAAATGGGGGAAGTAGGGATGTGGGAGCCTTTATCCCACTTGCTCTTTTATTAACTTGTTACAATACTTTTGGTTTTTTGTCTCTTCACTTGAAAGCACTTAATATGGATGGGGGAATGAAGAAGAGGGAGAGTGCTTTTCAAGTCTTCTTTTGATTTGCTTGCTTGCTCTTAACCTTTGGGCATCTTCTCTTGATTGATCCTCTTTGTTCACCTAAGATGAGAGCTCTAGACAAAGGCTTATTAATGGATTAGTGAAAATAAAAAATGAATCTAAGATCTACAACTTTAACTAGTATGCAAATATTTAACAACGATCTAAGTATGAAGTAGAGATACTAAGATTAAGTGTAAAAATTAACTAAGAAATAAACTAATATGCAAGCTAACAAAACCTTGAAACTTGAAAACTAACTCAATGCCAACTAATATCTAAGCTAGAAGGAAAGGGGAGAGCAAAGATCAAAGAGAGAAGACAAGCAAAAAAGGATGAAGAGCGAAAGGAGTGAGAGAACAAGAGCGAAAGGAAGAAAGGGGTAAGGAGGAGTGAAAGCAAAGAGAGATGAGCCAAAGAGAAGCAAGCAAGGAGAGAAGGGGCAGCCAACAATGAGAAAAGAGATGGCAGCCAACAATGAGAAAAGATAGCAGCCAAAAGAAAGAAGGGGCAACCGACAAAAAAGTAAAGAAGGGGCAGCCAAGAAAGGAGGAGAAAGGGGCAGCCAACCAAAAAAGAAGGAAGGCTGAAAACAAAGATAGAAAGAGAGTAGCAAAAAATGAAAAGGGGCAGCCAATAGAAGAAAGGTGGGACAGCCAACAAAGGTAAGAAGAGAGGGCAGCGAATAGAAGAAAAAGAGGGCAGAAAAAGAGCAAACTTAGGGAAGATGGCAGCCAACAGAAAAGAGGAAGATGGCAGCCAACAAGAGGAGAGAACCAAAGCTTGGATATATATATAACCTTAAAGATCTACAACTTTGCTTAAGTGACCCAAAGAACAAGATTGATTTTAAGTTTTTAAAGGGTGAATCAATGAGAAGGACTTCAAGCCCCAAGCTTGAAAAAATGACTTCTTTGTGGAATCTTGAAAGGCAAAAATTGTTAGTGAAAATAGAGAAGGAGAAGTGGATGCAACCGAACTCCAAATCTTCTTCTCTTTAGGCAACCTGTCAAGCTATACAAACTTTCACACAAGTGAGATCAATCTAGTACATTCCATAATCAAAGACAAGGAGAATATAAGTATAACCAACTACAGTCTTTTACTCCTAAGATCTTTGAAAACAAAACATCAACAAACAACTTCACAACTAAAAATGCTTGCCCAATGGACCAATAATGGCCTTCTATGCTAGATTTACTCTACAATTTATAATGAAAGAAGATAACTTAGATAGATGTTACCTCAATAGAAACATGCAACCATGAAAGAGATGCCCAACATTGACCTCCAAAGTCTCCAATTTTATTCAAGCTTGCATGCCAAAATAGCATCAAGCATTCAACATAAATTAAGCAGAGGTTCCTTGCACAAAAGTCCACCATTGAGAGAGCCCAAAGGCTTCTTATTTATACAAAAACTAGAGAGAACCAAAGAGGCAATTTGCATGGGTTGAGAGAGGGCCAATGAGGACGCAAATCCAATCATAACTGGAGCTTGGAGTTTGATTGGGAGTTAACTGTGACTTGGTAGTTGTGATTAGGGTGAGGTGGCCTCCACCTAGGCAAGGTGCCCATCCTATCACATAGTAATAATCACTCAACCAATAGAGAGCTGCCAAGCGATTGATTGAAGCCTTCATGTGAGGATGGCGTGAATGATTGACCTCGTGCGAATTGTTAGCCATACGATGGTGATGGCCACGTGAGGGAGTCTGAGTCATCCTTTTAAAACAATTCGAATATCATACTTTGTTTAGCATAGGTTCCTTACTCAAATGGTAGCCCACCACATGAGTGGTCAAAAACGTGAATGAGTGCCCACGTGAATCTAATTTAATTCGAAAACCATACCTTTGGCTTTATAACATGTGACCTTTAACACCCAAATGTGGTCGCCTTCCTCATAAAAACTTACTCCATGCTTTTCCATAGTTTAAATCATCACATTTTTTAATTTTTTAATTTTTTGTCCATGGTGCAATTCCTCATTTTTTGGCAATTAAATGCCAAAATGATGCATCTTTAGCCAAACCCCCCCAGAGGTGATGTAATCGCCCGGAACTTGAAGAATGAGGGCGCTATGGTAAAGAGGACGTTCTGAGCGTCAATACGAGCCTCCCCACGCCAAAATCCGCCTCCAGATGAGGTTTTTATCACATTTTGAAAAGTTCCATTTAAACCATTAAAAAATGGTCTAAATTACGAAAAAAATTATTTTTGCCGGAATGGAACAAAACTCCTAGGGGACCTAGTGCATGTTCATACGACTCAATCGTGATGGCTGACACGGAAAAAATCCTAGACACAAGACTCTAATAACCACCTTTAGGTTCGACCACCATGGTAAATACTCCAGCTTTGGAGGTATGAGTGAAAAACTCAGGAATTATACACGACTGAAGCGCAGTGCATAATTCCCAAGGAAAAAACACTCTAGAGTATCCCCCTGACAGTTAAACCTAAGGATAGCCGAGTCTTTTATAAAAGGACCCCGTTTAGACCCACTTTTTACAATTTCCCCATGGGGGTATGAACATGCAGTTATTACAAATGGGGCAAAATTTCCCTGAAAATGACTTCTGAACTTCTGAACACTGACGATGAACATTGAACATGTTCATGAAACTGGTGGCTCACAAGAAATTCAGCTATTGTACGCAATAGCTGGTAACATGCACAAAGGCTAATGCTCTAATATAACCATAGTCCACCTCCAAATAGTCATTGAATGATTAAATCAACATGAAGATGTGTGCCAATGAGGGGGTGCACTCCATCAAGTGTTGTACCATGTAAATATGTCGTTATCCCTAACGAAATCCAACTATGATAACAACATAATAACCAAATATAAGTTCCACATAGGCTTGAACCTAAGGTGCACCACCCAAGGACTATAATCATTAATACCTCATCAAACCTTAGAAAAGGTTTGATCACCAAAAATATATGATGGAGTGGAGGCTCTAGGTGATGTATGAAGAGCAAGCCTTACCAAAACATATGTTATTGTAATATATGAAAAAGGAACGGGATAAGGATAAGATAAGAAATGAAAGACAAGAACAAAGAAGGAAGTGAGATGGAAGGAACTTGTGCCTATCAATCATGGGCTAATGGAGTCATGAAAAATTACTACATGGATGGACTTAGTTTGTCACATTCATAACTACTTCAATGAAGGCGTTTAGTGGATGAAAGGGTTGTTTTTCACCCTTAACCATCAAAGGATGAACAACCATTTGTCACATTTACCATTTATATGTGCTCAAGGAAAAATGAACTAATTTTGTTATGTTTAATGTTAGAGTGCTTGCTGGAAATTTATGTGGAAATAAGTCTTGGAGGGTCCTAGAAGGTACCGCCCATCAACAAAATGCCAAGTTGCTGTTTTATTACTGAATTATTAATTCCTATCAGCAATTGATTTGTTAGAAGAATGGTAACAAAACATAAATAAAATAATAAATAAATCAAGAGGGAGAAATCTCCTCACATCGATTTACTTATAAATGAATAATGTTTTCATTTGTTAGGCCTTTATATTAAATTGACAAGAATAAAATTTCTACACAATTTCCAGAGCAAATGAAAAAGGTTAAATGTAACAAAATTAGTTCATTTTTCCTTGAGCACGTATAATTAAATGGTGAATGTGACAAATTGTCTTTCATCCTTTGATGGTTGAAGGTAGAAATGACCCTTTCGTCCACTAAATGCCTTCATTGAAGTAGTTATGAATGTGAGATACTAAGTCCATCCATTTAGTAATTTTTAATGACTCAATTAGCCCATGATTGATGGGCATTGGTTTCCTTCCATCCCAATTCCTTCTTTGTTCTGGTCTTTCATTTCATATCTTGTCCTTATCCCATTCCTATTTCCATTCCTTTTTCGTGTACAACAATAACCATACCTTTTGTTAAGGCTTACTCTTCATACATCACCTAGAGTCTCCATTCCATAGCCTTTGCAATCCTACTTAGGGATACCCCCCTTGTGTTGGAGAAGAGTCAACCAAATGTGAGATGAAGAACTATTGAGGTGACAGTGGGTAGCCTTCTTGAGTTATGCAAAACTAACACCTTGGTGCTTGGGACTTTACATCTTGTGGGTGCTAGATTTTGTTGTAACAGGATACAAATGCATGTTCCTAGAAGGACTAGCCCACCTTGGTGCATGAGCATGCGTTGCTCACCACATACCAACTAACCATCATTCAGATTGTTGGCTTTATTCAATAGGATGATGTGTTCCATATTAACATTGATGTTCTGGGACTAGTATGGCATGATTGGGGTTAGAGTTTTGGGCATCCATTTGTTTAGTTTGATTTGCATAATTTGTACTTCATCTTGCTTTAGGGCCATGAGCTTTCATTGTACTCAATGCACAGTGGGTGTTTTCAGATGTTGAGGGTTGGTGGATTCAGAGGTTGCACAACTTTTGGTTGATGTGGGTGTGTTTGCATGGCTGGTTATCTATTAGGACCCTCCTTCCAAGGCTTGGTTGGAAAAAAGTGGTCTCTCCAATGTTCTTTTCTCTATTTGCAATTGTTCTGAAATGGTGAAACATATGTTGTGTGATTGGCAGTTTGCTAGGAGATGTTGGGATCATATGCCAACACAGCTTTCGGCTCTTCTTTAGGGGAGAGTTAATTCGCGTGAAGTTCTCTTTGGTGACTCCAGGTCTCTTGTTTCAGTGGCATTTGGTACTGTATGAGGATTTTTGCATTATTTGTCCTTCGGAAAATCTATTGTAAGCGTGTTTTGAGAATGAGGTTGGCTCTTTGTCAGATTTCTGTCATATATGGAGGGATGAGGTATGCATGGAACTGTTGGGTAAAGGTTGCTTTCTTATCAAAATGCCAAGCTAGCAGAGCTTAATGCGCATTCGGTCTTTATTTATGCTCTGGTAGTGTTGAGGAAGAGGATATAAATGCCATTGTATATACCCTTCTGCCCTTTGTTTTCTACTTGCTGATGTAAATATATTTATGTGGATATAATAAGTATTATTTCCAAAAACAATTGGGCATGGAAGACAAAATTAGATCTTTAGCATTTTATAAAACTAACCTAGAATAGATGATTAAACGTAATAACTTTTCTCTGATGAGGAGCAGTAGCACTAAAATTAGATTAGTGTGAAAAATGCTGCAAAAATTAAACAAAACATATTTTTAACTAAGTTATCAGACTTGTCCTTGAAAATTTTAGAACCCCAACCCGGTTTCAAGTTCAGTTCACTGCATATGGTTTAATGCCCAAACCCCAGTATGCATGTTCATTAAAAATTAAAAATTTAACTTGCAGCTTGAAACACATTAGATAATTTCAACTTTTAACTGTTGATTTTTGTACCTAGGAAAGTGTTCCCGTAGGTGACTTTTGCCGAAGTCACTTAAAAGGGGAAATAAAGCGACCCTTGCATTAAATGACTTGAGATGAGCATTTAATATGACTTTAGAGTTAAAGTCAATTTTTGATAAATTTAAGTGGGTGAGTGACTTTAATATTTATGAGAATTAAATGAGCATTTAATCTCATCCACCCACCTAGTCTAATCTCAGCCATTGGATTAGATGGCCCTGAGATTAGACGGCCCTTCACCTACCTAGGGTTTAGACAAAAAGCAAGGGAAAGGCATTTGGAGATCACTTTTGCTGAAGAGAGAAGAGAGTGGGCACAGAAATCGAGACAGCTCCAAAGAGCAATTTTTTGGGCAGCATGAATTTCGAGGAGAGTTTTAGTACTGCATGGATCCCGAGGCACTGTACATCGTGATTCTGGGCACATTTTTCGAGGGAGGAGTATCCTGGGCACACATCCCGAGGCAGGGCACGGTTTTCCAAGCTGGTTTTTGGGCACATTTCCCTAGACATAAGGCATGGGTTTCTAGATAGAAATCTGGGCACGTTTTCCAAGAAATTTAAGGCACAGATTTCGAGGTCCGTACAGTCTGTACGGATTGTACTTTTTGGCATAGAAATCGAGACTGTTTTTTTGCACAGAATTCGAAGTATTCAACACAGAATTTGAGGTGTTGTTCTTGCACATAATTCGAGGCAGTTGGACATAGAAAACGAGGCAGCAGTCAGGCACAGTTTTCGAGGCAGCATTTGGGTGAAATTTTCTAGTTGAGATAAGTACATTTTGACTGAAAGTTGTTGTACTGAAAACTTCTGAAGAAATACAATTCTCTCTCTCTGACTGGTTTTCCCCTCGTGGGTTTTTCCAGGGCTATCGGCCAAAAATTTCTGAGTTTGAAATCATTTATGGTGTGCATCAGTATTTAATTTTCTGCCTGTTATATTGATTTTTAACTGTGTTTTTAAAGTCTGAAAATAACATGTCATTTCCAGCCAACATGAAAAACTGGGTTGGGCATTAAACAATGGCAAGTTGACTTGGAAACCGGGTTGGGTTAAAATATCAGAAAACTTTCATGGTATCAGATCTTGGGGGCAGAAAACTAAACTTATTTCAGACATTCAGTGATTTCTTCTGTTAGTGGGCAGCACCTTGTTAAGATGGCTACAGGACTTAGGTTGGAGGATAGGCTAGATGGGACAGGGAATTTTGTTCCATGGAAAGCTAGGATAATGCTGATTTTGGAAGAGAATGAGTTATGGGATGAAGTGGTAAACAGTACTACAGCTCACCCTATTCAGATTCCCGCTACTACAGATGCAACTGCATAGTCAGCCTTCAACAAGAAAGACTGTAAGGCTAGAAGAATTATCTTAGATGCAGTTAAAGACCACATCATTCCCCACATTTCAGGTAAGGACTGTGCATTTAAAATGTGGGCAGCCTTGACTAGTTTATACCAGAGCACTAATGAGAACCGAAAGATGGTTCTAAGAGAGAAGTTGAAGGGTATAAAGATGAATGGTGGAGAGGGAGTGACATCTTACCTTACCAGGATATCTCAGGTTAGAGATGAGCTAGCAACAGTTGGGGAGGTAGTTTATGAGTCTGAGCTTGTGCGGATAGCAGTGAATGGGGCTTCCAAGCCTTGGGGTGCTTTTATGCAGGCCATAGTGGGTAGGGAGAACTTACCTTCTTGGGATAGACTGTGGGATGATTTTGTACAGGAGGAGACTAGGAGAGGTCTTGTACAGGGCAACTCTTCACAGGGTAGGGAGGATGAGGAGAATGTGGCATTGACTGCAAAGGGAAAGAAGAAGAAGGAGGGCCCCAAGCAAGGGGGGCCAAGCAGGAGTAGCAGCAGGTGTTAATTTTTAGTGCAGATGCAAGATCCATTCTCAAAGAAAATGGTACCCTAGTTAGTTAACTAGGGTTTCTGGTCAAGTTAACCAGGCAGAGTAATGAGTAAGACCCTAGAAGGTACCCTAGGGCCCCCAGCTGTCTCCTGGGGTTCTTGGTCTAGGACCAAGCTGATTGATGCCATGGAAAAGCCCCTAGCATGTGGCTAGGGCCCCTATACGCCTCTAGGGTATTCTGGTTTGGGATCAGGGACACGATGTCCAAGTAGAGCCTGCAGGCAGAGACAGAGATATATTCTGGTCTTGAACCAGGGACATGATGTCCATGTAGGTCCAGCAGGTAGTTGATCAACTTTCAGTGTGAGACTGAAACTCAGCTTATTATTGAGAACCATTCTGCGAGAGAATGGAGGACCCAGTTAGGGTCCAGGGATTGATCAACCTGATTCAGTATGAGACTGAAACTCAGCCTAAGGCTGAAAGCCATTCATTAAGAATGGAAGATATTGATGTCCCCTCTCCTAATCGGTTATTGCTAGGTTGCTTCTCAAGGGACTGGCCACCCCTTGATGATGTCTCTAGTACCTAACCCTTAGGAGCAGCGTTAAGGACAAAATGATTGTACCATCCGTTTGGATCTTCTCCCTTATACGGTGATGACAAAATATATAAACTATGTATCTTGAGAGAGAGAAAAGTCTTTGATCTTGTTGGTCCTACTTGATTGCTTGTCCACTTTGGTCTTGTGGTTGTTGACTCATGGTCCTGTTCTTACTTGGTCCTAGCACTCTCACTTGTGTGCACATTTGACTATGATGACTCCTACTTTATGGAGTATTTTTACATAAGGGTATATTAAAGACCATTGGACCATGTATTATTACAGTTACCTTATGTTTTGTTTTAGGGCCCTTGTCCCACTTATGTTGTTGGACTATTTACTTTATGTTGGACCCTTTGGTTTTTCACTTTATGATAAATTCATTAAATATTTATTTTTAGTCTTATTAATAAAATATTTATGATTTTATTAATAAAGGCTTTATGAGTTTATTAATAAAGTTTTCTTTTATTGGACCATTCAAGTCTTATCTTTTTGAAACCTTGGACCTTTGGTACTATTATCACACCATAGTAGCAGGGCTACTATTCTTGCTTAGCAGATATCTGCACATTCCAGAGCTTGGCTATGATGATTGTATATTTTGAGATCACTCATGATTAGAGCAGTGTATTATTCAGACTTATGTTAGACCTTGTGTCAAGGCTGAGCTTTGAGAGTTCAGATTTGATGACCGATGTGACCCTTTATCCGATGCAGTTTCAGTTCAGTGCTTAGAGATGTATTGTAGCAGTGTTTCAGATGATATATGATGATTATTATTGTGATGATGTTATATGACCTATGGATATTTTATCATTGACTGTGGATTATTATCTTGTTAATTTAGTCATGATCACAGCATCTGCTTGGTATATTATTCCTGATGTGGCAAATTGTTTAAAATGAACTGTAAATTATAAAATGGACATTTACTTGCACATTTAGGTTGTTTGACAAAACCCACTGGTTTACCGCCTTACATAGATATGGTCTTTACTGACACTAGTTGTCTGCTAGTTTAGGCTCCATATTCACTTGACTCCATCCATACATGACTTTCCTTATTTGACTTTAAGCCTTGACATGTCTTATTTGACTTTCTGATACTGAGGACTTCCCCATTTTCTACCTTTGTGTTTGGACCACATCCCTGTATGTTCAGTGTCTCGGCTCTAAGTTGGTGACAAAACTTACCTTTGGTGAGTTGGATTGTAGGCCTAAATCATTCTGGTCGGTTGTCCCGATGTTTGGCATTGGCTCGAACTCCCCCTAGTCACTTGAGATTTTGTTGGCTAAAATTGAAAGCTCATGTACTACTTATGGAAACTCATAAATTCGCCCATGGAAACTAAAAAGGGCAAGAGCGATGAACTGCTAAAAATACTCCTCGAAGAGTATGAGAAAGGTCCAAAAAAGCAATGGTTCTTAAAAGCTATATCTAAACAATTGCTGACCTTATATGTATATGAAAACATGCCCTGGATGCAAGCTGCAACTAGTTGTGCTTATCAACACACCTGAGATTCGAAGGGTTATGTAGGCCAAAAAAGCCATGAAATGAAATTGAATGATCCTAATGAACCCGGATCAACTTGATGTAGACATGATGCCTAAGTTGAATAAGCATTCTCTAAACAACTTATCCATTTGTGAGGCACAACCATCCCCCGTGTTATTTTGTCCAGCACAGAGTTTGTAGCTTTCCCCCTTCTCCCAGTCCAAAGTATTTTAGAGTTGAGTAAGACAAGTCAACCCTTGGCCCAACCTTGTTCCTAGCCTTCATCCTTCACTAGCAGTTTGACCATGTCCAATTGGGTGAGTTTGTCATTTAAACTATTGTGCAAGTAATTTCATGTAACAAAGGAATATGCTAACTTGATTAATACCACTGAATGGATGTTATACTTTGAGCTAAGCTGTGAGAATGATTAGAGGAACATGTCTTAGTCTACTGATATGATTTTTTCTTGGTTATATATGGACCTAGTTTGACTATGGTCATTTCTTGGGATCCGTGATGATGTGGGCGACATATGCTTATAGATGATGATTGATGGACCCACATACTCTTGATGATGATGCCATATGATGGATATATGATGCAGATGATGATTGATGCAGTTCAACAGTTTTATTTATTACTTCAGATCATCAGATTATACACTGTCCATATATGGTGGACCCTACAGCTGGCCCATTAGGGCAACCCATGGTGTATGAGTACACATTCCTAGTGGATTTGGGTCTTCTAGATCCAATGAGACACTTATCTTTCAGTTCCGGGCACTTTTGACAGTGATTGATGCAGTTTTACACTTGTTGACCAGATTTGGGGCTGATTTCCCAGCCTGAGCAGCAGGGGCTAGGAGAGGCCAAATCACCTAGGGCGCTGTCTGAGGAGGGGGTGGTCCAGCCACTTGTTTTTACCATTCACCCCCCCTTCTGGAGAGCTTGGTGGGCTCAGTTGGACAGTGCAGATGCCCTAGGAGGCAGTTTTGGCACTTTCACAGTTACCGAGGCAGTTAAAAAATGGGATAAAGTGGTCATTGAGGAATTTGATTTGGGCAATTGAGGCAAGGTTTTGGCACTTGGTTTTCACCAAAGTTTGAAAAATCGAAATCGGACTCGGAATCGGTCGAGGGTCAACTCAGAATCGGAATCGGTAATGAATCGGTCATAAATCGGTCGATTTGAATTTAATGAATCGGTTTGCTAAAAAATACATAATTTTTTTTTTTTAAAGAAAAACAACATTTTCAAGATTCTAATTCATGATTCCATAGCATTAGAAACAAAATATCCAATCTCTGCTCATCCAAACAAAACAATAAAAAAATTAAATGAATTTTTAATTTTTTAATTTTTATTAATATGAAAAAATTAATTTTTAATTTCTGTTTAAATTTTAAAACATACAAATTATGTTAAAAGCTAAAAAAAAATTAAAATATTTGATTTCAGTTTAAATTTTTAAACTTTAAAATTAAATTAAAAAAAAAGAAGTATAAACAAGCCTCCACAGTGCAGTCAGCTTTAATTATTTAATTATTTAAACAAGTGTATAAAAAAAACAAGTGTAAACAAGACTCCCACTCTCCCAAGTCCCCACACTCCCCGCTCCACACACTGCACAGTGCACACAGTCACAGCCCACGGCCCAGTGCCTGCACTCTCCCGGTCCCCACTCCACTCAGCAACAACACTGCTACACTCTCGCACCAACTCCACCGGCGTCTGGCACCCTGTACACTGCACTAACGGCCCACGAGCACCCCGATTCTCCACTCCGCTCCAAGAGTCCAACAGCAACTCCCCCGCAGCTGCTATCACGACCATTCACGGGAAGATGGGGTTGGGTTGGGGGATTGGGAGGGTAGAATAGGTAAACAAATAAATAACAAATTAAAAATCATTTTTTAATGGCCCCGTGGCCTACCGAAAAAAACCGGCCGGTTTAAGTAAAAAATCGGTCTGACCAGACCAATTCATCTGGCCGGACCGATTTTTTACTTAAACCGGCCGATTTGATGCTCCCGAACCGGTTTGGTGACCGGTTTCAACCAGGCCGACAATAAATCGTCGAATTGGCCGATTCCGATTCCGATCGGACCGATTTTTAAAACATAGGTTTTCATAGAGGTCTTCCAGGGTGATCCCACTATCTTCCAGCCAGTTTTCACCATGTGGGTAGGCCCACAACGATCACAGGAGGTCTTTTACTGCTTGTCTGTCACAAATTTTGAGGATAGATTTGATCATTTATATTATCTTGGACATATTTTATTATTTTATTGTGCCTTGGGGATGAGCTAGTAAGGATTGATGCCTCCTAGCCCCACCATGTGCTTCTTATGTTATGTCCTAGTCATTATGAGGTGGATTTTGTACTTTTACCCCTCTAGTGGATGACGTCATCCTCACTTTGTACCATTTAGTTAGGGCGTCATCGTTATATTGGGTGATCCATGTGATATATTGTTATGATTCATTATTAGCCATTGATCATGTATTGAGATCTTTTAATCTCAACCACTCATTTGATGTAGTATTGTAGAGTGGTATAGGGTTTTGGTCTTTATTATCCTATATAAGGAGGAGACCCCCTATTGTATAGCTCACCTTTGGAGCTCTGGAATATTGGAATAGAACACTTCTTTGTGGAGCATATCTCTCTTGTCTTGTGGATTCTCTTGCATCTTGAGTATACAGTATCTCTTCTATGTATCATTGTGGGTTTTGGTTCTACAACTATATGTCTTGGAGGGAAGTCGAATTGGTGGAGAGGAGGGCGATTTCTTGAAGGTTATTGTTGGAGGGATCCACATATTGTCTCTTGGGTTGATCTTGTGACAGGGAGTATCATTATTGTATCTTCGTGACATAGTGGATGCTTTCTATTACATCTTTCTATCATTTTCATAATCATCTTACTTGACTTGTTTCCTTTGATCTTGTCTTGTAGGAGGAGGACGATTTGGCTTCTTGAGGAGGACGATTTGGCTTGGAGAATCAAAATTGCACTCTTGAATATGCACATAGGAGAATGCTATCAATTTGCAAGGTGGCCATAAGCAATTGAGGTAAGATCTACAAGGTATGTGTCTCTATCCATCCATTCTCTCTTCATTGGTCACAAACCCTAATTAATCAAAACCCCAAATTTTGGTTTTTCTTAGATCTACTTAGATCTAGCCTTGCTTTTGAAAAGATCTTAAGAACCCACCCCTATAGCATCCACCCCTAGTTGGGTCTATAGTTTGGTGGTGATTGGGTTAAAATTTACACACTTTTCAAGGCAATATAGCTCTCTTGAGGCAAATCGCACTTCCTTGGGAGAGGCTTGTTTGGTTAGATCTAGCATATGGGTAGGTGAGATCCCACTTGATTCATAATCTACACACTTGATAATCTACCCCTAGACTTTTACTTGGGTGATTTCCACCTTGTGGGCATCATTCCACATTTTAAGGGATCAAAACCCCCTTTTGAACTACTTGGCATCTTAAAACTCAGATCTAGTAAGATCTAACCCTTGGATTAACTTGATTTTCAAGATCCATATAGATCATTGCATAAACCACTTGGATTTACAATTTGGTGGCCATTGGACTTGATTTGGCACACCTTTCCCACCTTTTAGCCCTCCTTGAGCAAGGTCGCACTTCCTTGGGTGATTGAGTTTGCCCACTTTGAGGATGTGGGTAGTTGAGATTTTTGTGGATTTGGAAAGAGCATAATTTAAAACCGACATCTAGTGTGTCATTTTGTGACGATCTGCCTTGGGGGTAGCATTCCTTGTTTCAAGGGATTGTGGCCCACTTAGGGTCATATCATGAAACATTAGATCTATAAAGATTCAACCATTATATCTCAATTAGCCCACTTGATTTGCCTACTTGGTGTCCCGATCTACACTTTGACATATTTTTTGACTCCATTAACCCATCCAACAAGGCACTAGTCTTCCTTAGGCAAGTCGCACTCCTTGGGAATTGTGTCAAACCTTAGATCCCATATGTGGGTATTCCTAGTTTCAACTTAGATCCATAGATCTACTCATTACATATCCTCTAGTACCAATTGCATCCCTTAATTTCACCTTGTGGGTCCCAATTGAACCATTCACATATCCCAAGAAAGTAGGTCCCACTTGTGTAATACATGGTACTAGATCTTGTCTTTTTAGCTGATCATGTGGCCTAAATCATACATTGGTTGAAACACTAATCATCTCTCAAACCACCTTCAACCATACTTTAACTTCTAGGTCCACTTAACCTTGCATTGGTTTCCGTAACTCATCATTTACTCATCCCTAGGAACCTTTGTTTGGGTCCAATCATCTTTGATTGGTTATAGGGTCTCCCCCTAGGTCTTGATTTATCTAGGTCTAAAGTGAAGAGTGCCTCGGTTTACGTGACTCCCACCTTGCATTGGGAACCATGGCATCTCTTGGGTCACCTCTTTAGTTGTCCATCTCCTCTACCGTCCCAGATGGGATACCATTAAGGACAACTACAAGTTGTGTGATAACATTTTTTGGCGCCGTTGCCGGGGAAGGTAGAGGCCTACCCTGGTTCGACATATATTTTCAAGCCCTACTCCTGTTCTCTTTGCCAACTTTTTTGGCGTCGTTGCCGGGGAAGGTAGAGGCCTACCCTGGTTCGACATATATTATTCAAGCTCTACTCCCGTTTTCTTTGCCAACATTTTTGGCGCCGCTGCCGGGGAGGTAGAGGCCTGCCTTGGTTCAACATACCTGTTTTGTCTCACTCTCTCCTGCATTTCAAACGACATACATCTTGGTAGAAGAGTTTAAAAGTCTATCTGGCGACTCCTAATCGTGACTCCGCTGAGGAGCGAGCTCATAGTCATCCTTACAACACTCGAAGTAAATCAAATCCAAATCAATTAGAAGGAACCCCACTTACCTATCACAAAAGAGATCCTAAAGCCCAATCATCTAACTTCTTTTGGAAACTTGTTAACTCAGATTCTCCAAACCGTATCTTGGGATTGCCTTTGTTCAATTCGGTTCCTCCTTCATCTCCTAATCCTAATCCTAATTCAGCTCCAGTCAATCCAATGGCTGGACAAAGTCAATCTAACTCTGGGAACAATAATCAAAACAATCCTCCTGTCGCTCGTGCTTTTGGAAACAAGGCTAGGGTCTCTCCCTTAGACTTTTCCCAGATCTTGGGTGCCCCCCATAACATGCCAGACAAGTACTTTGAAAAGATCCCAAAGTTTAATGGGAATTGTGCGACCTCCATTGAGGACCACATAGAAAATGTCTGGGCTCACATGGAAGCTTATGGCGCTGAGGAAGAAGACGTGTTTCTAAGGGGTCTCTTTGCATCCTTGGAAAGTGATGCTCGTAAATGGTTTGACCGCTTGCCTGCATCATCAATCAGCTTGTCTTTCATCCTCTCACAACTTGTCTTTCATCCTCTCACAGCTTGTCTCACATGATTGATTTCTGTTCAGGTTTATCTCTGCATAATTTATTTTATTTAATTCAGGACTGGTTGATATCTGCTCAGACCCACCTTACATTTGCAATTTACTTCAGCTGTGATTATAGCTTTGACTTGTCTCTGTGTGAGTTCTTACGGATGAGTAATTGCTTACATTTTTTTTATCTCTGCAGCACCTATATATTTGTATCTTTTCTTACTTGCATATTTTTTATGACCTGAGGTCTGTTCATTTCTACCTGATCCTTCCCTCTCTCTCTCAAGAAACGCATATGGTTTAACCAGTTTGACTTATCCTTTCAGTGACAAGATCAAACTCAAAATTATCTGAGTATAAGTGGATCCAAATAATGGTTATGATTCTTTAAATAAAGCTTTTCCTGTACATGGTTATTTTGCTGTAAATAATTCTTAAATTTTATTTTTCCTGAATATAGCATTTGATGATTCTCAAGGACCAACATTAATGCAATGACCAAAATGGAGCATTAAGTTGAAAGAGATGAGAATTATGTTACTTCTGTTTTAATTTAGCTTAAATTTAATTGTTTACATGTTCTTGTATTGTTTTTTTTTATATATGTGATAAAAGCGTATCTAACTTGTAATTTCAATATGGTATCAGAGCTTTAGGGTGTAGCTAACTCTGTTTTGCAGCCAACAGAAACTACATTGATCCTAAGACAAGATCTCTACTTCACAAAAGCTTACTTGGCAAGTTGACTGTCAGGGTTTGAAATGGCTTCTAACTCTGTAAAGGCAGAAGATAGGCTTGAAGGAGCCTCAAACTTTAATGCATGGAAGGCTAGGGTCTTAAATATTTTGGAGGAAAATGATTTGGATGAATTGATCACTAATGTTGTGGAAGAACCCACAATAGCTCAAGGAAGAGCAACATTTAAGAAGAAGCAAGCTAAAACAAAGAGGGTGATCTTTGACTCAGTCAAAGATAATTTGATGCCTATAATAGTTCCTCTAAGGACGACCAAGGAATGTTTTGATGCCCTAACTAATCTCTATGAGAAGAAGGCACCTACTTAGAAGAGGGTCTTGAAAAAGCAGCTTCGTTCATTGAAGATGGAGGACAAAGAAACAGTTGCCTCTTTCTTCTCAAAGATTGCTTAGTTAAAAGATCAACTCATGGCAATTGGAGTTGAAGTAGATGATGATGATCTTGTGTAAACAGCTGTAGATGGCCTCTCCACATCTTGGGAGACATTCCTTTCAGCAATGAATGGAAGAGAAACTCAACCAAGCTTTGATAGATTATGGCATGATTGCCTAGAAGAAGAAGGCGGAATCCAGAGTAGATCTGGACCTCAAACTGAAAAGAACCTTTCTCTTACTGCCAAGACAAGGAGAGAGAAGTTTCCCTCAACACAATTATGGCATTATTGCCTAGAAGAAGAAGGCGGAATCCAGAGTAGATCTGGACCTCAAACTGAAAAGAACCTTTCTCTTACTGCCAAGACAAGGAGAGAGAAGTTTCCCTCAACACCATAACAAAGGTAAAAGACCTCAAGGTAATCACTCTCATAAGTCAAAAGTAAGATGTTTTAAATGTAACAAACTCGGTCATTATGCAAACGTTTGTAGAAATCCTCCTAACAAGAATTGGCTTATAGGGAAGCACCATGCTTCAACGGCTACAGAAGAAGAAGAGCCTCAACAAAAGAAATCTAAAGTTGAGACCAAAGAAAAAGATCAAAAAGAGTACTACCTTATTTTAGCTCTCTCAGGTTCCATCTCCAACTCATCAGACTCATGGTGGATTGACAGTGGGGCCACCAAGCATATGACTGGATACAAAAAGGCTCTTGTGGGTTACAAGGCCAAGAAATTCAATAAGAAAGTAGAGATGGGAAACATAAGTACCTTTGAAATAAAAGGAGTTGGTTCAACTGCCTTAAAGCTTGATTCAGGTACGTTAATTCATGTTGAAGAAATTTTATATGTTCCTGGTTTAAAGAGGAATGTTCTTTCAGTGGCAATTTTAGAAGACAAGGGGTTCTCTATAGCCTTCTCAAAAGGAAAGGCTTTAGTATGGACCAAAGGTGGAAATATGAGCTCAGCTATTGAAATTGGTGTCTGTGAGGGGGGCCTTTACAAGGTTTCAGGACATGTTGTTAAAGCTCTAATGAATAACCCCTGTCAAGTTTCAAAGATCAAGAGGGAGTCTTACAGTGACTCGGACATAGAAGTCCATGAGACTTCTCGTTCAGAGAAATAGAGGGAGAAGGCCAAGAAGCCTTTAGTTGATCTCACTAAGGAACCTTTTGTGGGGTTCCAAGGTTGCTCCAGTGGGAGCCATGTCACTGATTCAAGTTCAACCACAGATGTGGAGTTAGCCAAACTTCAAGTTTGGAACAATGCTTTTCAATTGAAAATGGATAATGATATATGGAAAGTGATTCTCAGACAACAAGGGAAGTCAGGTGTAACTTCCATTTGGATCTTTAAGATCAAAGTGTTTGTTGACATTTAGAGTTCTTTGAAGCTCTCAGAAATTCCTGTATTCTATGATAGGTTGCTTCACCATGACAAGGACATGGTGCAGTTGTCAGTTGTGTGGACTAAGCCTCTGTCTTCGACAAGCTTAGTGTTGCTGAGAATGCCTCTCTTGCCGAGAGGGAGTGTTAATTTTTAGTGCAGTTGTGAGACCCATTCTTAGAGAGAATGGTACCCTAGTCAGTTAACTAGGGTTCCTGGTCAAGTTAACCAGGCAGAGTAATGAGTAAGACCCTAGAAGGTACCCTAGGGCCCCCAATTGTCTCCTGGGGTTCTTGGTCTAGGACCAAGCTGATTGATGCCATGGAAAAGCCCCTAGCATGTGGCTAGGGCCCTTATACGCCTCTAGGGTATTCTGGTCTGGGACCAGGGACACGATGTCCAAGTAGAGCCTGCAGGCAGAGGCAGAGATATATTCTGGTCTTGAACCAGGGACACGATGTCCATGTAGGTCTTGCAGGTAGTTGATCAACTTTCAGTGTGAGACTGAAACTCAGCTTAGTACTGAGAACCATTCTGCGAGAGAATGGAGGACCCGGTTAGGGTCTAGGGATTGATCAACCTGATTCAGTATGAGACTGAAACTCAGCCTAAGGCTGAAAGCCATTCATTAAGAATGGAAGATATTGATGTCCCCTCTCCTAATCGGTTATTGCTAGGTTGCTTTGCAAGGGACTGGCCACCCCTTGATGATGTCTCTAGTACCTAACCCTTAAGAGCAGCGTTAAGGACAAAAGGATTGTACCATCCGTTTGGATCTTCTCCCTTATACAGTGATGACAAAATATATAAACTATGTATCTTGAGAGAGAGACAAGTCTTTGATCTTGTTGGTCCTACTTGATTGCTTGTCCACTTTGGTCTTGTGGTTGTTGACTCATGGTCCTATTCTTACTTGGTCCTAGCACTCTCACTTGTGTGCATATTTGACTATGATGATTCCTACTTTATGGAGTATTTTTACCTAAGGGTATATTAAAGACCATTGGACCATGTATTATTACAGTTACCTTATGTTTTGTTTTAGGGCCCTTGTCCCACTTATGTTGTTGGACTATTTACTTTATGTTGGACCCTTTGGTCTTTCACTTTATGATAAATTCATTAAATATTTATTTTTAGTCTTATTAATAAAATATTTATGATTTTATTAATAAAGGCTTTATGAGTTTATTAATAAAGTTTTCTTTTATTGGACCATTCAAGTCTTATCTTTTTGAAACCTTGGACCTTTGGTACTTTATCTTTTGACTTTTTTTTATATTATTTATTTTATTTATCTTGTTCCTTTTATTTATTTATTTACTTTATTCTTTTTTTTATTCTAAGTTTTTATTACTTACTCTATTCTTTTTTTAATCCTAAGTTTTTTAACTCTAAAAACTATATATAAACTAAACCAACTAACTGTGAATTCACTACTCTTCACGTCTTCACTTCTCCTTCGGTCATTTTATTTTTGATCTGCTCCTCTTCAGATTTGATGGGCCTACACATGTTTATTGTTTTTATTTTTTGATCTGCACGTGTATGCTCCAGCCGCTTCTCTTTTCTCCTTCACGGGTTTAACAGGCTGATTGGAGGCCCGACTCCTCTCCACAGGCTCATTCCTCCATGTCTGTCTCACGGTTTGCCTCACTCCTTCACGATTTGCTTCATGGGTTGCTTGACGGCTTGTGTTACGGGTTCATCCCTTCACGGCCTGTGTTACGGGTCAATCCCTTGATGGTTTGCTTCACGGTTATCCATTCTCAGCTTGTCTTTCATCCTCTCACAGCTTGTCTCACATGATTGATCTTTGTTCAGGTTTATCTCTGCATAATTTATTTTATTTAATTCAGGACTGATTGATATCTGCTTAGACCCACCTTACATTTGTAATTTACTTAAGCTGTGATTATAGCTTTGCCTTGTCTCCGTGTGAGTTCTTACGGATGAGTAATTGCTTACGTTTTTTTTATCTCTGCAGCACCTGTATGTCTGTATCTTTTCTTACTTGCATATTTTTTATGACTGAGATATTAAATTGATTGGAGAACTTGAGGTCTGTTCATTTCTACCTGATCCTTCCCTCTCTCTCTCAAGAAACGCATATGGTTTAACCAATTTGACTTGTCCTCTCAGTGACAAGATCAAACTCAGAATTATATGAGTATAAGTGGATCCAAATAATGGTTATGATTCTTTAAATAAAGCTTTTCCTGTACATGGTTATTTTGCTGTAAATAATTCTTAAGATTTATTTTTCCTGAATATAGCATTTGATGATTATCAAGGACCAACATTAATGCAATGACCAAAATGGAGCATTAAGTTGAAAGAGATGAGAATTATGTTACTTTTGTTTTAATTTAGCTTAAATTTAATTGTTTACATGTTCTTGTATTGTTTTTTTTATATATGTGATAAAAGCGTATCTAACTTGTAATTTCAACAGCAGGGTGGGCAGAAGAAAGATTTGAGCAAAGTCAAGTGCTTTGCTTGTCAGGGATTTGGGCACTATGCTTCTCAGTGTCCAAAGAAGAAGAAGAAGCAACAGACAACAGCCTCAGCGGAAGTTGATAATTTTGGAGAGAGATTTCAGAGAGAGTTTTCTCTTTGTGCTGGACATGTTGAGAGAGAGAGAGCCTCTATAGTTACCGACATTGATTTGGATACTGAGATGGAGTATTCTTTGTTGACTGGCCATCAGATGGGTGCTTCCACCACTAGCACTTGTTATATTGATAGCGGAGCTTCGAGTCACATGATAGGTGCTCGAGAGATGTTCTCTGAGCTTTCACAGACAGGTGCAGATGTGGAGGTTGTACTGGGAGATGACACCATTGTTAGAGCAGTTGGTCGTGGGACCATTACCTTTCAGAGGGAGTCTATGAGTCCTATGATTCTGAGGGATGTGTTGTTCGTGCCTGGGCTGAAAAAGAACTTGGTATCAGTTTCCACCATTGAGGATATGGGACTTGAGGTTTTTTCTTAGATGGACGAGTGCAGGTATTCCCCAAGACTATAGGACTATCTACCTCCATGGACATTGGGGTTAGATGTGGAAAGCTATACAAGCTCTTATTTCAGCCGCAACATGCTTTGGCACACAGCAACAGCAGCGAGCTCTGCGAGCTATGGCATCGGAGGATGGCCCATTTGCATCATCCGGATTTGAGATTGCCGAGGAGTATGGTTACAGGTTTACCAGAGTTCAACACAGAGCAGAGTGATGTTTGCAGGGGGTGTGCTTTGGGAAAGTACACCAAGACTGCTTTTTCGAGCAGTGATAGCAGGTCAGCAGGGGTGCTTGATTTGATCCATACATATATATGTGGTCCTATGTCATCAGTTTCCTTGACATGATTTGAGTACTATATCTCTTTCATCAATGACGATTCCAGGAAGACCTGGATCTACTTCTTAAGGAGCAAGAAGTCACCCTTAGTATTGAGGATCTTCCAAGAGTTCAAAGCTCTAGTGGAGAATCAGACAGGGAGGAGGATTCGGGTCCTGAGATCGGACAATGGGGGTGAGTATACCTCCAATGAGTTCGATGAATTTTGTAGATAGGAGGGCATACAGAGACAGTTGACAGTTCCATACACTCCTGAGCAGAATGGAGTAGCGGAAAGGAAGAACAGGGCTATTGTGGGAGTAGCTATTGTGGGAGTAGCGAGAGCTATGCTTCATGATCAGAGTCTTCCTTTCTTTCTTTGGGAAGAGGCTTGCAGTACTACAGTTTACCTGTAGAACAGAAGTCCCCACCGTGCCTTGGGGAGAAAGACTCCTGAGGAGATGTTCACAGGCAAGAAGCCTGAGGTTGGCCATTTTCGCATATTTGGTTGTTTGACTTACTCTTATGTCCCTTCTGAGAAGAGGACAAAGTTTGATCCCACTGCAGAGAGAGGCATCTTTGTGGGCTATGATGAGACTTCGAAGGCTTACCGCATTTATCTTCCTGGCCAGAAGAAGGTTGTTGTGAGGTGGGAAGTGAGATTTGAGGAGAGAGCCTTCAAGAAGTCTAGAGAGTTGGAGCATGGGGAGACACTGGCTTCCACACCTTAGGTGATACATGGATCTTCAGTGCAGATCACAGGTTCACAGGTTTCCGGAGTGACTGGGCCACAGGTTACAGGCACAGGTTCTACTGGTTCAGTGGTTCAACCAGCAGGTACTTCAGGGACAGGTTTTGGTTCTCAAGTTACAGGTTCACCAGTGACTAGTTCACGGGCTACTTGTCCACAAGTTGCTGGACCATCTGCTTCTGGCAGTTCTTCAGATGAGGAGAGACCTCCCAAGTTTGGGAGGAGCCTTCAAGGAAGAGGAAGCCTAAATGGCTTCATGATACCTTGGAGGAAGCAGAGCCATTTGGTAGGCCCCAGGAGGAGGTCAGGACAGTAGTGACGTCGGATAGATTGGGCATGGCTCTAGTTGCGAGTCTTCGTGATTCAGAGCCTTCCACATTTTAGGAGGCCTCTCAGCATCAGGTTTGGAGAGATGCCATGATGGAAGAGTACCATTCCGTCATGAAGAATGATGCATGGGAGATAGTACTGAGACCAGAGGGGAAGTCTGTTGTGACTTCCAAGTGGATCTACAAGGTGAAGCATGCTGCAGATGGCAGTGTGGAGAAGTACAAGGATCGTTTTGTGGCACGAGGGTTTTCACAGATAGAGGAAGTTGATTATGATGAGACCTTTGCGTTGGTTGCTCATTATTCTTCCACCAGGGCAGTGATTTCTATAGCAACAGAGATGGGTTGGAAGATCCACTAGATGGATGTGAAGACCGTATTTCTCAATGGTCTTTTGCAGGAGGAAGTTTACTTAGAGTAGCCACAGGGCTTTGAGATTCATGGGAGAGATTCTCATGTGTGTAGGCTGAGGAAAGCCTTATATAAACTGAAGTAAGCTCCTAGAGCTTGGTACTCTAGGATTGATGCGTATTTGACATCGATGGGTTTTCAGAAGAGTGAGGCTGATCCCAACCTTTACTACATTGGGGTTGGTGGAGATCCTCTCATTCTTTTGTTATATTTGATGATTTGTTTATCACTGGGGAGGAGCGTCTCATTGCACATTGCAAGAGAGACCTTGCTACAGAGTACGAGATGATATACATTGAGTTGGTGCAGTATTATCTGGGGATGGAGGTTTGGCAGGAGCCTGGTCATATTTTCCTGGGACAGGGAAAGTATGTAGTAGATATTTTGAGGAGATTTCAGATGGAGGATTGCAGGCCGATGTCCACACCTATGATCACTAACTGGAGGAAGCTTCATGCTTCTGAGGGTAAGTTGGTGGATCCTACACTATACCGTCAGCTCATTGGGTCATTGATGTATCTGGTCAACACCAGGCCAGACTTATGTTTTGCGGTGAACACTCTTAGTCAGTTCATGGTGGAGCCTAGGAGTGTGCACTGGGTAGCCGCGAAACATGTGTTGAGATACCTTGCAGGGACAGTGGACTATGGTTTGGACTACATGGGTTTGGGTGGAGTCAGTTTGGTTGGTTTCACAGATTCATACTGGGCAGGCAGTGTGATGGATTAGAAGAGCACTTCCAGTTGTTTTAGTTTGGGCTCGACAGCAGTGTCGTGGTTCAGTCGGAAGCAAAAGTCCGTTGCTTTGAGTTCTGCTGAGGCTGAGTATATGGCAGCCAGTCAAGCTACTTGCGAGGCACTATGGCTTCGTAAATTGTTGGTTGATTTATTTGATTAGGAGCTGAGACCTACGGTGATTTACTATGACAATCAGAGTTGCATCGAGCTCTTTGAGAATCCAGTTTTCCATGACAGGTCTAAGCACATAGAGATCAGAGTTATAGTACATTTCCATTGATGAGCAGGTTGTAGATATTATGACAAAATCCTTAGGGCGGGGCAAGTTTGTCTTCTTCAGGGAGAAGTTGGGAGTGGTGCAGAACACCTTCCTCGATAAGAGGGAGTGTTGATTTTTGTACCTAGGAAAGTGTTCCCCTAGGTGACTTTTGCCTAAGTCACTTAAAAGGGGAAATAAAGTGACCCTTGCATTAAATGACTTGAGATGAGCATTTAATGTGACTTTAGAGATTAAAGTTAGTTTTTGATAAATTTAAGTGGGTGAGTGAATTTAATATTTATGAGAATTAAATGAGAGCATTTAATCTCATCCACCCATCTAGTCTATTCTCAGCCATTGGATTAGATGGCCCCTCACCTACCTAGGGTTTAGACAAAAAACAAGGGAAAGGCAGTTGGAGATCACTTTTGCTGAAGAGAGTGATGAAGAGAGAAGAGAGTGGGCATAGAAATCGAGACAGCTCCAAAGAGCAATTTTCTGGGCAGCACAAATTTCGAGGAGTTTTGGTACTGCACGGATCTCGAGGCACCGTACAACGTGATTCTGGGCACATTTTTCGAGTGAATATCCTGGGCACACATCCCGAGGCAGGGCACAGTTTTCCAGGCTGGTTTTTGGGCACATTTCCCTAGACAGAAGGCATGGGTTTCTAGACAGAAATCTGGGCACGTTTTCCAAGAAATTTAAGGCACATATTTCGAGGTCTGTATGGACTGTACTTTCTGGCACATAAATCGAGACTGTTTTTCTGCACAGACTTCGAGGTATTCAGCACAGAATTCGAGGTGCTGTTCTTGCACAGAATTCAAGGCAGTTGGACACAGAAAAAGAGGCAGCAGTCAGGCACAGTTTTTGAGGCAGCATTTGGGTGAAATTTTCTGGTTAAGATAAGTACATTTTGACTGAAAGGTGTTGTACTGAAAACTTCTGAAGAAATACAATTCTCTCTCTCTGACTGGTTTTTTCCTTGTGGGTTTTTCCAGGGCTATTGGCAAAAAATTTCTGACTCTGAAATTATTTATGGTGTGGATGAGTATTTAATTTTCTACCTATTATATTGATTTTTAACTGTGTTTTTACAGTCTGAAAATAACATGTCATTTCCAGCCAACATGAAAAGCTGGGTTGGGCATTAAACAATGGCAAGTTGACATGGAAACCGGGTTGGGTTAAAATATCAGAAAACTTTCATTAACAACTCAGAAAATTTCTTTTAGTGACCTAACTTTTCAATCTCAGAAAATATAACAGCCACACACAAGAAAAATGACTTGTTGTTTTTGACCAAAATGGTCCAGGATAAAACCCCGAAGGGAAAACCTGACAGGAGAGAGATTTTATTTCTTCACAGACAATTTATAAAAAATTACAGCAGTACTTATCTCCTTTTATTTTCTTCTCGAAACTGTGCCAGCATCTCACTGACAAATTTGCTGTACTGCCTGCTAAAACCAGAAATATCAGCACCTCAAAATCTGTGCCTGTACGGCCCACACATGCGAACTGAACCAATTTCTGCTCCTCGATTTCTGTGCCTGAATTTCTCAAATTCTGTGCACTGTACCAGTGTTTATCTTCCTCAAAAACTGTGCCCTGTACGGTCTGCACACAGCATTAAATGCTATACCTTCACCTCGAAAAATGTGCCATTCTCAGCCTCGAATTTCATGCTGCTGTATGGTCTAGTACAGTACGGCTTCTCTTCGAAATTTGTGCAAATTAATGCTGCTGTACGGTGCTCTAGAAAACTGTGCTCTTCACCTTGGAAATCGTTCCCATCTTCAGTTTCTCGATTTCTGTGCAAGGGTTCTTCTCTCCTCTCTTGAGTTCGACCTCCTTCTCTTGCTCTTCTCTTCTCCTCCAAAAAATCTCTCTTGGAAAATGAAAAATGAATTAGTTTGGGCCATTCCTCAGCATTTTTGTTTGAGCAACCTCCATCTTCAAATCCAATGGCCAAGATTAAAACATAACTAGAAGAGATCTAGGGCCAAGATTAAACCTCACTTTTCTCATTAAAAAGCATTTACTCACCTTTTAAATAATAAATGAGACATTAATACTCACCCACTTTTAATTCTCATTAAAGTCACATTTAAAACTTTATAACTCAACTTTATTATATAAAGTGACTTTATAATCATAAAGTCAATCTCACTTTATAAAAAGATGCTAGGGACCACATTTAAAGTGTTCTTGTCCACCCCAAGGCACCATTGAATGGACAAACACTTCCTAGGTAAATTTTCAACAGTCCTCACTGAGGCCAGGATTCGTGGATCCAAATGGTATCCATTTCCTCTTTGGAAATAGCAGAGGATCTGCTTGGAATACATTTCAAAATTCAAATACTTAACTCACACAGATCCTGCAGGAAAAAACGTGTTCTTTTAAAAAAATACCACTGTTATTAGAATCTCTTACTTCTACTTGATAGCAAGGAGAACTGAATACCACTGGAAAAGAGATTAAACAATATTATGGCTATCCTAATTTACAAATTAAATCAGAGGTTGCTTCATAATTTCCATGCTCTTATCTGCTCTTAGAGGCAGCTATAATGTTAGTTACGCAAGAAATAATAAATTCAGAAGTTGTGCCATTTACTCTGGCTATTGAGTTTTGCACCCTTAACAAAACAAGTAAAAAATCACTGCTGGTTGTGCTATTTAAACTGGCTATTAAATTTAGCCCGAACACACCAAATTTTCAGATCTAATGGTATAGATAGTGAGAGATAGCAGTGTTTTCAATGTCCTTATGATGGGTGTACATCTTGATGTTTAGCATTCTGCACTTTGAGCCATATAATCCTCATGCACCGTTAAAGATGACAATATCAAGTGTGTATGCATGTTGACATTCCCATATTAACAAGGTTGAAATAATACTGTGTTTTGAAAATAAGAAACAATCACTAGATTACTTTTAAGATGAATGCTTGTTGAACAAAATGTAACTAGTTGAAAGTTCTTCATTAATTACAGTTCTTAGAAAGCAGCTGAATACTTGTTGAGATGATTAGGCACGTTGATGCTTGTAGCTATGCGAGGTATCCTCCTAGCTAAGTCGGCCCAGAAAAAAAAAGCAAATATTTTAATATTTTATCATGAAAGAAGAGAAGTTGGCCCAGGCAGATAGACAAGTCGCCCCCAGTGAAAAAGGTCAGCCAAAATCAAGTATAAATAAAGGGTGAAGCCTCATTCATTTTATCTATCAAGCAAGTTCGCTCAAGCTCGAGGAGAAGTTCGCTTAAGGGTTGTAGAAGACTGTTTTCTGGGGTTTCTTCTTTGGATCTTTCTTTGGTGTGATCTCTCTTGTTATAGATCACTTGTATATCTGGTTGTACTTGTTACTTGGATTGTAAATTTCTGAATAAGAAAAGGTTGCTGGGTTTTCTCCCTCGTGGTTTCCCAGGATAAATTCTTTGTGCTCTTCTGTTTCTGTGCATGGTTATTGTTATCACACAACTTGTAGTTGCCCCTAGTGGTATCCCATCCGGGACGGTAGAGGAGATAGGCAACTAAAGAGGTGACCCAAGAGATGCCACGGTTCCCAATGCAAGGTGGGAGTCACGTCAACCGAGGCACTCTTCGCTTTAGGTCAAGGTGAAACAAGACCTAGGGGGAGACCCTATAACCAATCACAGTTGATTGGACCCAAACAAAGGTTTCTAAGGATAAGTAAATGAAGAGTTACGGAAACCAATGCAAGGTTGAGTGGACCTAGATGTTCAAGTATGGTTGAAGGTGGTTTGGGAGATTGTTAGTGTTTCAACCGATGTATGATTTAGGCCACATAATTAGGTATAATGATAAGGTATATCACCATATGCTACACAAGTGGATCCTACTTTCTTGGGATATGTGAAATGGATTGAAGTGGACCCACAAGGTGAAGCTAAGGGATGCAATTGGTACTAGAGGTTATGTAATGAGTAGATCTATGGATCTAAGTTAATTTTAGGAGTACCCATGTATCGGATCTAAGGTTTGACACAATTCCCAAGGAGTGCGACTTGCATTGAGGAGGACTAGTGCCTTGTTGGATGGGCTAATGGGGTCAAAAGGTATGTCAAAGTGTAGATCGGGACACCTAGGAGCCAAGTCAAGTGGGCTAATTGAGATAGAATGGTTGGATCTTGCTAGATCTAGGTTTTCATGAAATGGCCCTAAGTGGACCACAAACCCTTGAAACAAGGGATGCTACCCCCAAGGCAGATCGTCACAAAATGATACTCTAGACCTAGGTTTCAAGGTATGGCCGTTCCAAATCCACAAAAATCTCAACCACCCACTTCCTCAAAGTGGGCAAACTCACTCACCCAAGGGAGTGCGACCTTGCTCAAGGAGGGCTAAAAGAGGGGTTAAGTGGACCAAATCAAGTCCAATGGCCACCAAACTGTAGATCCAAGTAGCTTATGCACCGATCTATGTGGATCTAGAAAATCATGTCAATCCAAGGATTAGATCTTACTAGATCTGAGTTTTAAGGTGCCAAGGAATTCAAAAGGGGGTTTTAATCCCTTAAAACGTGGAATGATGCCCACAAGGTAGAAATCACCAAAGTAACAATCTGGGGGTAGGTTATCAAGTGTGTAGATTGCAAATCAAGTGGGATCTCACCTACCCATGTGCTAGATCTAACCAAACAAGCCTCTCTTAAGGAAGTGCGATTTGGTTAAAGAGGGCTTTCTTGCCTTGAAAAGTGTGTAAATTTTAACCCAATCACCACCAAACTATAGATCCCACTAGGGGTGTGTTGTCCGCCAAACTGCACACCAGCAACAGAAATCTTTCGAAAGCTGTCTCTTCACTACAAGTGAGAGAGGTGTGGCCTTGGGGGCAAGCAATGAGCCAGGTACTGTCACCTGAATCCCAGCTCCTCCGTTTAGGCAAACTCCTAACGAAGCCAAGGGGGGTAGTCCCTAAAAGAGAGTTTCACTAAGGCTCTATTATTTATAGTGTTTTTAGGTGTTGTGATGCGGATGGGTGTTTTTTAGGAGTTTTTGAATGAGAGACAATTATAAAGATTAAATATAAGACAAGATAACGCAATCCACGTTGCAAACAGAAGATGAAAGATACACTTGGGCAATAAGTCAATCACTTTTCACGAAATATAACAGATAACTCCAATGTAGATATTTAAACAAGCAAAATATGAGATAAAGGACTAGTGCCTTATGGAGTCAAGAATTAAATGTGAATTGTGAAAACTTGATACAAGTGCTTGAATTGAAGGTTTGTGAGAACGTTATGCAGCCTATCTTGGTAAATTCAAAGTTTTAATTGTCTTGATTATTAGGGCTAAAACCAAGGGTATTCAAAGAGTGTCCGGAAAGTAGTTTTAAGCAGCCCCTTTAAGAGACCTGTCGGGGCCTGTCTGGAATCACGACGAGGTGCGCAATGCTAACCAGCCACCGTGTCGCAGATTGGGCGGTCTGGCGCCTCCCCTGAGATCTGATTAAAATACTTTATGTCAACGCCGGTTCGTTGGTTATGGGGTGAAAGTTTTAATTAGATTTTCACTTGTAAATTAACAAGTCTTCCACCTTTCTGAGTACTAGCCCAACCTTTTTAGGTTGGCAGAGCATACGGGTGTAGGACAGAAACCAAGATAAATTAATTAAAGGGTGTGTGAGTGGAAAATTTTTATTATTAGAAAGCCTTGTTCAACTCTCCGACAGAGAGCGCTCTTGACTCGATCTTATGACCACAGTTCAAGAGACTTGCTAGATTAACAATGCCTAATGCAGGGATGATACAAAAAACTAAGATGCCCTCCGACAGAGGGTGCTCTTGACTTGGATTTGGCCAAGTTCAAGAGACTTTGGTTTATTTTAAGAAGCAGATAAATTGTAGTAGCAGTATATCTTAACTTGAAACAGATTTTAAGCAAAAGTATTGATCACAAGATATAAATTACCACTAACAATAATGCTTGCAAGATAAATAAATCTAGTGTTCTACCACACACACTTTTATCTACTAGGTGGGATTGATCCCCGAAACAGGGTCAACCACTAGAACCGCTCGCACTTGAGAACTTCCAGCTAGCTGAAAGCTCTGCCAAGGAAACCGACGGGGATGGAAGAGTAACCACAAATTATGTGGTCCTGGCCTTGAGATGAAATCTCAAGGATACAACTTCCGGCTGAGGGCTTTGGAAGAGAAGCAAGATAAAATGCGAAAATATAGAACTAAACTACCCAATAATCTCTTTCAGGTCAAAGATCCTACTCGGGAGAGCATGGGGGTAAGTAGATATGGAAGATAAATAACCAAATGACTTAATGAAATAGAAACTAATCTAAGAGCATGGAAACATAAACTAAGTTAAACCAAACCACAAGACCCAACACTCTTCCCCAAATGGGGAAGAAGACCCAAAAGTGGAGACCCCCTCCACTTGAAACTTTTTATTAAACTGTTACAAATGCCTTGGGTTTAAAACCTTGCAAGGTCTTTTGAGAACGGTAATACTTGGAAAATATTGAAGAAGAAACAAGTTTTACTTGCTATTACAAAAGGATAAGTATCTCAAGATTAAGTCATCCTCATGGATCCTTCACTTTGTTTTGCTTTGATTCTTCGTTTCAAGATCTTTATCGAATGTATCTCTTCCTCAAATGATCTACACAAGTCCAAAACATCTAAACAAGGCACCCATTAACCGTTAGCAAAAGACAAAACCAAAACTTGCAACTAGTTAAGTCTAGATTTGGAATTTTAACTCTAAAATGTGGAATGCATGAAATTTTGTCATAAAATATTAACTATGGCGAAACGGACCAGCGAACAACAAACTCTCGAAATGTCCTAGAAATGAGATCTAAAGTATAAAAATTTGAAATATTTTTATGCAAAATTTTCTATCTTTTGGAAAATGTAAAAGTTTGTAAACAATATACTAGCTACACGCAAGCTATGATAGTATGGAGATGAAAAATAACTAAGCACTTCAAAAGACAAACGCAAGATATTTATTTTTTATGAGATCTAACTATGCAAAGACAACTACCAAATAACCAAAAATGAGGTCTAATGCTAACTACTACTAACTCCTTTGTTTTGTTGTTTTGATGTGTTTTAGGGCCTAAAAGGGAGTGGACGAGGAGAGAAGGTGAAGGGCAAGTGAGGTGGACGAGAAGGAAGGAAAAAGGCTATACTAAAGAGGTAAGGACAAGGAAGAAAGGATCTAAGTGAGGTAGGACGAGAGAAAGGTTGTAGGGTTAAGGAATAGGGCAAAAAGAGAGTGAAGAATGAGGACTGGGGGTTGAACTAGGAGTGAGACGAGAACTAGGTGGAGAGGGTAGAACGAATGGAATGAAGGGTAGAGACCTAAAAGAATAGGAAGGAAACACTAAATGGCTAAGACGAGAGGAGGAGGATGAACTTTCTAGGATGGACGAGAGGGCAAAAAGAAGACAAAACGAATGGGGGAGGAAACCAATGAGGAGAGGGGACGAGAGCAAGAAGGTGGGGCTAAAGGGGGTTGGATGAATGGAAAGAGACTAAGGTGGAGACTTCAAAATGAAGGTGAGGGGAGAGCTAGAGGAAGGAAGCTCGAGTCTAAGGTAACCAAGTTTTTTAAAAGTAGATTTTTTGAAACTTTGATGGGTGAGGAAGAGAGCTCCTTATAGCTTGGTTTTGGAGAAAAGACAAAGGAACTTGAGGATCTTGCAGAACAAAAGATATTAGTGGGAAAATTCCTTGCTTGTGAAGTCAAGCTAGATGCAACCTAGCTCACACTTGTCTTCACCTTTGACAATACCTGAAAAACCCCAACACACTCAAACATACAAGTGAAATCAAATGCTAGTATGTTAGATAACCAAGACTAAATCAACATTGGTATAACCGAATACTTCTTGCTCATTTAAATCTTTGGAAAACATCACACACATAATCAACTTGAATATAACAAATGACTATTCTCATGGACTAAAAATAGCCTTCTAGAGCTAGCAATATTGAAAGAACACTTGCATAAATAAGAGGAAGGTTATATGAAGATATCACCTCAATGCATTGGACACATTCACCACAAAATTTGAAAACACATGGACCTCCAAAGTCTTGATCTTTATTCCAATATGAGCATAAAAGTATTACAATTCTCGGCAGAGTTTTCTTGCATCCAAAAATCCATGAGATAATAGCCCCTAATGGGCCTCTCTTTATACTAAAACCAATAAGCTAAACCCTAGGTCGAACTTGGCAATGGCATGGAGGTCGAATTCCAATCAACAAAGGCTTGGAGCAATAGACAATAGACAAAGTCGAGTTTGTTGGTTGGTGAAATGGAAGAGGTGGCATGGCTCGACTTTGGAGGAAGGTATGAGATGGGAGCTACATCCAATTAACACGCTCCAACTAGGATCCACGTGAGGCATGGTAGGTGCGAGTTAGAGATGTGTGGAGGGGCGAATCAACAAGGGGATGGCATGTGGCTTTTGGTAGGTACAAACTCGCATATGTGTAGCATGGGAAACATCACAACCACTTACCATATTCCAACAAGGTTCAAACTCGAGCTTAAATGAGATTGACGTGAGGATTTAGGGGATTGCGAGCTAGTTGAGGTAGGAACACGTGGTTATGGTAGGTGTAAACTAGAGTCTCAACAAGGAGCCAAGCTTTGGATTGATTGGTGAGTCATGAGGGCGCCTACCTTAGGCTTTAATACAAACTACCACCCAATCATCAACTTACAACACATCAAACTCGAGTTTTGCATGAGGAGGGCGAATTTGCTCAAGTGGATAACCTTCTGGTGACTGGATAATTGATTGGAGTGACTGGGAGATGATTGGAATCCTCATAAATGTCCATTGCCATGTCATTTAGCCTTTTATTTTAATCAAATTGATTAATTTTGGAGAGATTTGGTTATCTCCAAAATATTCAATTTTATTATTTTAATTAATAATTTCTCTGTAAATGACTTTTCAGAGAAAATATTAATTATGAGGCTGAATTGACATCCGAAAGTTGGGTTTAGCTGCTCCATGGGTCATGTGTGATTTTTGGCTTATGAATCGAGCCATCAAACACTAAATTCGGACCCCGGATGACTGACATAATTACAGACCCAAATTTCTCTATTTAAACTATAGAGAAATTTAATTAAAATTTAAAAATAATTAAAAATTTAAAAACCCCAATTTCGACGCGTCCGGTAAAATTTTTTCGAAATTTTTTCTGGGGGTCCTAGAGACCTAGGACATGACCAAAACCTATTCTAATAGTGTCTAGTAGGTTTATACATTATAGTTGGACCCTAATAACCCCCCATGGCCAAATTTCCAAAATCGGGCATTCCAGCTTTGGAGGAAGCGGGAGAAAAACCAAGAGATTATATTTCGCCTGAAGCAAAGTATAATCTGACGGTGAAAAAACTCCCTGGAATGCCTTAGTTGTTTAATCCAGTCATGGGGAACCGAGCCACTCAGACCCTACTAGCACACTTTGATACAAACCCCCATGGGGCCATGGTCATGTCGACTCAAAAACAGAACTGGCTAGCCAAAACTGGCTAGACCCAAATACAATGAAACCCAAATACTCTGGAAGTGAACACTGATGTGTTCCAACACTGGCGGCTCAATAAGGTTTCAACTATTGTACAAATCATTTGATAACAGGGTGGATGCTATAGAGGTGGGTTCTTAATATCTCTTCAAAAGCAAGGCTAGATCTAAGTAGATCTAAGAAAAACCAAAAAACAAGGGTTTTAATCAATTAGGGTTTTTATGATCTAGAAATTATGGATGATTCAAGGAAGAAGAAGATCATACCTTTGGAGCATACCTGGATGAAGAGATGGATGCTAGTTGAGATGAGGATTACTTTTGCCAAAGATCAAATGGAAAATTGTTGAAGCCCTCTTGCCAAATCGATTTTCTCCAAGCCACATATGAGTCCCTCTAACCTGTCAAAACCAAGGAGCAAAGCATCAATCAGTTTAACATGTTGAAGGTAGATACAAGCAAGAGAGAGATAAGCATAGAATAGTTGGCACAAAGACAAAACTACTCCCTGTTTAACCAAAACGTCTTCCTCCAAGCTTGAAGGGCAAGCCTCCCCACCAATTCGCACTTGTCAAAAACGTCCTCTTAACCTGTAAAAAAATATGGCAAATATGCAAGATAGCTACAATAGATCCTCCAGTGCAATGGACAAAAGCATTTACAATCGAAACAACCAACATCCACTCCAATCCAAGCATGTACTCCAAAAGATAGAAATTTTATTCCAAGAGCCAAGAGCCAAAAATCTCTAGATGATTTTACAATTAGAGGCTCTCTCCTTAAATAGGATGGGGAGAGAGTACAATCCTAACCACTTTTTACATGAGTGGCTAACCATGAATCATCATCAATAAGCATATATATATATGGCCCACATCATCACGGATCCCAAGAATATACAACCAAGGATAAATCACATCAGTAGACTAAGACATGTTTTTCTAATCATTCTCACAACCAAGCTCAAAGTATAACATCCATTCAGTGGCATTAATCAAGTTAGCATATTCCTTTGTTTATATAAAATTACTTGCACAATAGTTCAAATGACAAACTCACCCATTGGACATGGTCAAACTGCTTAGTGAAGGATGAAGGCTAGGAACAGGGTTGGGCCAAGGGTTTGACTTGTCTAACTTAACTCAAAAATACTTTGGACTGGGAGAAGGGGGAAAGCTACAAACTCTGTGCTGGGCAAAATAACATGGTGGATGGCTTTGCCTCACAAATGGATAAGTTGTTCAGAGAGTGCTTATTCAACTTAGGCATCATGTCTACATCAAGTTGATCCAGGTTCATTAGGATCATTCAATTTCATTTCATGGCCTTTTTGGCCTACATAACCCTTCGGATCTCAGGTGCGCTGATAAGCACAACTAGTTGCAGCTTGCATCCAGGGCATGTTTTTTTTTAAATACATATAAGGTCAGCAATTCTTTAGATATAGCTTTTAAGAACCATTGCTTTTTGGACCTTTCTTATACTCTTCGAGGAGTATTTTTAGCTGTTCATCGCTCTTGCCCTTTTTAGTTTCCATGGGCGAATTTATAAGTTTCCATAGGTAGAACATGAGCTTTCAGTTTTAGCCAACAACATCTCAAGTGACTAGGGGGAGTTCGAGCCAATGCCAAACATCGGGACAACCGACCAGAATGATTTAGGCCTACAATCCAACTCACCAAAGGCAAGTTTTGTCACCAACTCAGAGCCGAGACACTGAATATACAGGGATGCGGTCCAAACACAGAGGTAGAAAAATGGGGAAGTCCTCAGTATCAGAAAGTCAAATGAGATAGGTCAAGGTATAAAGTCAAATAGGAAAGTCATGTATGGATGGAGTCAAGTGAATATGGAGCCTACACTAGTAGACAACTGGTGTCAGGGAAGACCATATCTATGTAAGGTGGAAAACCAGTGGGTTTTGTTAAATGACCTAAATGTGCAAGCAATTGTCCATTTTAGGATTTATAGTTCATTTTAAACAGTTTGCCACATCAGGACTAATATACCAAGCAGATGCTGTGAACATGACTAAATCAACAAGATAATAATCCACAGTCAGTGATAACATATCCATAGATCATACAACATCATCATCATAATAATCATCATGTACCATCTGAAACATTGCTGCAATACATCTCTAAGCACTGAACTGAAACTGTATGGGATAAAGGGTCACATCGGTCATCAAATCTGAACTCTCAAGCCTCAGCCTTGACATAAGTCTGAATAATACACTGCTCTGATCATGAGTGATCCAAAATATATAGCCATGCTCTGAATAATGGAAGCTCTGGAATGTGTAGATATCTGTTGGACAAGGATAGTAGCCCTGCTACTATAGTGTGATAACAGTTATTCTTTCAGTGATCCTATTGCAATTAAAGTTGAAAGAGATGAAAGTTATATTGCTATCTTAAAATCTAACATGGTATCAGAGCTGTGCTGAATAGATACCATTGCCGAAAACTAGGGCATCCAGGTTTCGACCCTTCTCTCCATAATTTGTCTTAAAAGGAGTTCTTGGGAAATTCGCCCTAGGAGGATGCATTTTTTGTGGAGGCAAAATCCAGATTGATGAACTTTCATTTTGACCTAATTCCTGTTGAATCTAGGATTTAGGGTTTCAAGTTTTGAGCAGTGTGTCCACAGATTTTGAAGAAAAGGAGGCTTATTTAACTCGCCCTAGGAGGGCGCATCTCTCAGTGGAGTTAGTTTCTTAAGATCCCAAATTTCATTGTTGACCTAGCCCCTACTAGGGTTTCTGCAACAGATTTCAGGTCAAGTCTTTCAGTCTCCAATCAAGATGAATAGTGTTAAAGTGGAAGATAGGCTTGATGGAGCCTTAAACTTCAACTCTTGGAAATCTAGGGTTCTCATTATTCTAGAAGAAAATGATCTTCTTAAGTTTGTAAATGAAAAGGTGCCAGAACTAGAAGAAGAAGAAGAAGAGAAGACTAAATGGAAGAAAAATGATGCCAAGGCAAGGAGGATTCTAATAGATTCTCCAAAGGATCACTTGATTCCTCAGATCTCTTAGAAGAAGATGACCAAGAAGATGTTTGATGTATTAAAGAAGCTATTTGAGAATAGCAACATTAATCGAATACTTGCCTTGAGACAACAACTCACCAATGTCAAGATGACAAGAGGAGATTCAGTTACCTCCTACCTAATGAAGATTTATGAAATAAGAGATTAGTTGAGCACAATTGGAGAAGTAGTTGATGACAGAGAACTCGTTATGATAACTCTCAATAGACTTCCCCCGTCTTGGGAACCTTTCATCCAAAGCATTAGTGGGTGATCCAAATTGCCCAAGTTCGATCGTTTATGGGCGGATTGCACACAAGAAGAAACTAGACTTACAGCTAGAGGCAGGTTACATAGCCATCAACACGAAGAAAGACAAGCCCTTGCATCCCATGCTAAGAAAGGGAAAAGTAGAGGAAATAAGATCTTTGATAGAAAAGACAAAAGTGGAAGATCAATCCCTAGTTCAGAGAAAAAGAAGAAGAAGAAGGATCATTCACACATTCAATGTTTCAACTGTAGAAAATATGGCCACTATGCAAATCAATGCCCCTCAAAGAAAAGAAAGCAACATGCCTCTACCACTGATGTTGATGAAGAAACTCCACCAAAGAAGTCAAGAAATACATAAGCATTCTTCTTCATCTCAACTCTCTCAGGTACTGTTCCTACCAGTAATAACACCTGGTTTTTGGAAAGTGGTGCTTCTAAACATATGACAAGTTATAAGGAGTTCCTATCAGATATAGATGAGAGAGAATCACATCTAAGAGTTGTACTTGGAGATGATGCCAAATACACTGTGAAGGGAATTGGGGCCACCTCCTTCCAGCTAGATTTCAATGATTCTCTACACTTGGGTGAAGTACTCTCTATACCAGGAATGAATAGAAACCTTGTCTCTATTTCTGCTCTAGAAGACAAAGGTTTCAATGTTGCTTTCTCAGATGGAAAGGTTCTTGCATGGCATAAGAACTCCACTATTGATTCAGCTCGTGTGATTGGTGTTCGTGAAGAAAGCTTATATAGATTGATGATACAACCAGTGCAGGCTCTAGTTCATGATTCCCTCAGTTTAAGTGACCTATGGGACATAAGAATTGCTCACTTACACTATAGAGCCCTTCCATCTCTAAGGAAGATGGTTACGAGTCTTCCCAAACTCCAAGTTGAGCATGATGGCATTTGCAGAGGGTGTGCACTTGGCAAGAATGCCAAGGGATCTTTTCCCAACAGCGATAGCAGGTCCAAGGGAATCTTGTATTTGATACATTCCGATTTATGTGGACCAATGACAGTTATCTCATTGGGTGGATTCTGCTATTATGTGACCTTTATTAATGATTAGTCTCGAAAGACTTGGATTTACTTCTTGAAGACCAAGGAATCCGAAGAATTGTTTAGTAAATTTCGAGAGTTCAAGGCACAGGTTGAGAACCTGTCCGGGAAAAGAATCAAAGTTTTGAGATCAGATAATGGAGGAGAGTATACCTCGTCAGACTTCAATGATTTCTGCAAGGAAGCAAGAATTAAGAGGGAGTACACTGTTCCTTACAACCCTCAGCAAAATGGGGTTGCAGAGAGAAAGAACAGATCTATTATAGAGGCAGCGAAAGCGATGATTCACAATCATGGTCTACCCATGTTCTTATGGACAGAAGCTTGTAGTACCGCGGTGTATGTACATAATTTGAGACCTCATAAGATATTGAGGAATATCACTCCAGAAGAGGCCTTCACAGGTGTGAAGCCAGAAGTTGGTCACTTGCAGATCTTTGGTTGTCCGGTATATATTCATATGCCCAAGGAAAAGAGGACAAAGCTAGAACCTTTAGGCAGTAAGGGTACATTTGTGGGATATAGTGAGTCTTTGAAGGCTTATAGGATCTACATCCTAGGATCAAGACTGATTGAGGTCAGCAGGGATGTCTCCTTCGATGAAGGAGGTAGCCTTCAGAAGAACCGAAAGATTTGACATGGAGATTGACAGTGAGGAGCAGGTGGCTCCAAAAGAGATGGTATCATCTCCCCCTCCTCCTTCAGACGCTCAAATGGAGCCGTTTGAGATAGGTGAGCTTGTTGATGTTGATGAAATTGTCATTGATGCCAACATGGACTTGCAGTGGCCCCGCAGGTAGTCATTGATGCCACCAAGTCCCTCTTGCAGTGCAAAGGTATGGATGATCCCAGTACCCTCACATCCAGTGCCTTGGAGCCCACACCGAGATGGTTTGTGCTTTGGAGCACCTTGTACCCAGTTGACAAGGTTCTTGTACCCACAAGGATGGATCTTGGAGCCACCACCTTGTTGAGGATGCTAAAGGCCCTGTTGGTGGTGCTGAAGCCCCCGTAAATGATGGAGAAGCCCTAAATGGGTTGGAGAAGCATTAATGACCCATTCTGTGGTCATTCATGCTCTGATGGTGTCATGGTACCCAGGAGAAGGTCTGGCAACCCCATAGGTGATGTCATGATGGATCTTGACCCTTGGAGGTCCTCTTGTATGGCTTAGGTGGTTGAAGAAGTCCATGAAGCCCTCTTGCCATGATCACGATGTCCTTGTACCCCTATCACTTGAAGGAATGCATGATTGGGCACTTTGTACCGTTGGTAATGATGTTGTGGGTTGATGGGGTCTTCGAATTCTTGAAGATGGTCCTAAGTGCATGAGAAGGTTTGGCACCCACTTACATGGTGATATGATGGCACTTATGATCTTAGCACACTCTTACATGTGGTACCCACACACTTAGTGGCTTGATGATGGTTGCATGATGTTGGTACTCTTGTGGTGATGAAGATATATATAGTGGAACCATTGAATATGTTTTTAATGATATGGAGACCTTGAACGTGATGATGTTGAAGCCCTTGAAGTACTTGAAGCCATCTTGTATTGATGATGACATTCTTGAGAAAGTCTTTGTTCCCACTTGATTGGTGGTGTTGGGGTCCTTGATGCCCTTGATATGATGAGTATATGGTGAAGTCCTCCTCCTTGTTGATGTGAAGTATGTGGATGTGAAGACCATTGAAGCCCTCATGCCTTTGATGATGGTCATTGAAGCCTTTGACCTTGGAACTTATGCATAAGGTAACATGGTCTTTGACACCATTGTGTGGGGTCTTTGACGTCCTGTACAAATTGAAGATTTTAAGAATGAAGGACCATGTATTTGCAAATAAGTCCATCATAAGATGATAGCCCTTGTCATGCCGTTTCCAACAGTAGGTGGCACGTCACGTGGTTCCTCATGGTTGATGAAATATGAATTTTTAAAATTGAAGTACCTCATCTTTTGGGTGAGTTGACCAAACAAAATTAAATTAAAAATAAAAATTGATTTTATTACAAGTCGGCTACATTAAATTTTTGTGGAAAATGAGTATAAATGCCCAGCCATATCTTCATTTTTGGAAGTGAAAAGTTCGGATCTGCTCGGAAATTTTCGGATCATTGTAGCAGCCGCAGTAGGAGAGGAACACAGTCTGATTTTAAGCTCTGATTTCGGAGGTTTGGAAAGGTGCTTTGAAATTCGGGTTGACAGAGGTCACTGTGGCAGCCGCAGCATGAATATAGTGTCTGATATGTGATCTGAAATTCGGGTACAACAACTACACCACAGGAACCACAGTCAGGGTATTCAAAGGAAGTTTTTCAAGCTTTGTTCTCTCTGAATTTTGGGTAATAGACTGCTGTATGTGAGACTATATACAGGGATCCGCAGACATGAGAGAAGAAGGATCAAACTCAGATTTTCGATTTGTTGGAGCAGGGTAGACTTAAGTAATTTTTTATGCTTTAATTATTCTCTGTTTTTCGGGCATACTAAGGCAGCATCAGCTACAACTGCAGGCATATATATCAGGTGTAATTGTGAAGTTTGAAGTTCAAGTTTCATCTGACTCTTGAGTTTGGTTACTGAGGAACATCAACTACAGCCGCAGACACTAAGGAAGATGAAAAGGCAATTGCATGAACAACTACAGAAGATGTGAAATGGTTTATCTCTTTTTGAATTACCAGTTCTACACAGATTGAAGGTATGTATACTTAGGTATGGTGATGAATATACATATGTACAGTGGCAAAGTTATATATAGTACAATGCTTTTGCATGGACAAGATGACGTGGATACAATAATTAATGTACACTACAGTATTACTGTATGTAGCACATATACAGTCCAAAATTTGAAGCTCTCTATGGTATACACAGCCCTAGAGTTTCTGTGAATAGCCCAAGACCTTTAGTGGACAACCCTAAAACTCAGTTGTTGATAAGGTTGAAGTATACAGTGGTATACAATACAGTAAGGTGTGAAGATGACATGATACGGATATTGTATACAGGGTGCTTACCTTTGATTATGATTGACAACTTGACATGATGATGAGTTAATGTTGATGCATGACTGCACTAGAGGATCACTGTATGAAAGTAATGAGCAGAGATTGACCAGCAGCAGAGCAGATTAATATGCAGCAGTGTTGATGAGCATATGGGCAAGCAGAGGTTGATGAGCAGAGATTGTTGAGCAGCAGATTGATGACAATCAGAGATTGGCATCAAGCTTGCAAGTGGAATTTTGCACATGAGGATTGGACTCCTCAAACCCTTCTTAGTTGGAGCTAAGAAAACCAGGTTGGGTCTTGTTACAGAGTTGGTGCTCTTTTTATCAGTTGGTGCTGATTGTAATCGAGAAGATTGTTGTCTTCCATGTACAATAAATAAAGATCAAATTACAAATATTCTTGTCTCTTTGATGTGATGAATGTGCTTATGACTCTTGGTTGATTTAACTAATGCATTTGATTATGTAATTAATGACATAATGATTGATATACTCTGATTGATTAAAAGAAGGTTAAAAGTTTATAATTGCTCACACACTGATTCACCCCCCTCTCAGTGTGGCCATTGTGTCCAATAGTTGATCCCATTGATCTAGTAGAGCCGGTTCCCAGAGATTTTGTTGTAGGCCAAAAGAGGCCTATTTGGGCTCGTCAGACTTTGCAGGAGGCAAAGAAGCATGCTGCTTACCGTGGTACCTTCAGGGAGAGCAAGAGACCTCAGAGATTCTTGAGTTATGTAGCCTTGATGAGCCACATCATTGATTCTGAGCTCTCCAAGCTATGAGGAGGCTTCCAGCCAGCAGGTGTGGAAGGATGCCATGATGGGAAAATATCAATCCATAATGAAGAATGATGTGTGGGAGGTTGTTCCAAGACTTGAGGGGAAGTCGGTAGTGACTTCCAAGTGGATTTACAAAATCAAGCAGGGAGCAGATGGGAGCATTGAAAAGCACAAAGCTAGATTTGTGGCTAGAGGATTCTCTCAGAAAGAGGGAATTGGCTATGGTGAGACATTTTCTCTGGTTGCTCGGTACACTTCCATCCGAGCCTTGTACGGACCGAAGCAGGAACCACGTGCATCGTATGCTAAGATTGATGGATATCTGATGAGCTTGGGATTCACCAAGAGTGAGGCAGACTCCAACCCTTACTACAAGGTTGTGAATGGCAAGCCTTTGATCCTAGTGCTTTATGTCGATGACTTGTTTCTCACTAGAGATGAGAAACTTATTGAGTGGTGCAAGAAGAAGCTAGCATCCGAGTTCGAAATGAAGGACCTTGGTTTGAGGCACTACTTCTTGGGACTAGAAGTGTGGCAGAGAGATAATGAGATCTTCCTGAGTCAAGGAAAGTACACTATTTATATCCTAAAGAGATTTGGGATGATGGACTGTAAGTCCATGGCCACACCGATGGACTCGAATCTAAAGAAGCTAAGAGATTTGGCTTCTGATTCATACTTGATTGATCCCACCATGTACAGATAGCTGATTGGATCGTTGATGTATTTGGTTAACACTAGACCATATATCTGTTTTGCAGTGAGTGGTTTCAGCCAATTCATGAGTGAACCGAGGCAGGTACACTGGGTTGCTGCAAAACATGTGTTGAGGTACTTACGTGGTATAGTGGGATATGGATTGAGATATGCTTCCAGTATAGACATGAAATTGCAGTACTACTCCGATTTTGGCTGGGCAGGGAATACTGTAGACAAGAAGAGCACCTTAGGGTGTTGCTTCAGTTTGGGATCTGCAGTGGTTTCTTGGTGTTGCAGGAAGCAGACCTCAGTGGTATTGAGTGCGACAGAGGCTGAGTATATGGCTGTGTGTGTTGCAATGAAGGAAGCAGTGTGGCTTCAGAAACTCCTTGCCGGATTATTTGGTCAGATGCTAGAGCCGACTTTGATTCACTATGATAACCAAAGCTGTGTGCAACTATCAGTGAATCCAGTATTTCATGATAAGTCGAAGCATATTGAGATCCAGTACCATTACATTAGAGACATGGTACAGAAGGGAGTAGTTCAGCTCCAGTATATCCGTACTGACGATCAAACTGTTGACATTCTCACCAAGTCTCTTTCGAGAATGAAGTTTGTATACTTTCGTTTTACAGCTTGGAGTAGTGGAGAATGCTTCCCTCAGTGAGAGGGAGTGTTGATGGTTGCAGGATTGGTGTGACATTCTCCCTGGGACTGGGAGAATGGTGTGACTCTCCTTGGATGGAGAGGGAGCTGGTTGATATTTATGATTGTACTCCTCAATGGACTGAGTTGAGTTGATCGTACTCCTCGATGGATTGAGTTGATTTAATCTTACTCCTCAATGATTTGTCTTGTGAGGACCGTGGTTCTGTGTGGATTCATATGAGTTGAGTTGATCATACTCCTCGACGGACTGAGTTGAGTTGATTGTACTCCTCGATGATTTGTCCTGTGAGGATTGTGGTTCTGTGTGGACCGATATGAGTTCTATGTGGACTCATGTGAGTTGAGTTTATCGTACTCCTCGACAGACTGATTTGAGTTGATCGTACTCCTCGATGACTTGTCCCGTGTGGACTCTCTTGATATCTATGTGGTCTCTCGAGTTCTGTGTGGACTCTTATGAGATTTGTGTGATCTCCACGATGTTCTGTGTGAACATATGACCTTTCATATGATGACGAGATGTTCAAGACAATCGTGATGTTCAAATGATGATCAGATGTGTTCCAGCATGATGATACCTCTTTAGCTAAGAGAGAGTGTTGATGCTTGTAGCTATGCGAGGTATCCTCCTAGCTAAATCGGCCTAGAAAGAAATAAAGAAATAAAGAAATATTTTATCATGAAAGAAGAGAAGTCGGCCCAGGCAGATAGACAAGTTGGCCTCAGTGAAAAGGGTCAGCCAAAATCAAGTATAAATAAAGGGTGAAGCCTCATTCATTTTATCCATCAAGCAAGTTCGCTCAAGCTTGAGGAGAAGTTTGCTCAAGGGTTGTAGAAGACTGTTTTCTGGGGTTTCTTCTTTGGATCTTTCTTTGGTATGATCTCTCTTGTTATAGATCACTTGTATATCTGGTTGTACTTGTTACTTGGACTGTAAATCTCTGAATAAGAAAAGGTTGCTGGGTTTTCTCCCTCATGGTTTCCCAGGATAAATTCTTTGTGCTCTTGTGTTTCTGTCCATGGTTATTCTTTCAGTGATCCTATTGCAGTTAAAGTTGAAAGAGATGAAAATTATATTGCTATCTTAGAATCTAACAAGGCACAGTTAGTTTGTGTGCAAAACTCTTCTCCTGAGTTGCAACAGGTATGGTTTTCTCCTGATAACTATACAAAACCAGTTGTCTTTTGAGTTTTGGAAGCATAATAGATTTATTGTCGATGGAATTTTTGTAAATAAATAACATAAAGGCTTCATGTCTTTTTCTTATGAGATGTTTACTATATGAAGAAATATGATGGTGTGCATGAAATTGGTATGTAAGCCTTACATGCATGTTCCTATTCGTTATATTTCTGAAGTTATGAATGGTTTTGATTCTTGGAGTCTGAATTTTCTGTGTTTCTGGTTCATACTTTTTTCTGACGAAATGTGTGTGTTTAATGTTATATGCCATTTCCCTGTATCCAGATTATAACTGTTCAAAAAATCCAGCATATGCATATCCGGATTCATATCTGTTTCCATGCAATTTAAGTTTTTGTTGGTCACCATTTTCACCAAGCTTAGATGAAATTGTCCCCAATATTTTGAATTTGTGATGTCTGCAGGTATTAAGAAGGCATTTCAAGGATCTTGTGTATGTAGAGACAGTTGATAGATCTAGAGCCGTAAAAATGCAAGTGGTATTTACATACTCTGAAGACGATAGAGAAGTATTGATGGTAATATGCTCTCCCTCTCTCTCATTTTACACACACACATTACATCACAATCTTGAACTCAAATTGCTTCTGTAAAACTCAACCTACTTTTTGGACTTTTATTGTGCAGAAAGAGATTAACGAAGAGCGATGCCTGGCATTGGAGTCTGAGGTGGAACAAGCAATAGGATTTCGCCATGTAATTGATTTGATCGCTTCTGCAGGAAAGGTTATTATTGGTCACAACTGCCTGTTAGGTATTGAATTCTAAAACAGCAATATGCACCCTAGAAGATACATGTATTCAGTGGCACTATACTCTTGCCATGTGTGTGTGTGTGTTGTGGATAATCCCACATGGATAACGATTACGAGGCAGTGGTGGTTTATGAGGCATTGCCTGCACTAAATTCTTTGCCAATCCGGAAGTTGGCTTCGGGGTGCAAGTCCCTGGGCAGATGTTATAGCATCTTCCCTCACTCCGGTACTACCATCACCATTGGTAATGGTCTCATGCATTGTGTGCCCTCTCTGGCTTGTGGTTGTTATCTATGTGATGTATTGTATGCTATTACTAGTTTACTATAGTGGCATTTTTCCATGGTGGGATTTTGTCTCACATTAATAATTACTCTAGCCTACTCTCTACCATGGCAATAGCTAACATTTCCCAATTTTACAGATTTTGCTCATATCCATAGCAAATTTATTACTCCGTTGCCACAAACTTTGGTTGAATTTGCTGCTTCTCTCCACAAGCAGTTTCCATACATTATTGATACAAAGTACCTTCTTAAGTCAGCACCAACCTTACAATCTTTGATGAAAAATAAAAGCACGAGCTTATCAGTTGCTTTCACCCACATGTGTAGACGCATTGCTTGTACTTCGAAAACTCTCAATGTTATCACAAATTCTTGTGTCAAGATTGTGGTTCCGACTGAATTACAAAGGTATGCCTTTTGCAGTTCTGATCAGTTTGAAAATGTTGGCACATTTGATGGATGTTATATATTTTTAAGGGTAAACCTTCTGTATTGATCTCGATGTCTATATTTCCTCTGCAATTCTGAAATTTGTGGGTTGATTGAAACAATGCTACAGGTACACGGATGGGGATTCTGATGCAAAGCATGAAGCAGGATATGATGCTTTCATGACTGGATGCATATTTGCACAAGCTTGTAATCACTTAGACATTGATTTCACAAAAATTCATTCACCAACTGATTTAGCTATGGCTGTTCAACTTCAGAAATATGTGAATCTACTTTATCTTGGCTGGATCAACTGTATCATTCTTGACTTAACCACAGGAGGGGATGCAACTGAGTCTAGACCTATGATTCGAACTCGTAACCGTCCAAAGCTTGTATCCAATAATCTAGTGCTTGTCTGGGGCTTTCGAATCGGATACAACTGCAGTGATTTGAGAGGCTTGGTGTCAGGTGTTCTGGGTACAACGTCCTCCATCACTGGAATTTTCTTCTTGGATGAGAGTTCTGCAGTCATTCATTTTCGTAATGAGCAAGTTGCAGCTGAATTCCTTCACAATGTTCACATAATGGAAAATACAATGGCAGTGAGCAGCAATTCTTTATCATCTCAGAACCCCTTAATCACACTATTAGAAGCCGGAGGCACAATTGCAGCAGCAGGTTATGAAATATATGAACAGATATGCAAGTCTTCTCTATCCAAACTGCTCTTTGCAGAGCAAGCTGAAGCATTAGGAATAAGATGGAACATTAAGGCTCATCTGGCAACAATTAAAAGAAATATTGAAGATGCTAAATTTGGAACCAAAAGATTTGAATCAAATCACCAAAGTGGTCTCATTCGGGAGGAAACTCTTCGAGATCCTATGTTAGCAGATGAAAATGGAACATTGAAAAATGAGGGAAGGCAACAAAGTTTTTTGCCTTATTTATCAGAAGATAAATTCTTGGATGGTGTATCTGCTCATAATTGTGCTTTTGCAAAGAGGGCGAGAACAGAGAGTTAAAGACTGTTTCAGAAATTATATTTAATGCTCTGAAATTTTGGTAGTATTTGGAAATTTACCTTTATCTAGTCTCTGGTAGCGTGCATGAGAAATGTTGTTCATTTCTGTGTCATGTTTGTCTAATTTTAATTGTAGATTATCATGCAATTCACGAGTAACTAATCAAAACTCTGATGTCATGTCCTTGATTCTACACAAAAAGATATTCACATTGCCTGATGAAATAGGAGAGGAACTCTATATTTCAGTGTCTAACTGGGAGACTCACATGAAACTGAGAAGCCTCACCCCAATTATTGTTTTTTTGGAAGTGAAAGGTCCTAATCTCCACATGCTCCATTTTTATTTTGTAGTACCAAGAAGAAGTCATGCTTGTCTACCATTCTTGGGTGAAATTTAAAGGGAAAGCATCATTACTGCCTCTGAAAAGTGGCACTCAAATTAACTCTAACTGATAGCTCCAAGGAATCATTTTTAAGTGCCCAAGGCTTGCTTTTGGTCTAACATATGGCTCTTTGAATCATATCAATCATTTTACAGCTATGACCAATGTTAGTGTGGATAATTTTCATGAGATCTGTAATTTTGAATGTATTCCCTGAAAAATCACATAAGCTTGGCAAAACATTATCTGCAACATTGCTTTGGGTTTAATGCTGTCCATTATTCTTGTTACATAAACTATTTCATATTGAAAATCTGATTGTTTGATTTTTATGTTTCAGCCATCCCTTTTCAGCAGCTTCAAGAACATTGTTTCTAAATGTTTTACGTGGCAGTGACATTATGTTCATAACTTTCAATGGTGGATATATATCATGGTTGTTTTTCCTCATCATAGGTAGGCTACAGTGCAGAGATCTAATTTTACCATGCTTGTTTTTCGCTTCAGTCGAATACATTGGCTTCAGCGTATTCAACATGCCGACGTTCCTATTCTGTATTCGGAATCGGTGACAAAATGCCTTGTTTCCTTTTCTTCATCAGTGAAGATGTTTGACACACTTCCATGTTGATGTACTTTTACAGTCCTATTAGCTGTTGGTTGTCATTAGTAGACATTAATAAAAAATTCATTTCATTTCATTTCTTATGCATCTATCCTTTGACTTAATAATTTCTTATGCATCTATCCTTTGACTTAATTAGAATCTCATAACGCCTCTTGGGCTCTGTCATCTGATAATTACTCATTCCTCACAATTTTTTGTTGCAAAATAATTTTTGTGATTGCTTCTTCTTTGCAATATCTTAGGTGGAGTATATTAATTAATTTCCTTTTTAATACTTCAGTCCATTTTCTTCTCTCCATTTTCATGAATTTCCTTTTTAATTTTCTAGTGCATCAGCATTGTGATCCAAATGGCTTTCTAGGGCCGTCTAAAAAATGGCCTTGATAATAGCATTTTTTGGGTCATGATTTTCCTGGGCATTTTCAGGGCCTTACCATGTGCTTTTTTCGTAGTAATTATACACAATGACCAAGGAACTGACAGTTTGCCATCGTTCTTTTCAATGAGAGCTAAAGAAGACCCATTACAGAGCACTGAGCAAAACGTTATGATCTTGAGAAGGCTCCTTTTATTTAGACAACTCGAATTTGCCTAGATCAATGTTCCTACTCAACCCTAATCAATCTACGGTTAGGGTTCTTGCATTTTTGGGTTTTTGCTCAGAGTTTTTTGGCATCGTTATAAAATGTAGTTTCAGCCTCTCGTTATGGGATTTTTGCGAATGAATATAGCAATGACATGTCTTCTTAGAGATGAGCCAACACCATTCTAGCCATTTTTTGTTGCTATGTACATTGTACTGTATTTTCATGATTTGATTCATTAATAGAATATGGTTTGCACTGTAGTACTTTAGTTTATTGTGTTTTTTCATTTAGTACTCAATCCAACCTGAGTTAATGGTCTTAGAGAAATTTTCTCTTTGTTAGTTTTCCATGCATGTTGTCAATGAGTTCATGGTACAAATATGGTCTTGAACTAATTGATCTTGGTGAAGGCCCCTGTGCAAGCAATCTTTCATGGTAGATGGAGTAAAGAAAAATGGAGTAGGAGATCCTATCTTGCTTTAGGAAGTCCTTTAGTGACAAAGGAACATGATGATGGACCATTTCGCTTAGATCCTTTGATGACTACAAACAAAATGATGGAGGCACCTTCTATGTCTAGTCATTCTAGAGGAATGACACCTTTCAAGGTACAATTATTTTTATATCCCTCAATTTGAAGGCAAGATAGACACATAAGTAGGGAGAGATGGCTAAATTTGCTAGTGGGTTCTTTCTATGGTCACCATTTCCATAGCGAGAAGATTAAATTCACACTCCAAAAGGCCTTTTCCCCATGTCAAATATTGGTGAGACATACATTGTGTGCAACATACCAAGGATGATTTTGAGTTGTATTCGAAAGAACCCACTTGGTGTGGCTTTGTCGATGTCTTTGAGGAAGAGTGTTTACATGTTGGAAACAATGAAAACTAATGCATGCCTGACAACCTTACACCAAAATAAAGATCAACGTGTGTTGAAGTACATCGATGGCTTTCATACTCTGCATGCAAAACTGGGTATTTGGGACTCTATACAAGACTTGGTTCTAAATATGCATCGACCTACATATATACATGCTAACTTAAATGGAGTTTTTGGACACATATTCATTGGGCGTTGTTTACCGCTTTGCCATCTAGATCAAACTTAAACTTTAGTGGAATGGGAAGAAAGAGTTTTGTGTTGGAAATCAATGGCAACACAAGAAGGCTGGTAAAGGAGGCACTAACTCAAAATAAAGGACAAAGTAAAGATAACCAACCTCAAGACAACTATTCAAAGTTGAATGCAAAGAAGAACAAGAAGTTGAAGGACATAGGGAAGTGGTGTGACCACTATAAAAGTCCTTGGCACAATGATGGACGTTGCAATAGACAATTGTTACTTGTGTTGAAAGCATTCTCGAATTCAACATTGATATCACAAGATTCCATGGAGAAGGGAAAACCAATTATCAATGTGAAACTTAGTGGTACAATTGCCAATGCAAAGTTCAATTAGAGGAGTCTTAGGAAGGTGAGTGCTTCTTCCACTCATACATGTGGGTGAAGGGTCACCGCTACATTCATTGTTGACAATGCCAATGAGGAGACCTTGATCTCAACAAAGTTTGTCAAGAAGATGAAGTTGCTAATAATGCCACACCCCTAACCATACATGATTGGTTGGTTGAATTAGGCACACATCATCTACGTTAATAAGTAAGGCCATCAACGATACATCATTGATCCCTTCAAAGATGAGGTATTGTGTGTCATTCCCTTGAAGTTTTTGATGTTGTGTGATGTTGTTTACTAGTCTATACCCCAAAGTGTCATTATCACCCTATACAGTACCATAGGTAGCCATGATACCATGGTCTCTTTGATCACTATTAAGCATTGCAAGAAGATAATCTTTTAGATTGGGAGATTTGTCCTCTTCATAGTTCGATTGGAAGGAGCAAAGAAAATCATCAGCACTGTTGAGGCCTCTACAAGGGGCCCCTCTACACAACATAGATAGGTCAATTGGTGGAAGTATACATAGACATCTTCACCTCACCTATAGGCCTATCTTTGCTCTGTAAGGTAAAGCATACAATTGATTTGACATCAGGTGCTCCTTTGTCTAGTGGCCTTGAATATAGATGCTCTTATCAAGAGGATGAGATCAAAATGCTAGAGTCAAGAGTTGATACAAGGGTTATATTTGACTAATATTTTTAGCTTGTGGGAGCCCTATTGTGCTTATTCAAAAGGAAGATGGGACATGGCGATTTTGTATTGGCAACACAACCTTGAACAAGATCATAGTCAAGAATTGACACCCCATTTGTTGAATTGATGATTTGCTCGATCAACTCAAAGGTGTCAAGTTTTTTTAATAATATTGATATTAAGTTAGGTATCATTAGGTGTTGATCAAGCCAATTGTTGTTTGTAAAACAACATTCAAGTCTAAAGGTCTCTTTTAGTGGTTGGTCACACCCTTCAGCTTGACTAATATGCCAATGGGATTTATGAGGACGATAGACAATATTCTATGACTATTCATCAATTCTTTTGTGGTTGTAGAGGTAGACAACATTCTCATCTTTGTTAGATTTCAAGAAGAGTATTTGAAACGCATTCAAAGAGTGTTGAGTCCTTTGCAACAACGCAAGTTAGACTCCAACTTGGAGAAGTACTAATGCAACATGTAGAGAATTCAATATTTGGGTACATCATGGATGAGTATGGTAACATGCATGTGAATACAACCAAGATCCAAATCATCCACCAATAGTTGGCAATAAAGACATTGATGGAGCTTTGTAGCTATTTGGGACTCATCAAATTATATCATAGGTTTGTGTTGGGATTTTCTCATATCACTTGGCCCTTGAGTTAGGTGACCAAGGGTGGATGAAAGACCAAGTTTGTTTCGACCAAGATTTATAGTCGTTTGAAAGTGAGACAAATGCCCTAGATTACACTATCGGTGCAACCCGTACATAGGATGGAAATCATATGGCCTATTAGAACAAGACACTCTGAAATGGTTCACAAATGCTCCACCTAGGACACACAAATTTACTTCATTGTGTATGCTTGTTAATAGTGGAAACATTATATCATGGGATAGGAAACGATCATCCACATCAACCATATGTATCTCTAATTTATGTAGACACATTACAACATGTAGAATAACCACAATTAGAAGTGGTCCACATACCCTCAACGATTTCACTTAAACATCGAGTACCAATCGAGTCGTACACTGTTGCCGTTGACCTTTGGCGGTGCCATTGATCACTGTGCTCAATTCTTGTGGACATAAGGCTTTAGAGTGGCTCTAGCTATATTGCAACAATCTAGACCTCGTTGCTACACACTAGACACTGATTGTACGTGTTGATGCTTGAAAATGTAAATCACATATGAAAACACTCTTGTAAGGATTGTGAGGGGAAAATATAGGGATAGAAGCCCAAGATGGATTAAAGCCCTAGACCTACCAACTATAGAGTTTCTTTATTAGTTATTAAGTTAGCGGAGACTTTCCCATTATGGGTACTAGACATCCCTATGTATGTAGATTCATGTTTAAAGATGTGCCTTATGTCACATGGTCATTTTTAGCTTAAATAAAGTTTAATTTTATATTCATGATGTAGACAAAGATTGCTAATCAAAGTTACATTATAAACACAACTATATGCAAAGTAATTGAATGTTTAAAGAACACTACAACTATAAAGCAATTAAATGCCTAATGGCCTAAATTGCAAAATAACCTTAAATGCATAGAAAATAAGATATATTTAGTTGAAATGAAACATAAAGACTATCTAAACTGATGTAGACAAAGATTGCTACTCAAAGTTACTATAAACACAGCTATATGCAAAGTAATTAAATGTTTAAAGAACACTACAACTATAAAGCAATTAAATGCCTGATGGCCTAAATTGCAAAATAACCTTAAATGCATAGAAAATAAGATATATCTAGTTGAAATGAAACATAAATACTATCTAGACTGTAATGCACAACATATAAAAAATGGGCATTAATAAAGAAAACAAAAAGCATGCTTTGAAACAAAGCATGAAAATTGAAAATGAAATAAAGTACACAGAGAAAAGACAATTACAATTATGATCGAAATAATAGTTTTACTAATAAAAAACGTTCATACAACTAAATGAAATGCTAACAAGTCATGCCATCGGACTAGTTCCCACTGATTGGGTTGTTTACTAGACCATTAAAAACAAATTTAATGCATATTTATCTAAGCATGGTATTCAACATCAAAAGACTGTTCCTTATACACCTAAACAAAACAGGGTAGCTGAAAGAAAGACTAGAATTTTGGTTGAAATAACTAGATGTATGCTTTATTCTAAATGATTACATAAACATTTTTGGGTTGATGCTATTTGTTGTGATAACTATATCTTGAATAGAGTTCCTACTAAATCCGTTTCATAGGTTACTCCCGAGGAAAATTGTAATGGAAGAAAACCCGATATTAGTAATTTAAAGGTATTTGGTAGTGAATGTTGGGCTCGTATCCCGGATGGAAAATGAAAAAAGATAGAACCCAAGTCTCACAAATGTATGTTCGTTGGTTATTGTGAGGATTCTAAAGTACACATGTTGTTTGATCCCTCTACCCAAGGTGTCATTATTAGGCGATATGTTCAATTTGATGTGCTTTGATGAAGTCTCTCCTCTTCCTGAGTCTATTGAACCTCATGTTACCTTGAATTTTTCTTCACATTCTGTTACTACTTCCTGTCCTTTTGTGCCTATTATTGATCCTAGTTCACCCTCTTCGTCAAGTGCTTCACCTAAATGTTTTGAAGATACTAGTATGGGTCCTACCACTACTCTCTTCCTGTTTGGGCTCATAAAAATCTTGAATCTCCAAGTTCTGAGATTGGTCTTCCTTTCGATACTCATAGAACTATATATTACTTTGCTCTTATGACTAAATTTTTGGCCATAGATGATCCTTCTACCTATTCTCAAGTCAAATATAAGTCTGAATGGGTGAAAGCCATGGAAACTAAGTATGACTCATTAATAAAGAACAAGACTTGGAATCTTGTTCCCATTCCTCCTGGAAAGAACTTAGTTGGATGTAAGTGGATATATAATTTTTTTTTAACTACAGACATAGATTGAAAAAGATAAAGCTCAGTTAGTAGAAAAATGATTATCTCAACAAGGTATATATTACACTGAAACTTTTGCTCCGGTTGATAAAATGAACATAATAATAATTATTCTTTCACTTACTGCATCGTATCAATGTGAAATACACCAAATGGATGTCAAGAGTGCTTTTCTGAATGGTGATCTTAGTGAAGACATTTATATGTGTTTGACAGACAATCTACCAAGAGTGGACTTGAGGCCTGATCTCCCTAGCTCGACGTGAGTCTAGAACAAATAAAGACAAAACATAAATAACTCTCCTAGATCTAATTAGAGATCAAGGAACTAGATGCTCTTACCCTTTGAATCGCTGATCCTTTCTCCTTGAATGTTGCTCCAAAGCTTGATAGTCTTTAGATCTGAGCTGAGAAACCTGTCAAGACAACACAACAACAGAAGCAGTAAAATAATATCTACACAATAATAGATCTAAGTAAGCAGTTAAGCAGGCAAACTACACAATATATCATTAACACAATGAGATTGGTGGAAAACACTTATATTACTGTATTAGAAGGGAAATACATAGGATGAAGATATTACAACCAATGACTTAACGTAGCAATCCTTCTCCGATCAAGCCAATGCCAAAGCCTCCAAAGGGATGATGGATCTCTCAAGAATGAGTAGAGATCTCTACTAAGCTAATTTCACCAGCAAATAGATACTATAGACTTCCTCCCCCTTGGAATGGGAGTGAGCTTCACTTATATAGGACTAAGTGGATAGGGTAGGTTGAGATATGGTAGGAGAGAGATATGGGATCCTTCCAAGAGGTTAGGAACCGAAAGCCAACTTCCCCAAAGGCTAGGGATAGGGATACACATCAGCTAGCTTCGAGAATGGGTTTGAAGAAGTTATTTTAGTCCATTAATTGACATCGTCGCGGTCTGTAAGAGGACAACCTGCGACGTCGCAGGTTGCATGAAGACAACCTACGACGTCACAGGTTGCATGAGGACAACCTGCGACGACCTCTCAAAACCTAGTATAAATGGGTTTGCATCTCTTCCAGGTTAATGAATTAGTCAAGGAAACTTTAGGGATGTTTATACTGAGTCTCATGATGGTAAGATTTTAGGTGTAACAGAATGCCCCCCAAAGCATGAAGTTGTTTAAACTGGACAGGTGAAGTGCTTTGACAAAAAGAATGACAATGGCTCATTGGACGAAGGACGCTGTTGCAGTACAATTGACTTTGAGTACATAGTCTCATATGACGCACAACACGGCTGCCGACCAATACATTGCAGATCCATGGTAGTAATGACCGACTGAACACAATCATGGCTACTAGACACAAGCATAGATCCATGATGAGATGATAACACAACTATGACCAATACAAACGTGGATCCATGTAATATGACTCAAAACAATCTCCATCGCAACCTGGGTAAAACATGACTCCCCAGGGTCTTCAAGCCGAACCCGCAATGATACGAATCTATCCATGTGATTACAAATGTCTTGATGTCGAACATGGTAGAAACCACTTGATTACCGACCATTGATGTATACCGTTAACAAGTATGAGGGAGATCACCATTAATGTCAATGATTCCCAAGGTATCACAGTACATATCATCAAGCGTGAATAGACGAGTTGAATTCAAACGAGAGATGAAACCTTTCAATCAAGAGTTAATGATGTAAACTCATGTCGAAAGCGAGTTAACCTGCCATTGAGGCATGCAGGCCCAAGGTACTTGATTGGTATTTAGATTCAATCCTCAGATGATGATTTGAAGTCGACAAGGATGAACCCGTCGAAGGAGGGCCATAATGAATCCCCCATCATCGACACGAAACACGATAAATGATGTTTGGAGTAGATTGGATGGTACAATAACATGCAAGACTGACTCAGAATAGACTAACATGGTGGAAGGTGTACTGACTGCAGATAATGATTGGTGAAGGTATTCTTGAACATGGGCATGGCATGACTTGGCAGTATTGACATGACGAGTACGACACCAACTCCTAATGCAACTGATGGTGGAAGTATTCTTTGGATGACCCAAAGAAGTAACAAGACTCAGGAAGTAGGCAAGACTCGAGGACAAACAAATGATCCAAGTACAGTATGCAAATGCAAATGAGTGCCATGTTCAAGAACGACTAGGTACTACCAAAGATAAAGGGTGTAACATAAAATATTTCCTTTTTCCCCATCATGAATGATGAGTGCCTCGTGTTTTTAACGAGCTTGATGAGGGTAACCAGATGCTCGGTATAGCTCATATCATAGATGAGTCCAATCCCAAATATTTTCCGAACCTGGGAGAGGAGGGGTTCGTCCCATGACGCGCCCTTCGGTGTGAAAGTTTAACAAGTCCATATAAGGTAAAACTCAGTTGTCATTTCATGTTTAGAGAGTCTGAAAAGAACTAAAGAAGAATCCAATGGTCCTTTTTCGTAAAGTTAGCCTCATCGCCCGAAAAAGGGTAAAACAACGCGGGAGAGGACTTTTCCAGTCATGATTGGCTGGAGTATACCTTTTTCGTAAATAGTGCCCCTTGGTCCGAAAAAGGGGTAAACTATCACCAGGGAGGTGACCGTTCAAATACTTTCACAAGCGTGAACGCGACAAGTTCGCTTGGCGATCTTTTCGTATTTCGAGAGCCTGAAAAGAGCTTAACGATAGACTCCGAGGGGTTCCTTTTCCATAGGAGTTTAACAAGCTTGGAAAAGTGATCAATAGTAACTCGGTGACTTATTCTCATGGTTTTAAGAGCATGAGAAAGAACAAAGACTAAGCTCATCATCATTAAATAATCAAAATCTAACGGGTGAAAAATAACGACAAAATATTCAAGGAGTTGTTCATACTTGAGATGATCGCAACAATGTGAAAACGACGCAAATGAAACACTTAATGTCTCTTGCATGCTTGAAAACTAGGTAGTCAATCGAGCATTCATATCGGTTAGGGTTCCAATGACTGCTTGATATTCCGCAGCATTGTTGGTTGCAAAACCTAGACAAATTCCTTCTGAGCTAATGAGCTCGCCAGTGGGAGAATAGAGCACCCAGGCTGCCGAAGCAAGGTTACAGGTATGCCGACTGGTGCCGTCCGCGAATCCGTAGCAAGTTGCCATTTGCACACATAGACAGAACATGGTATGAGAAATGAAACAAGATCCAAGCATGCAAAAAATCAAAGCGTCACACCACACAAAACACACACACACCATGTACAGTATATACAAAGTACTTATGCATGAACAAATCAAGCATAGTACCTCTTTAGTTAATGCCCATTACGGGGTTCACCTAAGGATATCCCATCGTAGTCTTCAAGCTCGTAAGCTCCCCTCTCTAAGATGCGTTTTACTATGTAGGGTCCATGTGACATGGACTCAAACTTTCCTGCCCCCAACTTATCATGTCTTTGGTCGTATGTGATGACCAAATCTCCTTCGCTGTAGACGCGAGGTTCTACCGACTTGTCGTACTGTGCTTTGATGCATTTCTTATGAGCCTCATTGGTAAGAGGACCATCGCGATGAGTCTCGTCGAGTTTATCTAGGTAGAGGAAGTGTTCTTCCTCAGCAGTAGTGTTGGGGAGAAGTTCAACTGCGAGTTTGAGGGACGGAATCTCGCACTCAATCGGAAGGACGACCTCCAATCCATACACTAGTTAGAAGGGAGTAAATCTAGTGGCGGTTTTAATGGAAGTTCGATAAACCCATAGTGCGGAGAATAGCATATTATTCCAGATGGACTTGTGCGTACCCACCATGCGTTGGATCTTAGTTTTCAAGACTTTGTTAATGGCCTCTACTTGTCCGTTGGACTGCGGGTAGTACAGTGTTGAGTTTTCGTGGCAAAAATCCAATCTAGTTCTCAACTCGTCGACCATGTGGTTCATAAAGTGAGAACCATGGTTGGTAACTATAGCTTGAGGAACACCAAACTGTGCTATAACATGATTAAATATGAAGAGTGCGGCGGTTTTGCCGTCGTCCGTGTATGTAGGCATAGCCTCGGCCCACTTTGTAAAGTAATCCACAGCTACGATGACGTAACCATGCCCCCCAGCCGAGGTAGGCTTACAATGCATGAAGTCAATGCCCCATTTAGCGAAGGGGCCAATGGCAATAATCGGGTGTAACGGGGCACGGTGGGTGCGCTTCTTAGTTTGGAAGTGATGGCATGGGGGACATTTTTTAACGGCCTCGATACAATCTTTGAAGACAGATGGCCAAAAATATCCTGCGCAAAGTATCTTCTGGGCTATAGCCATCCCAGAGAGATGACCGCCACACGCCCCAACGTGACAGTCATTTAGAATGTGTTCAGCCTCTTCATGAGTGAGACAACGTTGAAGAATAGAATCGATACCACGATGGTACAAAGTATCACTGATAATTAGATAATAATTTGCATGGTGGCAGATTCGACGACGGTCATCCCACGAGAGTTGAGGGATGAAACGTTGGATCTGTAGATATAAAGTAATATCTCCATACCACGGATCAAATGTGCTGATGAGGAACAATGATTCGTCCGGAAGAGAATCATTGGGCTCAAAATCAACATCCGCGTGGGGAAGATCACAGATCATCTCAGCAAACACCAAAGACTTTTTAGACTTAGCCTTTTAAAAAAGGAGATCAAATTCTTGCAGTATCACGATCCAGCGTGAATATTTTGCCCCAAGCACCTGAACATGTCAAAACGTGGTACATGGGGTTTGAATCGGCGATGATGGTGGTGGTGCGGAGCAAGATGTAATGTCGGAACTTTTGGACGGCAATGACTGTCGCAAGAGCGAGTTTCTCGACATGTGAATAACGCGTTTCGGCGTCAATAAGACCCTTACTTGCATAGTATATCACATGCTCCTGGGCGTTGTTGTCTTCTTGAACCAAGACCATGGTGATTGTGGTGGTAGAAGCAGCAAGATAAAGGATATAATCCTTATAGTAATTGGGCGGGTGGAGCACAGGGGCATGCGTGATGGCATGTTTTAAACTTTCAAAAGATTGTTGAGCTTGGTCGTCCCATATGAACGGGACATCTTTCTTCTTCAATCTCATGTAGCCCTACGTCTTTTGCGCGAAATTACAGACAAAACGCCTTAAATAAGTTTCCTTATCTTGCAAACTTTGAAGTTTCGTTATGTCAGTGGGAGGTGGAAGAGCGATGATGGCTGCCACCTTCAGGGGATCAATGCGGATCCCATCTTTTGAGACTATAAAACCGAGGATTCATCCAGACAAAGAAGATGCACTTATGAGGGTTCAGGAGGATGTTATACCGCCTGCATCTGAGGAATACCACCGTCAGATGATCAATGTGGTATGTGTGCTGTCATGAATGGGCAGGTAGATCATCCAAGTAAGGTTCCACAAAGTCCTTCACGTTGTGAAAGGCATACGACATGGCCCGCTGGAATGTGGCACCAACATTTTTAAGACCAAAACGGAGCTTGCGATAAGCAAACGTACCCTAAGGACAAATGAAATCCGTCTTGTGCTGATCAGCTGGGTGGATCTCAATTTGGTTGTAGCCGGAAAAACCATCTCTTAACACCCAAAAAGTGCTCACTAGCTCATTCCCTTTTTCACATGACCCATTTGTCCACTTTTCCACCATTTGAGCCTCTAAAGCCATCAAAAGGTCACCAAAAAGACCATAATACACCTTTTTCCCATCAATATATATATATATATATATATATATATTTCCTCAAAAACACAAAAACCGTAAAAAAGGGTCCAAAATTCTCAAAAATATTAAAAGAGAATAAAAATATTAAAAATATTCAAAAAAGGAAAAAAAAGGGGGAAAAGAGCCCTAAACCATGTTGGTCAATACCATTGGTTTCCACAAAACCATAATGGTATTCCCCATCACCAAAAACTATAAAAATGTGATAGGGGCTCCTCACTTTCCATCCATCCATCATCCTATCCTCATGCTATCAAAATCTCTCTTGAGTTCTTTGACCATTGTAGCAATCTTGGAGAAGAGACCATTGGAGCCTGGAGCATCTCAACCTTGGAGCTGCTCAACACCAAACATCCTCACCACTTGAGGTATTATGATACAAAAGTCATTTTTTATTTCGTCTCTTGTTCTTGTTCTTAAATCTTTTCAAGTTTATTGTTATATGCACATGTTAGATTCAGATTAATTTATAGTTGTATTTGATTTCAATTTGAAGATTGCTACTACAAGTTAGTAGGTGCACCATTTCACATGCTTGGTTGAAAAACCAAGCAACACCATCCATAAATGAAAATATGACGCTTCCTGCACAGTTGTCGATGATCCGATCCATAAAGGGAGTCGGGTAATTGTCCTTAGGACAAGCCTTGTTGAGATCCCGATAATCGACGCAGACACGAATGGTATCCTATTTTTTTAGCTACATGGACGACGTTCGAGACCCATTCTGTTAACGGGACAAGGTAAATAAAACCATCTCTCAAGAGTTTTTCAATCTCTGCCTTGATTACTGCAGTCTTTCGGGGGTGCATTGGTGGCAACTTTTGTCGGACTGGTTTGGCATCGAGATAGGTTTGAATCGTGTGTGAAACAATAGTGGGGTCTATTCTGGGCATTTCCTCGTACGTCTAAGTAAACACGTCTCGAAATTGCTTGAACAAGGCTGTAAATGTTGTGATTTTTTTAGGGGAACACTTGTGGCCTAACTGAATGTGTTCCACTACACCAGAAGTAACCGATATGTCAGCCGAAATGGTGGGCTCAATGTTGGTCAAGTTGCCCTCAGAGTCCATTTGACACGTGATTATCGAGGACTGAGAGCCAGAGTAGACATCCGGTGTAAAGATGGTGCTAATGTTATTCTCTATAGTATCCAATGAAGGAAGGAAAGACGACCGATGATGGAGGTCTTCCCACGGAGGATCGTCCGCACTCATGATTTCCATAATGGACTCGTCGGAATGAAAAGTCCGTAACAGAGGATCAGATGATTTCCGCTGTAGAGAACAGGAGGTGGAGGCCATAGCTAAGTGGTCCTCCGGAGCTGACTGGATAGCCTCGTACGTAAGTTCGGCGGGTGAAAGAGGCATAATGTCTCCAATCATGTGTGTGGTGGCTTCATTAGGTACAAGCCATGAATCAGTAGAGTTGGGAATGGATGAAATCCGCGAGGAGATCATGTTCACCATGGAAACATGATTTGGGGGATCCGTAGTTGAAAAAATGCCCATAAGGGATGAGTCCTTAATGAGGCCAACCCCCACGATCTCATACTGATGCGAAGATTGTCAAAGTAATGGAGCATTATCACTTGGATGAGTAGCGGTGTCAGGTGTGCAAAAATCTAGTTGGTTGACAGTAACAATTCAGCCTTGATGAGGGAATTGGACTATGCGGAAGACAGATGATGCGACCGCAGTCATGGCGTAAAACCAATTACGACCAAGCAGAATGTTATAATCTAATGGGGCAGTGAATACTTCCACGTTAATGGTTGCGGTCTTCCCCCCAACTCGACTGCTAAATCTTGTAACAAACCATGAGGTTGAAAGCCACGTCCGTCGAATGCTTTCAAAGTGGTAGGAGAATGGTTCAACTCAGGAGAGCCAATGGCTCTCCAGCATGAGATCGCCATGACTGAAGTAGAGGCACCTTCGTCCAAGATGGTACGATGGATTGTTTTCCTAGCAATGTTTGTGACGACTTGAAATTCCAACTGATGGGAAAGCCTTGGCTTAAAGTATTCCAACCGAAACATAATGGTATTCGACGAATCCGGATCAATCGTGCTGATGGAAGCGAGTAGAGTCTTGCGCGGTTAGGACAGTTTTGCAAGACTTCAAGCGTCGACATAGCACAAGGAGCTTGTGCTAGGTCCTCTATAATATTGTAGTTCTGAGCGGCTCGAGCATTAGGATTGAAAATAGATTTTCTAATCGTGCTCTTGGGCGGACACAACACTGACTCGAAAGAGGGCTTCTCGATGGTGAGAGAAGCGGGCAGTATGGTGACGTCGGGAATCGAAGTGGAAGCTTTTTTAGTATTACTTCCAATAGGTTTTTTCGGAGGGGTGGAGTCATACAAACGAGAACGGGTGTTAAAGTTGATGGTCTCTCTACGCATCATGAGAACATGTACGGTGGAGGATTCTTCTCCTTGGGAAGGAGAGGTGTGTGCAATAATATGCTGGTTTTGAGTGGGGAAGGGATCGTTGAGAACTGCGGTAGTAGAGTTTCCCTTGAGAAACTTCTGGACTTCATCTCGGTGGGGACATTCTTTTGAGAAATGGTATCCACCGCACAAAAAACAAGGATACTTTAACTTCCTCTTCTGTTTGGTGTCTTCCTAAGTGGGATTGGACTCTTGTTGGTTAGAAGATTTCTTAGGTTTCCCTTTGTTCTTCTTCTTACCACCGGATTTCGGAGATGAAGCTGATTGCATAGAATTCACCTCCTCAGTGGAAGCAGGAGTGGCAGACTTGGTAGTGTTGTTTCCATCATGTGGTGGTGATGGGGAAGAACCTTGCGGGTTCGATGAGTCACTAGCTTGAATAGAAGGATGGGAAGCAAGGGAACCAATGATTCCATCAGTTTGTGGTCCCTTGGGTGGTTTCGCGGGATCGTATGTAGGGCGAGGTGCGTTAGGAACAATTTCATACAATGTGCCAGATTGAGCATAAACCAAGTCTAGGTAATGGGCACGGGAAATATCCTGTTCCTCAGTGACAACTCCCCCCATAGCTATGTCTCAAGCTACAAAGGGTAAAAGTGACTTTGTAAACCAGTCAGCTAAGAGTTGGTCCGGAATATGAGCCTTAATAAGATGTCGTCTTCGCCGCCATTCATGAATATGATCAGAAATATGAGTGGCAGTGTTCTGGCGAAGGGATGTCAATAAGTCCGTACCAGTCTCGTAACGAATGGGTAACTGGAAGTGGGTCAAAAACGACATAGCAAGAGATCGGAAATCGGGAAAAGAATTGGGTGGTAGCTCAATGTACCACTTGGAAGCTGGGCTCGTGAGAGTCCGTTGAAATAACCTAAGACAGATCGAGTTGTCCATCAAGGAGTTGGATGAAAACCATAAATGGTAGGTCATCACATGGTTTTTAGGATCCTCGCCAGGCTTGCCATCAAATTTGGGGATATATGATGGTAATTTAACCGGAATGGGTGGCTAGTTGTGCCCATGGAAAATGGGATCATTCGTCAGACGGGACAGGTCAGGTAAATCCAAAGTAGCCAAAAAGGGAAGCTGTTGGTTCAGCTGGGGGTACTGATAGTACTGATAAGGCATGTATGAACTAGTAGGACCTTGAATCGACTGATTATAAGGTGTTCCTAGAGGGAACTGATCGTAAGGGGGTGTGCCTCCTGGACCGTAAGTAGGTCCACCACCGTAAAAAGGTGGTCCATTACCATAATAAGGTGTCCCATTACCATAAGGTGGGAGCCCACCTCCGCTAGGATAAGGTGGGCCGCCACCACTGCCGGAATAGGGTGGGCCTTCACCGCCTCCGTCGGGAGGCGGTGGTGGTCCATTGCCGCCGTGGGAAGGGTAAGGGCATTCTCCTCCACCTACACCATAGTAGGCTGGTCCTCCACCACCACCACCATAGTAGGTTGGTCCTCCTCCACCACCACCAGGATGGGATGGTCCGCCACCACCACCAGAAGGGGATGGTCCTCCACCACCACCACCATAATGGGATGGTCCACCACTACCAGAAGGGGATGGTCCTCCACCACCACCACCAGGATGGGATGGTCCACCACCACCACCATCAGGATGGGATGGTCCTCTGCCTCCGCTGGAAGGGGGAGGGCCGCCAGCTCCCCCGCTAGAAGGGGGTGGGCCATGATGGCCAAAATGATGTGGTCCTCTGCCGAAAGGTAGAAGTCCGCCTCCTCCAGAGTTGTGTGGGGGCCCGTCACCTCCAATGGGAGGTGGGGGTGGAACAAATGGGGGTGGGGGGACTTGAGGGACTGTAAGTGGGAGTCCATGTTGTACAACATTTTGCTGTCCCCATAGAGTGTATGGATTCCTAGTGTAGGGTACCCCGTAGAGTGCATTTCTGGGATTGAGTTGTCCCGACACAAGGTTAAGATAACATGGATACACTTGAATCGATGGTGGTTGAATTACATTGGATGGTCCCGCAACATGGGATAATCCTGTAGTGGAAGGTTCGGGAGGTAAGGAATTTCCAACGGAAGGACCAGTGGCAACTCCCGCTGCGGTATTATGGTTAAGAGATGGGGGTTTCCCCCCAGCAACAACTTGCTGACCACTAAGTAAAGGTTGACCCAACATTGGTTGTTGAGTATCTACCATAGGATTATCATTACCTGCAAAGAAGGTAGGGGGTAAAGAGTATCCTTCTCGCCAAGTTTGGGGTGGGGGAGGAGCAGGTGACGTAACTGTGGTAGTAATAGGTGTGTTGGACTGTTGTCCTTCAACAGGTTGGGTCACCTGAGGTATAGGACTGGTCTTCTGTCTAGGAGATGGATGTGCAGGAGTTGATGGTTGACCAGCCTCAGAAGTGGTCACGTGTTGTTTGGATGATTCCGGTGAATCATAAGATAAATAACGACTCAGGAGTGGTTAATAAGGAGGTAACGTCGGGTCTTCGACCCTTCGTGCAAAGCTTTGTTTTGAAAAATATGTGGCCATGGCATGTAATCGAGTCAATTGTTCATGATAAGGTGCCATGCGGTCGTCGGGAGTAGCCCAACTGGGTGGGATGCTGTAAAACCCCAAAAAATACACTAAATTTTAAAATTTTTATAGCAGCGTTAGTTGCTATGATTATGATGCTAAAATAATAAATGTAACATCATACTAATTTCTCTAGTGTTGATTTGATGACAAACTTCTTTCCTAATCTGCTGTTAGTTATCCTAACATCCTAACAGAAAACTTTCGCAATAAAACACTTAGTCCTGAATTAAGGAAATACTCATTTAGCACTGGAATTATAAAATGTCGTAAAGTTATATTAGTGTTATTTTTATTTTATATAAATTGGATTCTAGCACTAACTAATAATTTTAATGTACTGAAGGGTGTCCTTGACTTACCCCGAGGCTTACTTAGCTATCGCTAGCTACCACTCCTGAATACCATGTGCAGCAATCAGGTAACTGTCCAAGAATTCAACTAGCAGCTTACTTATGTTTTTCAATTACTCCAAGTCACCAAACTGGCTTGATATGTATGCAAAGTGTTACCTGCTCTAGAACTTTCTAGGTATTTAAATCCGATCTCTTTCATGCACTCTATACAAGACATCTTCATGTCTAAGGCTGATTGCTTGAGTATTAAATAGATAAATATTTTACTATGTTATTGAATCTTTGCATGGTTATGTCTATAAGTCTTCACCAATTTCTAATTGCAGTCCATGTCATACTCATGCTAATTCAATGGTTAATTTTAATACTTACATCTAGTGTTGTAATAGTTCTATGAAATGCATGTGATAATATAATTGTTTTGCTCTTCACTTTTACCTTAGTGAAGGCCTTGTCCTAGCAATATTTATATTACTACTATATCTATAACATAGTTTTGTTTTTATGAATTACATAATACTTTGGAAAACATGGACTAAGGAAATGGAAAAATACCTAGCTATCCAACTATTACAAAATATAATACTTACTATTTATACCAAGCTCCGAAATAGTGGTTTATACTTAAATCAAGGCTTAATATTGTTTTGCAAATGATAATAAACTACTAGGAAATATCGAGATTGTGATCATATGTTCCTCCTTAACCATAGTTTAAAATTACCAATACATTGATGCTTAAAGTACTGACTCTGCAACAAATGTGTTGGCAGGCACACACTTCCAAAGTGGTTCATTTATCGCTACCATAAATGATGTTATAGTGGATCTCCAGTAGTAAACCATCGTGGCTAAATCTTCACGTGTCCAAGTTGTGGTCTTAGTGTTACGACGTAATTTACCAATGATCAAAAGCAGAGTTGGCAGGTTGTGGTAAGATTGCAACGTTGGAGACTGCATTGGCATCACACTTCGGTTATGGTGAACTATGTTTAAATGCAGTAGATATATGTACATCTAAAGTCTGCAGTGGCTTCATCTTGATCGTCGATCTTAAGTTTCTTGGTTTTGTAAAACCCTACTTCCCCATAACCCAGTTTTCGAGCTTGTAACATTAATTTGCAAGGAAGGAGTGGGGAGGGAGGCCGATAGGCCCTCCGGGTCCCCAGGGTTGGAACCATGCACCGCTATCTCGGCTCTCCAGATCTTTCATGGCCAACTGTAACAATATTTTCATGGTTAAAAGTTTTTGGAGTTTGATCTTCTGGTTTTGAGGTGCTCGGTCTTGAAACCGTAACCTGATCGATGAAATTTTGATCGAAAAAGAGAAGGTTGTGAGCTTCCAAGTGTTGGACTTGCTTGAGATGCTCTGCGTTAGAAAACCGAGTGCACTGGATCAGTTCTGCTCAACTTGGATAATGCTTCGAATTCTGCTACTAACTGGAGAAGGACGAAATAAACTCTTCAAGGTGATGTATATGACTCTCATTCTTCGTTTCTTAATATACTTGGTAGAGTGCAGTTTTCGTAATTGTTTTCGCTACAAATTTTAACCCTCCTTACTATTTTTATGTAGGTGTTCCTTTATTTTGGTAAAAGCATTCAACAACGAAAAAGGATAATAGCTTATCCGGTAAGCCTTGGGTTTATCTCCAGGGTTTCACCGACAGATACAAGTGAAATGATTTTGATTGTTTAGATTCAGTTAGGGTTTTTAGAAATAGATGCAGTCGTGTGAAATGGTGAATGTAATCATTGTTTAAAGATGTGAAGTTAAGATAATTGGGAGCTTTTCTCCTTGAGCTGTAGCTCATGTGTCCTTACTGCTTTTGGCGACTATTTCAGTGTTTTGCCGAGGCTCAGATTTGAGTTTTAATACAATGAATCTATGCTATTGGTTCTAACTGAAGGTTCTGGAAAAATCTAAAAGACTCAAATGGTTTTGAACGTTGTCTAAACAATTTTCTATGCTTGTTTTATGTATATGTTACTATAACAGCTTAAAGCATAACCCAAAATGAAAATTACGATAGTAGGTAAATAACTGTAATTCTGGGTTTTTAACTCTACAGACTTTGATTTCGTAATATTGCCTTTGGTCTAGGGTTTGGTTTGGGATTCCAATGATTTTCTAAAATGCTATACTACATGCTTCATTGAATTGGGAAAACAAATGCCCCAGAATGTAAATAATGTTATTGCGGCAACCTCACATTTCAATACTGGTTTTGTTTACGAAAAGATATGAAATATTATATGCTTAAATAAATAGGGTATTTGCAAATACGATTAGTATGAAAGTCTGAACTCCGTGGAGAGGAAGATTTGAATTAAAAGTTGAAATCGTAAATTTTGATTTGCAAAATGTTCCTACATTACTGTATTGGAAAAATAAGCATATTTTCTTTAAGAAATAAAAGCATCTATTTGTCTTCTGTGCGGTTAAAAATGATGATGTTTTCTGCTAGTATACTATCCAAACTATATTAATATTATTTCTATGATAGATAGAATAAATACGAACAGTTTGTTCATAAAACATATGTAATATTTATAAATGTTACTTTACAAGAAGAGAGTTCAGTTATAAAAGGGTCAATGTAATGTTTTAAGACCAACCAAGTTACTGTTTAGCCGAAAGATTCTTTTGTTGAAAAGAAATACTGTTTGAAATTTAAGACAGAGATAATTATAAACATAAAAATATAGTGAAGGGTTTAGAGAATGAATATAACTTCTGTTTATAGATCAATCATTTAAATTTCTTGAATGCATATAATCATTCTGTTCTGCCTAAACAACCCCTTATGTACTAGAGTACTACACCGTTACCATGTGGGAAAAAATACAGAAAGGTGATTTTATAATCAATGATTCTATCTTTATCAACTACATCATTCACACTGCATTTTAATTCATCAATACAATTTAGAGAGATGGTATAGTTATCAATTTAAACAAATCTTTTTAACAAAATAAGATGAATAGATAGACATTGCATTTCTATTTAATTAAATAACCTAGCAGAAGTAGAAAAGATAACACAATATGAACCTGGAACTGTAGAAGAAGAAACAAACACCCAAAGGAGCCCGTTCCACCCAACCAACTCCTGAAAGCAGCCAAGCTACTTGCCTTAGGACCCCCGAGCCTGTTCACTGAACCACTAGGACAAAGATGCTGTGTGGAATAATGGAACAAGTTCCTTTTCAACTTAGCAGTAGTACTTAGCAATAACACTACTTGCCTTTAGCAATATTGAACTCAACAATGTGGATGCACTAGTTCAGAATGCAGATTTAGTTCACTCAGTCACTTCTTACTTTCCCCTCATCAAATCTCTTGTGCTTAGAAATTATCACAAGGTAAGAATGAACAGCCTCCTGCTGAATTTGATGGATAAATAAATAGCATGCCTAGGTCTTTTGGTCATTTTATTTCAGTAAATGAGCCACCTGCTCAGTTCCACTTTCTTGGGGAACATGACCACAAAAGTAGGGAAGTTGCCTCCTACAACAGTTACAAGTGAGTTGAGGATGCTTCCAAGTGTCAATTTGCTCTCCACCACAGCCCATTTCCCCTAGTGGGTCAGTGAACACTCATTCAACAGTCTCCTTTGGATATTTGTCTCCACTTTTATTTATTAATAATAAAATATTCAGAATAATTAATTACAGTCATCCATGACCCCACTTGGTCAATTGTCATAAAACTTTACAATAAAAATAAAACATAATGTTTTATCAATAACATAAAATGTCTAGAACTTGAGGTATGTGACAAACACCCCCTCTTAAGTTCAACATCGTCCTCGATGTTTCCTTATTCATCATCCTCTTGTTCCTCCTAGAACAACATTGGATATGCCACCCATATATTACTTTCCAATTCCCAAGTAGCCTCATCCGGACTAAGATGCTTCCACTGCACCTTAACTTGTCCAATGGTACGATTACAAAGCAAAAGTTCCCTCTTGTCGAGGATATAGTCTGGTTCCACCAGAAAATCTCCTCCTGGTTCCACCTGTACATCATTCCAATTAATAACACGAGTAATATCATGTACATACTTTTTCAAAAGAGATATATGAAAAACATTATGTACTTTAAGATTTGGCGGTAATTCCAACTGATTCGCCACTGGTCCTACCCTGGACAAGATTTCGAAAGGCTTACAATACCTTGGTGCTAACTTAGCATAGGTTCCCAACCTTAGGGAACTTTTCTTAGGTTTTACCTTGAGGAACACATGTTCACCAACCTGAAACTCTTTCTGAGTCCTTTTTAAATCTTCTTGACTTTTTTGTCCGTCTTGTGCAACTTTCAAGTTTTCCTGAACTTGTTTCATGGTTAGTTCTAATTCTCTTAACAAATCAGGTCCTAACATTAACCTGTCAACTAGATTACTCCAAGAGATAGGAGTGTTGCATTTTCTTCCATATAAAATTTCAAAGGGGCTAAGCTTTGCCGAAGCTTGATAATGGTTATTGTAAGCAAATTAAACAAGATGCAAATAATCTTCCCACTTACTAGGCTGGTCTCTAACATATGTTCTTAGCATGTCCTCAAGAATTTGATTAACTCTTTCAGTCCGCCCATCTGTTTGTGGGTGAAATGACGTACTGAAATTCAAAGTAGTACCTAAACCTTTAAATAAATATTTCCAGAAGTTCCCTATAAACTTTGAGTCTCTATCAGAAACTATAACTTTCGGAATACCATGTAAACAAAAAATATGCTTAATAAAAATTTCAGCAATATCAGGAGCTTTATGTGTTGTCTTAACTGGTATGAAGTGTGCTTCCTTACTCAGCTTGTCCACCACCACCATAATAGAATCATTCTGTTTCTGGTTTTTAGGTAACCCAGTAATAAAATCAATGCTAATTATATCGCATTTCCAATCTGGAATAGGTAGTGGCTGCAACAGTCCTTCTGGATGTTGGTGTTCAGCTTTTACTTGCTGACATTCTATACATATAGCAATATATTTAGCTACTTCACTTTTCATACATGGCCAAAAATAATATTTTCGCAGCATAGTTATCATCTTTTGGTAACCAGGGTGTGCAGAATAGGGACTTTTATGCAACTCATTTAAAATAAGAAACTTAACTTCAACAACATTTGGAACATAAAGTCTGTTTTTATACAACAATAATCCTCTTTCATCAATTCTGTAATCTTTTATGCAATTTTCAGCAAATTTATTGAGTAAATTATGATATTTTACATCATTTCCATCTTTTTCCTTAATCTGATTTTCCAAATCATATTTATAAGTACTGATTGCTGAAATAAAACTTACCTTCACATTTCTGCTCAATGCATCAACAACCTTATTTTCCTTTCCTTTTATGTGTTGGATCTCAAAATCATACTCGCTGAGGAAAGCTAGCCACCTAGCTTGCCTCGCGTTCAGATTTGGTTGATCCAGTAAGTATTTTAATCCTTTATTATTAGTTCTTAAGATAAATTTTCTTCCAATTAAATGATGTCGCCACATTTTTAATGCATGAATTACAACATCCAATTCCATGTCATAAGTTGCATAATTCTTTTCATGAATCTTTAACTTTCGAGACTCATATGCAATTGCGTGACCTTCTTGCGTTAAGACCCCACCAAGTCTGTCATTGCATGCATCCATGCATACAATAAAATCCTTGTTAGGATCAACAATCTTTAAAATAGGTGCTGTTGTTAATAACTCTTTTAATTTCTTAAAGCTTTCTTCACATTTTTGATCCCATACAAACTTTTTACCTTTCTTTTTCAAAGACGTTATAGGATTGGCTATCCTAGAAAATCCTTCAATAAACTTACGATAATAACCTGTGATTCCCATAAAAGACCGTACACCAGTTACGTCTTTCGGGGCAGGCCATTCATTAATTGCTTTTATCTTGTCTGGGTCTACCGCAATTCCATCCTTGGATATTGCATGCCCTAAGTACTGTATTTTATCTTTATTAAAATCACATTTACTGAACTTATAATATAGTTGGTGTTCCCTTAACACTTGTAAAATTATTTTTAGATGCTCGTTATGTTCCTCTTTCATCTTAGAATAAATCAGAATATCATCAATAAAAACCACAACAAACTTATCCAAATACTTATGCAATACGTTGTTCATTAAACACATGAATACTGCTGGAGCATTGGTAAGCCCAAAGGGCATAACCACGAACTCGTAGTGTCCATAGCGAGTTCTGAACGCAGTCTTAAAGATGTCATCATCTTTAATACTTACTTGATGATAACCTGACCTTAAATCAATTCTAGAGAATACCGTTGCACCGTGCAGTTGATCAAACAGATCGTTGATGCGGGGAAAAGGGTATCTGTTCTTTATAGTCATCTTATTTTGCTGACGGTAGTTGTTAAATTTTTAGAATTTACTTCAATCTGATCTAGGATCTTAACTGAGAGAACAACATGTACAACATATCTACAGTATATCAATCATGGAGACAATAATGCAAGCATACAAGAGACACAAAGATTTACTTGGGGAAAACCATAAAGGTGAAAAACCCCAATAACTTCCTCAGAGATAGATAGAGCAATGATACAACCAACCATGAGAGATAGACATAACCTAGCAGCAGAACCTCCTCCTCCATAAGTGCGCCACTCCACCTTAAGTGCATGAGTGAGAAGTGAGTGAGTAAATAGAGTGCCTCCCGCACTCTATTTATACTTGACTTGACTTGCCTTTTTACCTAACTCATGTAGGCTCGAACTTAACCACATAACATAATGCTGACTGGGCCGACCCCCAATAGGGTGGTCTAATAACCATTTGACCCACATGACTTATACAAGGACGACCCCAACAAGGTGGTCTAATAACCCATCAAGTATAAGTTACGACACTTACAATATAAATGACGACACTTCCGTATAGAGGAATAATAACATCTCTATAGGAATACAATATACATATATGTGAAATACATTCCGAAGTTACATATACATCAACACTCCCTCTTAACTAGGAAGGTATTTCTCAGCATAGTTCTTCTAGCACAAGTCATCTTCTCTGGATCATCGTCACCGGATAATCGTCATCGAGTCATCATCATCGTCATTGCTGCTGCTATCTCAATCAATCTCTGAATCTACTCGTCATAGGAAGCTATACAGAACCAGTCCTTTTTCATACTGGATGTAGGCCCACCACCTACAGGTCTTCATCATCACTGGCCATACTGTGGAATCCTCAGGACTTATTACGTGTGTCACAAAACCTCGAAAGAGCATCCCAGGATGTTACGGGTACACAACTCCGACCTGTAGGATCTCCCAAGGTGCTATTACATGTGACCCCACTACAAAACCTCGAAAGAGCATCCTAGGATGTTACGGGTACACAACTCCAACCTGAAGGATCTCCCAGGGAACAAATTACATGTGGTCACCACAAAACCTAGCAAGAGCATCTCAGGATGTTACGGGTACACAACTCCGACCTGAAATATCCCAGGGCACAAATTACATGTGGTCATGGCAAAACCTCGAAAGAGCATCTCAGGATGTTACGGGTACACAACTCCGACCTGAAATCTCCCAGGGCCCAAATTACATGCCATAGGACAAAACCTCGCAAGAGCATCCCAGGATGTTACGGGTACACAACTCCGACCTGAAAGATCTCCTAGGGCACAAATTACATGTCCTCCCAGAGCAATGTCTCAAAAAATCATCCCAGGCTGTTACGGGTACACAACTCCGACCTATAGGATCTCCCAGACATGCTCCTCTACACAACCTGATCCACAGCCACAAAGTATCATCCTGATACTCACCATACATCAACCTGATGTACACATGATCATCCTGATCATCATCACTGCAACGTCCTGCTGCATGTCATCTGGAGCAACATCCTGAAGCTCATCATCCATGATCATCCTGATCATCACTACAACATCCTGCTGCATGTCATCTGGAGCAACATCCTGAAGCTCATCATCCATGATCATCCTGATCATCACTGCAACATCCTGCTGCATGATCCACCTGATCATCAATGCATCTACCTGATGCATACCAAGTATCTATTTGATACATATCATCATACATGATCCTCCTGATCATACAATGTATCCGCCTGATACAAATACAAATACATGATACATATCATCATACATGATCCTCCTGATCATACAATGTATCCACCTGATACAAATACAAATACATGATACATATCACCATACATGATCCACCTGATCATCAATGCATCTACCTGATGCATACCAAGTATCTATCTGATACATATCATCATACATGATCCTCCTGATCATATCCAGCATCCAACATGATGCATACATACATACATAAAATGATCCAACTGATCATATCCAAGCAGAACCAGAACATCAACCTGATGCTCATCATCCAACACTTACATCCACAGCCATGTGAAGGATCCTCCTTCCAACATGCTTGGAATGGATTCAGCAAAAGTGTCCATCACTTCTTCCTCGAAGTGTCCTCGATCTGGAGAACGCCAAGCCTCTCTCTGAAGTACTCGAACTTCACCCTGGCTAGTGGCTTCGTCAGCACATCTGCAATCTACTCGTCCGTCGCAACATACAGGAGCTTCACAACTCCTCTTTGCACCATATCCCTGATATAGTGATATTTGATTTCTATGTGTTTCGACCTGTCATGAAACACTGGGTTCTCGGACAACTTTACACAACTCTGGTTATCACAGAAGATACCAGTAGCCTCCAACGGGAGATCAAATAGCTCAGACAGTAGCTTCCGCAGCCATACTGCCTCACAACTAGCTGAACAGGCTGCAACATACTCAGCCTCAGCTATACTTAGTGCTACGCAGGACTACTTCCTGCTAAACCAAGAGATCACACCTGATCCCATATTGAAGCAGCACCCATATGTGCTCTTCCTATCTGCAGCACTGCCAGCCCAATCTGAATCAACATAACCTTGTAGGTTAAACTTTTGATCCGCCTCATACCTGAGCCCAAAATCCACTATCCCTTTAGGTACCTCAGAACATGCTTTACAGCAACCAAGTGAACACGCCTCAGATCTGTCAGGAATTGAATCAATGTGTTCACAGCAAAGCAAATATCTGGTCTCGTGTTTTTCAGGTACATCAAGGACCCAATCATCTGACGATACATAAACTGGCTCAGATGAAGCATCACAAAGAAGCTTCAGATTCGATGCCATAGGTGTGGCCATGGCCTTGCAATCCATCATCCCGAACCTCTTCAGGATCTCTACTGTAGACTTCCCTTGTCCAAGGAAGATTCCATCACTCTGCCACACCTCCATGCCAAAAACAAATAGTGCATCATCCCCAAGTTCCTCAACTCGAACTCGGCAGCAAGCTTCCGCTGCATGTCAGCAATCAAAACAGGTCATCCAAATACTAGTATCGCTGGATTGCCTTCCTCAACCTTGTAGAAAAGGTTGGAATCCGCTTTATTCTTGGTAAAGCCCAAGATGGATAGAAAGCTGTCTATCCTACCATATCAAGTTCTGCACACATATATGACTACACCATGCTGTCTTGAAATCCATCTGGTGCATCTTCTATTTCATCACTTTTGTATTTCTCAATGCTGCCATCTGCAACATGCTTGATATGATAGTTCTATTTGGAAGTCATAACAAAATTCCCTTCACGTCTTGGGACTACATCCCAAACATCATTCTTCATGATCGACGGATCATGGCATTCCATTTATTCATCCCAGATCCTCGGAACTTCAATATCTTTGCTTCACAAATGTTGTAGTTCTTCTTTTGTAGGAGATGGCATATGATCTTTCCTACACAACAAGTTAAATTGCATGATTAGAAAACATCTCATAGTTTTCAGAACAAATTCTTACACATAAAGAAATATGTCATACAGTCATGCAATTATCTTTGCCAATGCTTCAATACAACATTTATCCATATCCCGTAACTTTCTAGATGCCTTCCAATCTCTACCAGAACATTGTTAAGAGTGTGCACAACTCCCAACATGTCAGCAAAGAGGTTTCATTCTAGATAAGTAGCAATGGAGTGTTGTACAGTGCCATAGGCCACTTACCCATGTATATTAGTAGTATACTGTTCATCAATGCAACTATTCTAATATGCACAATACATATCCTAAGTCTAGGAACATGAGCATATACATCATTGAACAATTTTATTTAAACAAACAAATATGCATGAAATGATAATTAAAGTACTTATCTTTGTTTGTTCATTGGGTGGACTCCCTCTGAGTCTTTTCTTCCTTGCAGGAGCTGCTGGAGTCCTGATCTGAAGTAGCTTCTTCTACACCTTTCTGTTGTGGAATTTAGAGAGAGATGGTCAACTCCCTCTGAATATCTGCATCCTTGCATAAACCACTGGAGTGTACTCCCTCTTGATCTTTGCTTCTTGGATTACCTATTATTGAACTCATATTCATCCTTGGTCCCTATGCATGCTTATTAGTATCATGATTGTGTTATCCTTGTGAGCTCATATAAAATCATACATTCATTAGCATACTATTAAAACACAATAATCTCAAGCATCTATAGTCATGATCATTTCAAACAAAAATAATAAGCATTAGCATTCAAGGTTTATGTAGGATTTTTATGGTTAGTCAAATCATAAGAAACATAACACGTATAAACCTGTAATTACTCAAACCTATGACTCTTCGGGTTAGTTGAATCATTAATCAAGATAAGAGATATAATGTGCATAAAACATGTGATTATTCAAACCTATACCTTCAAGATTATTCTGGTTAGTCATATCATCAATTATGGTAAGAAACATAATATACATACAACCATGATTATTCAAACCTATGACTTCATGAATAATCATTATCAACAACAATATAAGATCCTAACCCAAGGTAGGATTCTATCTTGATATAGGAAAAACATACCTGGATTAGCATGCTAGTTAGTTATGTCTAACATACTCACATGATGTCTTCTTGTTCTTTCTTCAATGACTTGTGCTAGTAACCTGTATATCTCATAGGTTAGCCATTATAAAACCAAGTTATACATACCTCGTAAATGGATCTTCTATGAGATCCATGACAATGGATGAGTCTTTATCCTCATGTAATCATGATCATATGTTCTTGGACCAGGACATGATTTGTCTTTCTTGGTGTACCTTTCATGTTAGTAGACAACATAAACCTCATACAACACCATAATGCATTAGTACAATCATAAGTGTCAACACCCTAATCAATGAATATTTTCTATTGTGCATTCATAGTTTTATTAAGGTGATATGACAAGTCAAGATTGTACTAAGCGTAATAACATGAAGACAAACATACCATAAACTTAATCATGAATAAATCTCAAAACATACCTCGATGAATCATACCTGTCGAGATTGCTTGTAATCTTCTTATGTAAGGCCTTAGCCTCATCTCCCTCTGAAACAGGAACTTCTTCACTTATGCAAGTGACCAATCCATCTTCTTCTAGGATTAACCCAATCCACTTAATTTGCAAGAAATGGACCTGGAGCTGGATATGGGTTTGTCAGAGAAACCCCAAAAATTCAAACTTTGAATTTCAAACTTCTGAAAGGATAGAAATATGCGCCTTGATGAGCTGATCAAACTGGTATATTCAGAATTTGAAAACTGCAAAGTTTCACTCCTCAATTTTGCCTTTGAAACTTCCAGATTCACTGGACGTGACCCTGAACTGGGGTTTGATGAATCCCACTCTTCTGCCCAATCAAAAGGTTTGATCCAAATCTCTAAGCTTCTATTTTTCTGAGGAGCTTCCAGCCGTGGTCATAGATTTCAAAAATTCTCATTTTTACAGAAGCCCTAATTTTCCACTTTTCTGATCAAAGTCCCGAAATAGGGTCTGATCAAGCCCGACCTTCTGCCCAACCAAAAATTCTGATTTTGGTCTCTAAATTTTTATTTTGATGAGTAGCATTCAGCCGTGGTCTCCGATTACAAAAATTCCAACTTTTTCCGAAGCCCTAAATTCCGGAATCCATGAATGAAGGTACTCAAAAATAATTCTGTTTTGACAGAAATATGTACCTGATTGTTTCTGGTGTAACTATGAACTTTTTGATCCACAGGGTCTGAAAAAGTTTTCTGAGATATCCTGACCTGTTATCTTTCCATCCTGATAGGTCTGAACTCAATTGGATTCTCTGAGAGAGAGTTATTCCAAGTGTCGTAACGTGACCTGTTTTGGGATAATACAGGAGAGCGAAATTGTACGGCGTGCCACATGTCACGGTTTGAACTTCAACCTCTAAAAACGTTTCCTGAGATAGCTCGGCCTGTTATCTTTCCATCCTGATAGGTCTGACCTCAATTGGACTCTCTGAGAGAGAGTTATGCCAAGTGTCGCAACGTGCCCTGTTTATGGGATAATACAGGAGAGCGAAATTGTACGGCATGCCACGTGTCACTGGTTCAACTTCGGCCTCTGCAAAAGTTTTGTGAGATAGTATAGTCTGTGTACTACATGTCACTTTTTATGAAATTTCATTTGGAGCTTCCTAGCCCAAGTTATGACCTTTTTCCCAAGGTCACCTGATTTTGACTCAGATCTTGAAGAGGCAGAAACCCTATATTGTACAGATCATAAATCACAAAGTACAACGAATTATAGGTTGTCCGTTGCACACAAGGTACCTGGAGATTTAATCTTCGTCCTGTAACAATTTCAGAACCGAAAACTTCGCCAAAACAGATTTATAGCGAAAGTGCTACGATGACTGGTTTTTGCTATATCAAGCCCTAGCATCGTAAGTGCAACAAGTGTCATACATGCCATATCATGCCTTCTTTCAGGCTAGCTCTGATACCATGTTAATTTTTTAGAATTTACTTCAATATGATCTAGGATCTTAACGGAGAGAACAACATGTACAACATATCTACAGTATATCAATCATGGAGACAATAATGCAAGCACACAAGAGACACAAAGATTTACTTGGGGAAAACCATAAAGGTGAAAAACCCCAATAACTTCCTCAGAGATAGATAGAGCAATGATACAACCAACCATGAGAGATAGACATAACCTAGCAGCAGAACCTCCTCCTCCATAAGTGCACCACTCCACCTTGAGTGCATGAGTGAGAAGTGAGTGACTCCCGCACTCTATTTATACTTGACTTGACTTGCCTTTTTACCTAACTCATGTAGGCTTGAACTTAACCACATAACATAATGCTGACTGGGCCGACCCCCAATAGGGTGGTCTAATAACCATTTGACCCACATGAATTATACAAGGCCGACCCCAACAAGGTGGTCTAATAACCCATCAAGTATAAGTTACGACACTTACAATATAAATGACGACACTTCCGTATAGAGGAATAATAACATCTCTATAGGAATACAATATACATATATGTGAAATACATTCCGAAGTTACATATACATCAACTGTAGTCTATGCATAAACGCATAGTCCTGTATTTATTTTTAACAAAAATTACAGGTGCTCCCCATGGAGACACACCGGGTCTTATATAATTCTTATCAATCAATTCTTTAAGTTGTGACTTAAGTTCATTGAGCTCTAGAATATTCATTCTGTAAGGAGCCTTTGAGTTGGGTACCGCTCCTGGTACTAACTCAATGGTGAAATCAATTTCCCTTTTCGGAGGTAGTCCTGGAATTTCTTCGGGGAATACATCCAAAAATTCCTTAAGAATAGGTATATCCTCCATCTTTAACTTATCTTCATTAGTGGAATGTTCATTGTTAATTACGTTTACAACAAACAACTTACATCCCTTTCAAACAACCTTCTTAACTTTTAATGCATAAATTTGTCTAACAAATATCTTTCTAGGAATCCCTTTTACAGTGACAGTTTCAAATGCATCATTTACACAGGTAAAATTCTTTTCAAAGCAATTTAATACAACTCTATGCTTCTCTAACTAGTCCATTCCAATCAGAATATCATAAGAACCTAGAGGTAATATATTCAATTTAACACAAGTCTTAAACTGATTCATCAAAATTTCACATTCTTTCACAAAATCAGTTACTTTTCTTTTTGTGCCAGTAGCTAGCTGAACCAACCAAGATTTATCAAATTTATCCACTTTCAGATTGCAACACTTTACTAAATCAGGGGAAATATAACTAAGAATTTCCCCTGGATCAATCAAAATAGAAACAAGTTTATCTTTTAACATACCTTCCACTTCAACCATGGAAGTTTGATGATCTGCCTGCCTGTTCTCCAAAGCTGCATTTTTCCTGGGCATATCCCTTGCCAAATCACCAATAATAGCCTCCTCTTGCACAATATGTATGTTTTTTGACAACCTTCTTCCGCAGTGGACAGTTTGATGCATAGTGAGGTCCCTGACATTCCCAACAATTAACAGGTTCCTTTTGTTCATTACTTTTAACAAAGTTTTTAGGCGGATCACCGTTCCTTGCAGCTGTAAATTTTGACTGTTTATTAACTGCTGCACTATTTGCTGAAAACTTCCGGTTAGAATAATTACTACGGGAATTATTATTACTGAAATTACGATTAAAAGAAATATGCTTCTTCCTTTGTTCGAAGTTGTTAGGCATTTTTGCCTTCCAACTTGGTATGCCTTCTCTTCTTTTATTCTGTTCAAAATAGATATTCACCTTCCTCATGGCCTCTTCAAGAGTGCGAGGACTATCATACTCAATTTTGTCCTTGATGTGAGAGGGCACACAGCTCAGAAACCTTTGAACCTTGGGCTTCTCTTCAACAAAATAAGGCACATACCTTAATAAACTCAGAAACTTGCTGCATAGATCTCTCATATCCATGGAACCAAGCTTCAACTCATAAAATTCCTTAGCTCTTTCTTCATAATATTGTTCTGACAAAAATTTCCTTTTAAAGTATTTCTTGAAATTACTCCAATTAACACTCTTCTCCTTTAAACATTTAACTCTTTTCAGGTCTTGCCACCATATGTCTACTTTTCCAGTTAAATTATAAATTGCCATTTTAGTTTTTAGGTGGATTGAGTAATTATAAATCTAGAAATACTTATTCATTCCGGACAGCCATGCTTCAACTATCTCACTCTTCTCTGTTTCTCCATTGAAGGTTGGAGGTTTGATCTTCTTGAACTTGCTACAGATTTCTTCATATGACCGGTACTTCTTCTTCTTAGTTTAGCAGTCACTAGAGTACTTATGCTTTTTCCTGTGCGCCCTTTCATCATATTCAGATGATGAAATGCTGTCAGAATCAGTTAATTTTATCTTTTTACCCTTTCGTGGATAGGACATTGTTTTAGACTCAACCATATTTGTTGTTTCGTTATCTTGGTCATTTTTATGAAAATTATTCAATAGAATATGATTCAGGTCCTCTTGAGCTTTCAGAATTCGTTCATTTTCTTCTTTGACTGTACTTATCTCAAATTTTAAATCCCTTACAGTCCTTAATAATTTAGATGAATTATCATTCAACTCAACAAATATACCTTCAGAATTAATGTATCCTTGTTTTATCATTCGGTTCGTTAAGAAGGGACCTGTCCTCAGCTGACCCTGCTGGTCCTTCCATTCCTACAAACTTAAATTATAAAATGTTGAAACTGAAAACAAAAATAAATTAAATCAGTATTTTTAATTCTGTTATAGAATTTCATTTGTGCGCATGCACCACTTCAGGCCTAGTTTTTGAACCTGGCTCTGATACCACATGTAAAACCCCCAAAAATACACTAAAATTTAAAATTTTTATAGCAGCGTTAGTTTCTACGATTATGATGCTAAAATAATAAATGTAACAACATCATACTAATTTCTCTAGTGCTGATTTGATGACAAAATGCTTTCCTAATCTGCTGTTACTTATCCTAACATCTTAAAAGAAAACTTCCGTAGTAAAACACTTAGTCCTGAATTAAGGAAATACTCATTTAGCACCGAAATTATAAAATGTCATAAAGTTATATTAGTGTTATTTTTATTTTATAAAAATTGGATTCTAGCACTAAATAATCATTTTAATGTAGTGAAGGGTGTCCTTGACTTACCCCGAGGCTTGCTTAGCTATCGCTTCTAAATACCATGTGCAATGATCAGGTAACTGTCCAATAATTCAACTAGCAGCTTACTTATGTTTTTCAATTACTCTAAGTCACCAAACTGGCTTGATATGTATGCAAAGTGTTATCTGCTCTAGAACTTTCCATGTATTTAAATCCGATCTCTTTCATGTACTCTATACAAGACATCTTCATATCTAAGGCTGATTGCTTGAGTATTAAATAGATAAATATTTTACTATGTTATTGAATCTTTGCATGGTTATGTCTATAAGTCTTCACCAATTTCTAATTGAAGTCCATGTCATACTCATGCTAATTCAATGGTTAGTTTTAATACTTACATCTAGTGTTGTAATAGTTCTATGAAATGCATGTGATAATATAATTGTTTTGCTCTTCACTTTTACCTTAGTGAAGGCCTTGTCCTAGTAATATTTATATTACTACTATATCTATAACATAGATTTGTTTTTATGAATTACATAATACTTTGGAAAACATCGACTAAGGAAATGGAAAAATACCTAGCTATCCAACTATTACAAAATATAATACTTAATATTTATACCAAGCTCCGAAATAGTGGTTTATACTTAAATCAAGGCTTAATAATGTTTTTCAAATGATAATAAACTATTGGTAATTATCGGGATTGTGATCATACGTTCCTCCTTAACCATAGTCTAAAATTACCAATACGTTGATGCTTAAAGTACTAACTCTGCAACAAATATGTTGGCATGCGCACACTTCCAAAGTGGTGCATTTATCGCTACCATAAATGACGTTATAGTGGATCTCTAGTTGTAAATCATCGTGGCTAAATCTTCACGTGTCCAAGTTGTGGTCTTATTGTTGTTACGACGTAATGCTCCAATGATCAAACGCCGAGTTGGCAGGTTGTGGTACGATTGCAACGCTGGAGATTGCATTGGCATCACACTTCGGTTATGGTGAACTATGTTTAAATGCAGTTTTAAACGTAGTAGATATACGTACATCTAAAGTCTGCAGTGGATTCATCCTAATCGTCGATCTTAAGTTTCTTGGTTTGGTAAAACCCTACTTTCCCATAACTCGGTTTTCGAGCTTATAACATTCATTTGCAAGGATGGAGTGGGGAGGGAGGCCGACAAACCCTCTGGGTCCCTAGGGTTCGAACCCTGCACCTCTAGCTCGGCTCTCCAAAGCTTTCATGGCCGACTTTAACAATATTTTCATGGTTAAAAGTGTTTGGAGTTTGATCTTCTGGTGGTGAGGTGCTTGGTCTTGAAACTGTAACCTGATCGATGAAATTTTCCTTCGAAAAAGAGAAGGTTGTGAGCTTCCAAGTGTTGGAATTGCTTGAGATGCTTTGCGTTAGAAAACCGAGTGCACTGGATCAGTTCTACTCAACTTGGATAATGCTTCGTAGTCTGCTACTAACTGGAGAAGGACGAAATAAACTCTTCAAGGTGATGTATATGACTCTTATTCTTCGTTCCTTAATATGCTTGGTAGAGTGTAGTTTTCGTAATTGTTTTCGCTACAAATTGTAACCCTCCTTACTGTTTTAATGTAGGTGTTCCTTTATTTTTGTAAAAGCATTCAACAACGAACAAGGATAATAGCTTATCCGGTAAGCCTCAGGTTTATCTCCAGGGTTTCACCGACAGATACAAGTGAAATGATTTTGATTGTTTAGATGCAGTCAGGGTTTTTAGAAATAGATGCAGTCGTGTGAAATGGTGAATGTAATGGTTGTTTAAAGCTGTGAAGTTAAGATAATTGGGAGATTTCTCCTTGAGTTGTAGCTCATGTTTCCTTACTGCTTTTGGCCACTGTTTCAATGTTTCGCCAAGGCTCAGATTTGAGTTTTAATACAATGAATTTATGCTATTGGTTCTGACTAAAGGTTCTGGAAAAATCTAAAAGACTCAAATGGATTTGAATGTTGTCTAAACAATTTTCTATGCTTGTTTTATGTATATGTTACTATAACAGCTTAAAGCATAACCCAAAATGAAAATTACGATAATAGGTAAATAACCGTAATTCTGGGTTTTTAACTCTATAGACTTTGATTTCGTAATCTTGCCTTCATTCTAGGGTTTGGTTTGGGCTTCCAATGATTTTCTAAAATGATGTACTACATGCTTCATTGAGTTGGGAAAACGAATGCCCCAGAATGTAAATAATGTTATTGCGGCAACCTCACATTTCAATTCTGGTTTTGTTTACGAAAAGATATGCAATATTACATGCTTAAATAAATAAGGTATTTGCAAATACGATTAGTATGAAAGTCTGAACTCCGTGGAGAGGAAGATTTGAATTAAAAGTTGAAATCGTAAATTTTGATTTGAAAAATGTTCCTACATTATGTTAGTTTTTCAGAAATTTCAATCTGATCTAGGATCTTAACTGAGAGAATAACATGTACAACATATCTACAGCATATCAATCATGGACACAATAATGCAAGCACACAAGAGACACAGAGTTTCACAGGGGAAAACCAAGAAGGTGAGAAACCTCGCAACTTTCGTAGAGATAGATAGAGCAATGATACAACCCAAGTACAAGAGATAGTCCTCCTAGTAGCAACTTCTCCTCCTCCACAAGTGTGCCACTCTCCAATGAGAGTATGAGTGAGAAAGTGAATGATCAAATAGAGTGCCTTCCGCACTCTATTTATACTTGACTTGACTTTCCTAATAACCTTTACTAAGTCGGCCTTAACTTAACCACATAACATAATGCTGACAGGGCCGACCCCCAATAGGGTGGTCTAATAACCCTTTGACCCACATGACTTATACAGGTCCGACCCCACCAAGGTGGTCTAATAACCCATCAAGTATAAGTTACGACACTTACAATATAAATGACGACACTTCCGTATAGAGGAATAGTAACATCTCTATAGGAATACAATATACATATATGAAATACATTCCGAAGTTACAAATACATCAACACTCCCTCTTATTTACGAAGGTATTTCTCGACACAAGTCTTCTATCACAATTCTTCTTCTCTGGATCATCGTCACTATATCATCGACATCAAATCATTGCCATCATCATTGCTGCTGCTATCTCAATCAATCTCCGATCTACTCGTCATAGGAAGTTATACAAAGCCAGTCCTTTTTCATACTGGATGTAGGCTCACCACCTGTAGGTCTTCATCATCTGTGTGAACGGTCTGATAGAGGTGGTCTCTCAGGAATGATTTATGTGCTGATGCAATACCTGAAAAGAGCATCCCAGGAACATTTATGTGCCTAAGCATGACTAGCAAGATCTCCCAGGACTGATTACATGCATCCCTTTCACAATACCTTTAAAGAGCATCCCAGGAACATTTATGTGCCGCAGCACGACTGACAAGATCTCTAAAGAGCATCCCAGGACTTATTACGAGCACACAGCTCAACCTCTCGGATCTCCAGGACTGATTACATGTGAATAGAAGATACCTTTAAAGGGCATCCCAAGAACATTTATGTGCCACAGCACGACCGAAAAGGTCTCTAAAGAGCATTCCAGGACTTATTACAAGCACACAACTCAACCTCTCGGATCTCCAGGACTGATTACATGTCTCTGTAGTAATACCTCATCCCAGGACTGATTATGAGCACACAGCTCAACCTATCGGATCTCTGAGGACTGATTACATACTACATAGCAATACCTCATCCGAGGACTAATTACGAGCACACAGCTCAATCCATCGGATCTCTGAGGACTGATTACATGCTACTTGCACAACCCGCCACATATCATCTCTGACCTCCAAGTATCAACTTGATACTCATGATCTAACTGATCATCATCACATGAAGCATCATCCCGATGCTCATGATCATACTGATCATCATCACATAGTACATCATCCTGATGTACATCATCCAAAGTATCATCCTGATACTCATCATACGTGATCATCCTGATCATCATCACTGCATCGTCCTGATGCATATCATCTATATCATTGTCTTGATACTCATCATACGTGATCATCCTGATCATCGTCACTGCATCATCCTGATGCATATCATCTGGAGCAACATCCTGAAGCTCATCATCTATGATCATCGTGATCATACACTGCATCCACCTGATGCATACCAAGTATCTACCTGATACATATAACATACATGATCCACCTGATCATACAATGTATGCACCTGATACATATCATGTATCTACCTGATGCATATCACATATATGATCCACCTAATCATACAATGTATCCACCTGATACATATCATGCATATACCTGATGCATATCACATACATGATCCACCTGATCATACAATGTATCCACCTGATACATATCATGCATCTACCTGATGCATATCATATACATGATCCACCTGATCATATCAAGCATCCAACATGTTGCATCTACAAAGCAGTAACTGGAGCATCATCCTGATGCTCATCATCCAGTGCTTACATACACATCCATGGGAAGGATCCTCCTCTCACCATGCTTGGAATGGCTCCTGCAAATGTGTCCATCACTTCTTCCTTGAATTTTCGTCAATCTGAAGAACACCAAGCCTCTCTCTAAAGTATTCAAACTTCACTCTGGCTAGTGGTTTCGTCAACACATCTGCAACCTGCTCATCCGTCGCAACATACAGGAGCTTCACTGCTCCTCTCTATACCATATCCCTGATATAGTGATATTTGATCTCAATGTGCTTTGACCTATCGTGGAACACTGGGTTCTCAGACATCTTTACACAACTTTGGTTGTCACAATAGATACTAGTAGCATCCAGCGGGAGATCAAATAACTCAGACAGTAGCTTCCTCAGCCATACTACCTCACAACTAGCCAAATAAGCTGCAACATACTCTGCTTTGGCTGTACTCAGTGCTACACAGGACTGCTTCCTGCTAAACCAAGAGATCACACCTGATCCCATACTGAAGCAACACCTAGAAGTGCTCTTCCTATCTGCACCACTCCCTGCTCAGTTTGAATCAACATAACCCTGCAGGTTAACCTTTTGATTCGCATCATACTTGAGCCCATAATCAATTGTACCCTTCAAGTACCTCAGAATATGCTTTACAACAACCAGGTGAACACCTCTCGGATCCGTTAGGAACTGGCTCAATGTGTTCACCGCAAAGAAAATATCTGGTCTCGTGTTCATCAGGTATATCAAGGACCCAATCATCCGACGATACACCGTGACATCAAATGGATCAGATGAAGCATCACACAAAAGCTTCAGGTTCGATGCCATAGGTGTGGCCATGGCCTTACAGTCCATCATCCCGAACCTCTTCAGGACCTCTACTGCATACTTCCCTTGTCCAAGGAAGATCTCATCTGCACTCTGCCACACCTCCATGCCTTGGAAATAGTGCATCATCCCTAAGTCCTTCATCTCAAATTCGGTAGCAAGCTTCCTCTTGGTATCGACAATCAATCCATTCTCACCTGTAACAAATAGGTCATCCACATACAAAAGTAGTATCACAAAATTGCCTTCCTCAACCTTGTAGTAAAGGTTGGAATCTGCTTTACTCTTAGTAAAGCCCAAACTGGATAGAAAGCTGTCTATCCTACCATACCAAGTCCTAGGAGCTTGCTTCAATACATACAAGGATTTCTTCAACCGGCACACATATGACTCTCTATCATGTGTCTCAAAACTAGGTGGCTGCTCCACATACGCTTCCTCCTCGACTACACCATTCAAGAAAGCTGTCTTGACATCCATCTGGTGTATTTTCCATTTCATCACTGCAGCCATAGAAAGTACTGATCTAATGGAAGTGTATCTAGATACATGAGCAAAAGTCTCTTCATAGTCTATTCCCTCTTTCTGGCAGAAGCCACGAGCTACAAACCTCGCTTTTTATTTCTCTATGCTACCATCTGCAACATGCTTGATCTTATAGATCCACTTGGAAGTCACAACAGACTTCCCTTCAGGTTTTGGGACCACATCCCAAACATAATTCTTCATGATCAACTGGTATTCCTTGATCATGGCATTCTTCCATTACTGCATCTCGAATCCTTGGAACTTCAGATTCTTCAATATCTTCAATAGATAGTTTTCTTTGAATTTCATTTGTTGGAACAAATGTTGTAGTTCTTCTTTTGTAGATGATTGTACACGATCTTTCCTACAAGTCAAATTCAATTGCATGATTAGAAACTTCTCATAGTTTACAGAACAACGTCTTATACATAAAGGCATATGTCATATAATCATGCAATTATTTTAGCCAATGCTTCAATACAACATTTATCCATATCCCATAACTTTCTAGATGCCTTCCAATCTCTACCAGAACATTGTTAAGAGTGTGCACAACTCCCAACATGTCAGCAAAGAGGTTTCATTCTAGATAAGTAGTAATGGAATGTTGTACAGTGCCATAGGCCACTTACCCATCACATGCATATTAGTAGTATACTGTTCATTAATGCAATTATTCTAATATGCATAATACACACCCTAAGTCTAGGAACATAAGCATATACATCATTGAGCAATATTATTTAAAGAAACAAGTATGCAAGAAATGACAATTCAAATACTTATCTTTGTTTGGTTGTAGGGTGGACTCCCTCTCAATATTTGCTTCCTTGCAGGAACTACTAGAGTGTGCTCCCTCTTGATCTTTGCTTCCTGGATTACCTGTCTTTGAACTTATATCCATCCTTGATCACTATGCACACTTACTAGTATCATCATTGTGTTATCCTTGATATCTCATACATAATCATACATTCATTAGTAGAATATTAATAATATCAAAACACAATAATCTTAAACATGTATGGTCAAGATCATTTCATACACAGATAATTTATCACAATTCTTTTACTTATGCATATTCCTATTTGACCATAGGAATTTTCTAGTTTAGTCATATCATCAATCAAAGTAAGAAGCATAATATGCCTAAACCCATGATTACTAACTTCAATGAATAATCATTATCAATCATGCCATGTATACTTATATAAGAGATCCTAACATAAGGTAGGATTCTAACTTGATATAGGAAAAACATACCTGGATTAGCATGCTAGCTAGTTATGTCTAACATACCCGCATACTGTCTTCTTGTTCTCTCCAATGACTTGTGCTAGTAACCTGCATATCTCATAGGTTAACCATTATAGAACCGAGTTATACATACCTCGTAAGTAGATCTTCTATGTGATCCATGACAATGGGTGAATCTTTGTCTTCATGTCACCATGGTCATATGTTCTTGAACTAGAACATAATTTGTCTTTCTTGATGTACCTTTCATGTTAGCGGACAACATCAACCTCATACAACACCACAATGCATTAGTACAATCATAAGTGTCAAAACCCTAATCAATGAATATCTTCTATCGTGCATTCATATTCTTATTAAGGTGATATGACAAGTCTAAAATTAATCAAGATTGTACTAATCTTAATGAAGACAAACATAAACTTAATCATGAACATATTTCGAAACATACCTGTAAGTCATACCTGTTGAGTTTGCTTGTAATCTTCTTATTTAAGGTCTTAGCCTCATCTCCCTCTGAAACAGGAACTTCTTCACTTATGTAGGTGACCAATCCATTCTCTTCTAGGATTAACCCAATCCACTTGATTTGCAAAAACTGGATCTGGAGCTGAATTAGGGTTTGTCAGAGAAACCCTAAAAATTCAAACTTTGAATTTCAAACTTCTGAAAGGATAGAAATATGTGCCTTGATGAGATGATGAAGTTGGTATACTCAGAGTTTGAAAACTGCAAAGTTTCACCCCTCAGAATTTCCTTTGAAACTTCCGGATCTTCTGGACAAGATCCCGAACTAGGGTTTGATAAATCCCACCCTTCTGCCCAACCAAAAGGTTCGATCCAAAGCTCTAAACTTCGATTTTTCTGAGGAGCTTCCAACCGTGGTGTCACAGACTTCAGAAATTCCAACTTTTGTAGAAGCCCTAATTTTCCACCTTTCCGATCAAAATCCCGAACTAGGGTTTGATTAAGCCCGACCTTCTTCCCAACGAAAAAATTTGATCTTGGTCTCTAAATTTCAATTTTGATGAGGATATTCCATCCATGGTCTCTGATACCAAAGATTCCAACATTCTCCGAAACCCTAAATTCTCGTAGCCATGAATGAAGGTGCTCAAAATCCAATTATGTTTTGACAGAAATATGCACCTGATTTTTTCTGGTGTAACTCCAAAATTTCAGATCTACAGGGTCTGAATATTCTTTTTGTGGTAGCCTGACCTATTGTCTTTCCAACCCCATAAGTATGACCTTAATTGGATTCTCAGAGAGAGAGAGTTATGCCAAGTGTCGCAACGTGACATGTTTATGGGATAAAACGGGAGAGCTAACTTGTACGGTTTTCCACATGTCACTGGTTCAGTTTCGGCCTTTGAAAAACTTACCTGAGAAAGTACAGTCCGTTCCCTACCTGTCACTTTTTACGAAATTTCATTTGGAGCTTCCTAGCCCAAGTTATGACCTTTTTTCCTAGGTCACCTGTTTATGACTAAGATCTAGAAGAGGCATAAACCCTAGATTGTACAAATCATAACTCACAAAGTAAAACGAATTAGAAGTTTTGTTTCTTAAAAAAGGTACATGAGGATGTTATCTACGATCTGTAAAGGTTTCAGATCTTGAACTTTCTCCAAAATGGATTTATAGCAAAAGTGCTACGATGACTAGTTTTTTCTATATCAAGCCCTAGCTTCGCAAGTGCAACAAGTGTCATAAATGCCATACCATGCCTTCTTTCAGGCTAGCTCTGATACCATGTTAGTTTTTTCAGAAATTTCAATCTGATTTAGGATCTTAACTGAGAGAATAACATGTACAACATATCTACAACATATCAATCAAAGACACAATAATGCAAGCACACAAGAGACATAGAGTTTCACCGGGGAAAACCAAGAAGGTGAAAAACCCCGCAATTTTCTCAGAGATAGATAGAGCAATGATACAACCCAATTACAAGAGATAGTCCTCCTAGCAGCAAATTCTCCTCCTCCACAAGTGCGCCACTCTCCAATGAGAGTATGAGTGAGAAAGTGAATGATCAAATAGAGTGCCTCCCGCACTCTATTTATACTTGACTGGACTTGCCTAATAACCTTTACTAGGTTGGCCTTAACTTAACCACGTAACATAATGCTGACAGGGACGACCCCCAATAGGGTGGTATAATAACCCTTTGACCCACATGACTTATACAGGGCCGACCCCACCAAGGTGGTCTAATAACCCATCAAGTATAAGTTACGACACTTACAATATAAATGACGACACTTTCGTATAGAGGAATAATAACATCTCTATAGGAATACAATATACATATATGAAATACATTCCGAAGTTACAAATACATCAACACATTACTGTATTGGAAAAATAGGCATATTTCCTTTAAGAAATAAAAGCATCTATTTGTCTTCTGTGCGGTTAAAAATGACGATGTTTTCTGCTAGTATACTATCCAAACTATACTAATCTTATTTCTACGATAGATAGAATAAATACGAACAGTTTGTTCATAAAACATATGTAATAATTACAATTGTTACTTTACAAGAAGAGAGTTCAGTTATAAAGGGTCTGTGTAATGTTTTAAGACCAACCAAGTTACTGTTTAGCCGAAAGATTCTTTTGTTGAAAAGCAATACTGTTTGCAATTTAAGACATAGATAATTATAAATAGAAAAAGATAGTGAAGGGTTTAGAGAATGAATATAAATATTGTTTATAGATCAATCATTTAAATTTCTCTAATGCATATAATCATTCTGTTCTACCTAAACAACCCCTTCTGTACTAGAGTACTACACTGTTACCATGTGGGGAAAAATACAGAAAGGTGATTTTATAATCAATAATTATATCTTTACCAACTATATCATTCACATTGCATTTTAATTCATCAATACAATTTACAGAGATGGTATAATTATCAATTTAAACAAATATTTTTAAACAAAATAAGATGAATAGATAGACATTGCATTTCTATTTAATTAAATAACCTAGTAGAAGTAGAAAAGATAACACAATATGAACCTGGAACTGTAGAAGAAGAAACAAACAACCAAAGGAGCTCGTTCCACCCAACCAACTCCTGAAAATAGCTAAGATACTTGCCTTAGGAATCCCGAGCCTGTTCACTGAACCACTATGACTAAGATGTTGTGTGGAATAATGGAACAAGTTCCTTTGCAACTCAGCAGTAGTACTTAGCAACAACACTACTTGCCTTTAGCAATATTGAACTCAACAATGTGGCTGCACTAGTTCAGAATGCATACTTAGTTCACTCAGTCACTTCTAACTTTCCCCTCATCAAATCTCTTGTGCTTAGAAATTATCACAAGGTAAGAATGAACAGCCTCCTGCTGAATTTGATGGATAGATAAATAGCATTCCTAGGTCTTTTGGTCATTTTATTTCGGTAAATGAGCCACCTGCTCAGTTCCACTTTCTTGAGGAACATGACCACAAAAGTAGGCATGTTTCCTCCTGCAACAGTTACAAGTGAGTTGAGGATGCTTCCAAGTGTCAATTTGCTCTCCACCACAGTCCATTCCTCCTAGTGGGTCAGTGAACACTCATTCAACAGTCTCCTTTGGATATTTGTCTCTACTTTTATTTATTAATAATAAAATATTTAGAATAATTAATTACAGTTATCCATGACCCCACTTGGTCAATTGTCATAAAACTTTACAATAAAAATAAAATATAATGTTTTCTCAATAACATAAAATGTCTAGAACTTGGGGTATGTGACAGATGCAATGGCAAAATGAGCCACTGGGTGGCCTAGATATGATGTCCAATAAGCTGTTGTGGGACCAACAACTGCTGAAGGGCCATCCTGGGGTGAATTTAACCATTCCACCGATCCAGGCTCTCCCAGTAAAATGGGAGGTAGGTCTTTTGAAGTAGAAGTTTGTGCCTCTTCACCTTGTGGGGGATGGGAGGCAGGTGAATCTGGAGGGAACATATGTGCTCCAATATTCAAAGTGGGGTTTTCCACTTCAGTTGACACGACTGTGGCTTGTGGGTCCATCCTTACCCACGAAATTACCTCCTGGTTAAGGGGATATTTGGGTGGTAAGTTCTGAATCCTACGGGACCTTTTCCAAGGAAAGTAAGCCATAATGACTGAAACAACAGTTTCTCCTAGGGAAAGCTAAACAAAATAAAAGCAATCCAGACAAAAACCCTATGAAAACTAAGGCCACAAGCAAACTTATGTGATAAGAGTGGATTCAATAGTCTGTAACCTCACAGGATTGTCAATGCTTCATAAATCACTATATACTGCAGGGTCCAACAGTAAAACATGACAAGGAGGATTGGGACTGTACCCTTGCCTGAATACCCGATTACCTGGACGGTATGTGCACAGTAATCTCCCTGAGTGCCGTTCTCGGTGTATTGCTCTACCAAGCCGACCAAAAGGTTAAATCAGTTGGTATTAGGAGTCCTAATGGTGTCTCCCGATATACTCAAGGTACGTGGGAGCTCAAATCCGTAGTGGTGCTGTCTAATGCACAAGTGTATGGAAAGAGACCTTCCTATATACTACCGAGTACGCGAAACACCTTTCTATATACACCAAGTATGTGAAACACCTTTCGATATACGCCTAGTACACAAAGTACTTGGTGGGTACGTGAAAGAGCTTTGATATACTTGGTTGGTACATGAAAGAGATTCGATATACCGATAAGTACGTGGAAGACTGCAATACCCCCAGAATACAGTGCTGGCAAGTAACGACAACTGCCACGTTTTACAATGTCGGAACACGTCTCTAACTTACACACAAGTTACTAAAAATTTTACCCTAGTTCTACCTTTAATTTTATCTAGATGGTTAGGTGAATGCATGAGGTGAGTACATAATCGTAAACATAATGCAGGCCCTAACTACATGCAAAAAGTATTATTTTCTTTTGGTGAAGTCTATGTATGGGAAGGAGAAACTTCTTTCCAATGATTTTAATAGAGCAACACAATGCAACACAATCCCAAAATCTACCAAATTTGATAAAAAGTACTCTTTTTCGTATTCTGTTTTTCAAGCAAAACTCAAAAAATCAACAAGCATAATAACCAAATCCAAATATTTTCTTGTCTTTTCGAATCAAAACTTAAGAGATGAAAAGAGATAAATTTCCTATCTAGAGCACTCTCACTTTTTCAATTTCGCTATGATGGCTCAAAAATAACAAAACAAAAAATGCATACAATTTTCTCAAGCATGGAGTCAATTTTGTAAAGAAACTTGATCTGATTCGAATTCTTCAAGAAAATGATTGATTCATAGTTCTCGAAAAACACAAATGATTAATTCTTCTTCAAACTTTCCCAAAAGATTATTGAATGACAATTCCAATGCATGAAGTAATTTCTACAACAATTTCCAAATATACTTGAAAATAGTGAAAATGGTGCACTTTCATTTTCCAATGATATGCCAAGATAACAACTGGCTAATATTGATATTTTTAAGCATGGATAACTGAAAAGAACATTGATTTGCAACACTCTAAAACTCGGGAAATCTCAAGCAAAAGACAAGCACTCAAATGGACCGAAAACACTTCAAAACACTCAAAACACTCAATCAAACAACTGAATGCAAACAAAACTAAGGTGACAAGTGTAAAAAGCGATTCTGGGTTCAGATCGAATGCAAGGATCAGATCAGGTGAGGAGAGGGAAGATGGAAGGTCTAAGTGGATGAAGATGGGGAAACCAAGGTGTCCACCACTATCAAGCTTAATTTTTTCAAAAAATGAGACCCAATACAACTCACACAACCAAACACTTTAAACACACTGATCAACAGGAAGTATTTGACTGGATCTTGCAGCACAGAAGGGGTCTGCACACCAAACAAAAAATAAAATAAAAAAGATGGAGGGGGATTCCCACATGTCAATTTTGACAGATCGGCGCAGTCTGTGTGTATACATGTGTATACACAGAGCGACCGTCGCAGTTTACTAGCACGGGAAATGCGACGATGTTGCAGTATACCAGTGGATGGGTTGCGACGACAGGCCAACAGACATAGAAGCACAGGTCAAATAAAATCTCTGGTTGCACTGCCCAGGTGCAATGAATGAGATCCAAGTTCAAGAATGAACAAATATCCAAACAATGAGCAATAAAATGGTTTGAAAATTGTGAGCACAGACTGAGAGGAGGACTATAGACTCTTCAAAGTGAAGATCTGATGGTGAAAAAGACTTAGGAGCTAAAATAAAGTGGCTTGCAAAAGAAATCAACTGAAAATGAAATTCAAATTGAAAAATACAAACAAAGAATCTACTCCCCAGGGAGGCGCCATAAAATTTGTTTGACAGACAATCTACCAAGAGCGGACTCGAGGCCTAATCTCCCTAGCTCAACGTGAGTCTAGAACAAATAGAGACAGAACATAAATAACTCTCCTAGATCTAATTAGAGATCAAGGAACTAGATGCTCTTACCCTTTGAATCGTTGATCCTCTCTCCTTGAATGTTGCTCCAAAGCTTGATAGTCTTCAGATCTGAGCTGAGAATCTTGTCAAGACAACACAACAACATAAGCAGTAAAATAACATCTACACAATAATAGATCTAAGTAAGCAGTTAAGCAGGAAAACTACACAATATATCATTAACACAATGAGATTGGTGAAAAGCACTTATATTACTGTATTAGAAGGGAAATACATAGGATGAAGATATTACAACCAATGACTTAACGTAGCAATCATTCTCCACTCAAGCCAATGCCAAAGCCTCCAAAGGGATGATGGATCTCTCAAGAATGAGTATGGATCTCTCCTAAGCTAATTTCACCAACAATTAGATACTATAGACTTCCTCCCCCTTGGAATGGGAGAGAGCTTCACTTATATAGGACTAAGTGGATAGGGTAGGTTGAGATATGGTAGGAGAGAGATAGGGGATCCTTCCAAGAGGTTAGGAACCAAAAGCCGTATTGACATAGCAGCATCAATGATGATGACGATGATCTAGAGAAGAAGATTTGTGCTAGAAGACTTGTGTCGAGAAATTCCTTCCTAGTTAAGAGGGAGTGTTGATGTATATGTAACTTCGGAATGTATTTCACATATATGTATATTGTATTCCTATAGAGATTTTATTATTCCTCTATACAGAAGTGTTTGTATTCCTATAAAGATGTTATTATTCCTCTATACGGAAGTGTCATCATTTATATTGTAAGTGTCGTAACTTATACTTTATGGGTTATTAGACCACCCTATTGGGGGTCGGCCATGTGGGTCAGAGGGTTATTAGACCACCTTATTGGGTGTCGGCCCAGTCAACATTGTGTTATGTGGTTAAGTTGAGGCCGACCTAGTAAAGGTTATTAGGCAAGTCAAGTCAAGTATAAATAGAGTGCGGGAGGCACTCTATTTTATCATTCTATTCTCACACACACTCTTTGGGAGAGTGGCTCACTTGTGGAGGAGGAGAATCTTCTTTTAGGAGATATCTATCTCTTATGCTTGGGTTGTATCATTTCTCTATCTATCTCTGAGGAAGTTATTGGGGTTTTTCACCTTTATGGTTTTCCCCAAGTAAACTCTGTGTCTCTTGTGTGCTTGCAGTATTGTGTCCATGATTGATATGCTGTAGATATGATGTACATGTTGTTCTCTCAATTAAGATCCTAGATCATATTGATGTAAATTCTAAAAAAATAACATGGTATCAGAGCTAGCATGAAAGAAGGCATGGTATGGCATGTATGACACTTGTTGCACTTGCGATGCTAGGGCTTGATATAGAAAAAAACAAGTCATCGTAGAACTTTCGCTATAAATCCATTTTGGAGAAGTTTTCGGATCTGAAACTTTTACAGGTCAAATATTAGATCCCCATGTACCTTGTGGCCAAAGGAAAACTTCTAATTCGTTGTACTTTGTGTTTTATGATCTGTACAATCTAGGGTTTCTGCCTCTTCCAGATCTGAGTCATAAACATGTGACCTAGGAAAAAAGGTCATAAATTGGGCTAGGAAGCTCCAAATGAAATTTCGCAAAAAGTGACAGGTAGTGCACGGACTTTAATTTCGCAGATAACGTTTTCAGAGGCCGAAACTGAACCAGTGACACATGGCATGCCATACAAGTTCGATCTCCTGTTTTATCCCATAAACAGGTCACATTGCGACACTTGGCATAACTCTCTCTCAGAGAATCCAATTGAGGTCAGACTTGTGGGGTTGGAAATATGACATGTCGGGATACCACAGGTAGAAGTGTCATACCCTGTGGATCGGAAAGTTTGGAGTTACACCAGAAACAATCAGGTGCATATTTATGTCAAAACAAAATTATTTTTGAGTACCTTCATTCATGGCGCTGGGAATTAGGGTTTTGGAGAAAGTTGGTATTTTTGTAATTAGAGACCACGGTTGAATGCTACTCATCAAAATCAATTTTTTTGGTTGGGTAGAAGGCCGAGCTTGATCAAACCCTAGTTCGAGACTTTGATTGGAAAAATGTAAAATTAGGGCTTCTACAAAAGTTGGAATTTTTGAAGGCTGTGACCACGGCTGGAAGATCCTCAGAAAAATCAAAGTTTAGAGCTTTGGATCGAACCTTTTGGTTGGGCACAAGGGTGGGTTTTATCAAACCCTAGTTTGGGATCCTATCAAGAAGATCCTGAATTTTCAAAGGCAATTTTGAGGGGTGAAACTTTGCAGTTTTCAAATTCTGAGTATACGGGCTTGATCAGCTCATCAAGGCACATCTTTCTATCCTTTCAGAAGTTTGAAATTCAAAGTTTGAATTTTTAGCGTTTCTCTAACAAACCCTAATCCAGCTCCAAATCCATTTCCTGCAAATCAAGTGGATTGGGTTAATCCTAGAAGAGAATGGATTGGTCACCTGCATAAGTGAAGAAGTTCCTGTTTCAGAGGGAGATGAGGCTAAGGCCTTACATAAGAAGATTACAAGCAATCTCGACAGGTATGACTTATCCGGGTATTTTTTGAGATTTATTCATGATTAAGTTTATGGTATGTTTGTCTTCATATTATTACGGTTCGTACAATCTTGATTAAATTTAGACTTGTCGTATCACCTTAATAAAATTATGAATGCATGATAGAAGATATTAATTGATTAGGGTGTTGACACTTATGATTGTACTAATGCATTATGGTGTTGCATGAGGTTTATGTTGTCCACTAACATGAAAGGTACACCAAGACAGACAAATAATGTTCTAGTTCAAGAACATATGATCATGGTGACATGAAGACAAAGATTCATCCATTGTCACTGATCACTTAGAAGATATATTTACGAGGTATGTATAACTTGGTTCTATAATGGTTAACCTATGAGATATGAAGGTTACTAGCACAAGTCACGAAGACATCATGTGGGTATGTTAGACAATAACTAGCTAACATATTAATCCAGGTATGTTTTTCCTATATCAAGTTAGAATCCTACCTTGTAATATGATCTCTTATATAAGTATACATGGCATGATTGATAATGATTTCTCATAGGTTTGAATAATCATGGGTGTATGCATATTATGTTTCTTTTCTTAATTGATGATATGACTAACCAGAAGAGTCATGAAAGTATAGGTTTGAGTAATCATGGGTTTATGCATATTATGTTTCTTACTTTAATTTATGATATGACTAACCATAAGAGTCCTTGAATACTAATTCTTATTATTTCTGTTTGAAATAATCATGACTATACATGTTTAAGATTATTGTGTTTTGATAGTATGACTATCATGACTATATACTAATAAATGTATGATTATGTATGAGATCTCGAGGATATCACAATAATGATACTTGTAAGCATGCATAGTGATAGAGGATGGATATAAGTTCAAGGACAGGTAATCCAGGAAGCAAAGATCAAGAGGGAGCACACTCCAGTAGTTTCTGTAAGGATGCAAATATTCAGAGGGAGTTGACCACTTCTCACAATTCACATCATAATGGAGTTACAGAAAGGAAGCAAAAAATGAGAGGGAGTCAACCCTACAACCAAACAAAGATAAGTATTTTAATTGTCATTTCTTGCATATTTGTTTGTTTAAATAATACTGTTCAAGGATGTATATGCTTATGTTCCTAGACTTAGGTTGTGTATTATGCATATTAGAATAATTGCATTAATGAACAGTATACTACTAATATGCATGTAATGGGTAAGTGGCCTATGACACTGTTCAACATTCCATTGCTACTTATCTAGAATGAAACCTCTTTGCTGACATGTTGGGAGTAGTGCAAACTCTTAACAATGTTCTGGTAGAGATTGGAATGCATCTAGAAAGTTACAGGATATGGATGAATGTTGTATTGAAGCATTGGCTAAAATAATTGCATGACTGTATGACATATTTCTTTATGTGTAAGAATTTGTTTTGAAAACTATGAGATGTTTCTAATCATGCAATTTAACTTGTTTTGTAGGAAAGATCGTATAACTTCACCTACAAAAGAAGGACTACAACATTTGCTCTAGCAACAAAGATATCTATTGAAGATATTGAAGTTCCCAGGATCTGGGATGAAGTAATGGAAGAATGCCATGATCAGTCGATCATGAAGAATGATGTTTGGGATGCAGTACCAAGACCTGAAGGGAAGTCTGCTGTGACTTCCAAATGGATCTATAAGATCAAGCATGCTGCAGATTGTAGTATGGAGAAATACAAAACGAGGTTTGTAGCTCGTGGCTTCTCCCAGAAAAAAGGGATTGAGTATGAAGAGACTTCTACACATATAACCAGGCACACTTCCATCAGATCAGTACTTGCTCTGGCTGAAGTGATGAAATGGAAGATACACCAGATGGATGTCATGACAACTTTCTTGAATGGTGCAGTCAAAGAGGAAGTGTATGTGGAGCAGCCACTTGGTTTTGAGACACATGAAGGGAAGTCATATATGTGCAGAACTTGGTATGGTAGGATAGACAACTTTCTATCCAGTTTGGGCTTTACCAAGAGTAAAGCGGATTCCAACCTTTACTACAAGGTTGAGGAAGGAAATCCAGTGATACTACTTTTGTATGCGGATAACCTGTTTGTTACAGGTGAGGATAGATTGATTGCCGACACGCAGTGGAAGCTTGCTTCCGAGTTCGAGATGAAGAACTTGTAGATGATGCACTACTTTCTAGGTATGGAAGTGTGGCAGAGTGCAGATGGAATCTTCCTTGGACAAAGGAAGTTTGTAGTAGAGATCCTGAATAGGTTCGGGATGATGGACTGCAAGGACATGGCCACACCTATGGCATCGAACCTGAAGCTTCTGTGTGATGCTTCATCTGAGCTGGTTGATGTCACGGTGTATCGTCTAATCATTGGGTCCTTGATGTACCTGACGAACATGAGACCAGATATTTGCTTTGCGGTGAACACATTGAGCTAGTTCCTGATAGATCCGAGGAGTGTTCACCTGGTTGCTGTAAAGCATATTCTGAGGTACCTGAAGGGTACAATTGATTATGGGCTCAAGTATGATGCGAATCAAAAGTTGAACCTGCAGGGCTATGTTGATTCAAATTGGGAAGGCAGTGCTGCAGATAGGAAGAGCACATCTGGGTGCTGCTTCAGTATGGGATTAGGTGTGATCTCTTAGTTTAGCAGGAAGCAGTCTTGTGTAGAACTGAGTACAGCCAAAGCAGAGTATGTTGCAGCTTGTTCGGCTAGTTGTGAGACAGTATGGCTCCGGAAGCTATTGTCTGAGTTATTTGATCTCCCTCTGGAGGCTACTGGTATCTTTTGTGACAACCAGAGTTGTGTGAAGCTGCCTGAGAACCCGGTGTTCCACGACAGGTCGAAACACATTGAGATCAAATATCACTATATCAAGGATATGGTGTAGAGAGGAGCAGTGAAGCTCCTGTATGTTGCGACGGATGAGCAGATTGCAGATGTACTAACAAAGCCACTAGCCAGAGTGAAGTTCGAGTACTTCAGAGAGAGGCTTGGTGTTCTTTAGATTGACGACATTTTGAGGAAGAAGTGATGGAAACATTTGCTAAAGCCATTCCAAGCATGTTGGAAAGAGGATCCTTCACATGGATGTGGATGTAAGCGCTGGATGATGAGCATCAGGACGATGCTTCAGTTACTGCTCTATATTTGTATGCATCATGTTGGATGCTAGATATGATCAGTTGGATCATTTATGTTTGTATGCATCATGTTGGATGCTGGATATGATTAGTTGGATCATTTATGTATGTATCATCATGTTGGATGCTGGATATGATCAGTTGGATCATTTATGTATGTATCATCATGTTGGATGCTGGATATGATCAGTTGGATCATTTATGTATGTATGCATCATGTTGGATGCTGGATATGATCAGTTGGATCATTTATGTATGTATGCACCATGTTGATGCTGGATATGATCAGTTGGATCATGTGTATGTATTGTTGATGTATATGTAACTTCGGAATGTATTTCATCAGTGTATTATATATATATTTATTGTACCCTTATAAGAGATGTGTTATTCCTCTATAAGGAAGTGTCGTCATGTGGATTGACAAGTGTCGCAAGTGTGTGTACTTGCCGATGGGTTATTAGACCACCTTATGGGGTCTGCCCTAATTAATATATAATATAATGTGGATGTACTCAAGTAGACAAGTCGGCCCCAGTAAGTCACTGGGCAAAAAGGTGAGTATAAATAGAGATAGGAGATCTCTATTTTACTCACTCGGAAAAGTATCTATCTCTCTCTCTGAAAAGTGGCGCACTAGTGAGGAGGAGGAGGATCATCTGCTAGGAGACTATCTCAGTGTTGTTTGGTTGTATTTTGGTTGAGCCATTGCTCTCTCTATCTCTGAGGAAGTTGTGGGGTTTTTCACCTTAGGGTTTTCCCCACGGAAACTCTGTGTCTCTTGTCTCTATGCTTTTGATTCTTGTGATGCTTGTGATGCTTGTCATATTATGATTGTCATGCATTGATATACTGTAGATGTTATTCTCTCAGCAAAGATCCTATAGTATTGTAATTAATACTGAAAATTTAACATGGTATCAGAGCTTAACTGAGAAGAAGACATTTTGCAGTGACGGAAGCTTGTATTCCTTGTTTATTGGGTTTCTCTCCACAGATTTTTGAAATTCAGTATAGTAGATTGGATCTACTCATCAAGGCGCATCTATCTATCCAATCAGAATTCAGTTCCGAGCATTTTCAGATTTGGCCCTAAAAATTAGGGTTTCCACAAAAATAGGAATTTCTGGAAACTGAAGGCATAGCTGGAAGCTCCTTGCAAAAATCGAAGGTTTGAGCTTTGGATCGAGATTTTTGGCTGGGTAGATCTCCGGGAAACTCAAACCCTAATTCAGGGCTCTCCCTAGTGAACCCGAGAGGACAAAAAGGAAATTTTGAAGAGCAAGACTTTGCTGATCTCAAATTCTGAATGTACTAGGCTGATCACCTCTCCAAGGCGCATCTTTCTATCCTTTCGAAATTTTGAAATTCACATTTTGAATTTTTAGGGTTTCTCTAACAAACCCTAATCCGGGACTAGATCCGGTTTTCAGCACTTCAAGTGGTAAGTCCTAAATCTTTTCTATTTCCATTTGAAGTACTCTTAAAGATGTATCTCCACACTAATCTTGAGGATAAGCTTGAAGGGGCTGACAACTTCCGAGCCTGGAAGTATAGGATTGGGTTAATCCTGGAAGAGAATGAGTTGGACTCATATGTGAAAGAAGACATCCCTATCCCAAAGGATGAAGAAGCCAAGGCATTGCACAAGAAGAAATTGGTCAAGGCAAAGAGAATCATTGCTGATTCTATCAAAGACCATCTCATACCTCATGTGTCTTCTCTTAAGACACCCAAAGAGATGTTTGAATCCTTGACCAAGCTATTTGAAGGAAAGAACATAAATCGGAAGATGACCCTGCGGAACCAATTGAAAGCAGTGAAGTTTCAGAATGGAGAAACCATTCAATCTTACTTTTCAAGGGTCTCCCAGATCAAGGAACAATTAGAAGCAGTAGATGAAATGGTGGAGAATGGTGAAGTGGTGATGACCACTCTAAATGGCCTACCCAGGTCATGGGATTCCTTTATTCAAGGAATTTGTGCAAGGAAGAAATTGATCTCCTTCAATAGATTGAGGGAAGAATGCTCTCAAGAAGAAGCTAGACTCATAGCTCGTGAGGAAAAGATGGGAGGAGAAGATCAAGCTCTTGCAGCTCACACCAAGAGAAGCAAAACCAAGAAGGATCACTCTCACCACAAAAGATTCCATCAAAAGAGTAAGAAGGACCTAAGATGCTTCACATGCAATGAGAAGGGTCACTTTGCTTCAGATTGTCCCAAGAACAAAAGGGATAATAACAACAACTCTAGTAAGAAGAAGAAGGGCAGCAAAAGAAGGTTTCATGCTCATGCTGCCGAAGATGATGAACCTCCAAAGAAGAAGGCTAGGGAAGAAAGTAGTAGTGATGATGACTCATCAAGTGAAGAAGAATATGTTCTAATTTCTGCTCTTACAGGTACCATCTCCCATGGATGTAATGATTGGTTGATTGATAGTGGGGCTTCCAAACACATGACTGGGTTTAAAGAATCCTTTGTGAACCTATCTGAACATGAATCACCCCATAAGGTGAAACTTGGGGATGATTATCAATACCCAATCAAAGGAAGTGGTGAAGCCTCCTACAACCTAGATTCTGGAAAATCATTGAAGATGAAGGAAGTACTTTATGTACCTGGGCTCAAGAAGAACTTACTCTCCATTTCTGCATTAGATGCAAAAGGTATGAGGGTTGCATTTGTGGATGGCCAAGTCCTAATGTGGCCAAAGGGAAAGACCATAGATGATGCAGTAGTGATTGGAAAGCAAGAGGGAGGTTTGTACAATTTGAAGGGACAACCTGAACATGCCATGGTGACATAAATACAAAGATTCATCCATAGTCATGGATCACATAGAGGTATGTATAATTTGTTTTTGCAAAAGTTAACTAATAAGTTATGCAGGTCATTGAAGAGAACAAGAACACATTGCTAGACATAACTAGCAAATATGGTGACCAGGTATGTGTTTCTTATATCATAGGATCTATCATATAAGTATGCATGGCATGATTGATGATGATTGTTCATAAAGTCATAAGTTTGAATAATCATGGGCATATGCATATTATGTGTCTTACCTTAATTAATAATATGACTAACCAGAAGAGTCATAGGTTTGAGTAATTACAGGTTTAGACATGATATGTTTCTTATGATATGACTAACCATAAGAGTCCTATATAAACCTTGAATGCTAATGCTTATTATTTCTGTTTGAAATAATCATGACTATACATACTTGAGATTATTGTGTTTTAATGAATGTATGATTTTGTATGAGATCACAAGGATAACACAATCATGATACTAATAAGCATGCATAGGGACCAAGGATGAATATGAGTTCAAGAATAGGTAATCCAGGAAGCAAAGATCAAGAGGGAGCACACTCCAGTGGTTTCTGCAAGGGTGCAGATATTCAGAGGGAGTTGTCCATCTCTCTACATTCCACAACAAGAAGGTGTAGAAGGACTCCAGCAGCCCCTGCAAGGAAGAAAAGACTCAGAGGGAGTCCACCCAACAAACAAACAAAGATAAGTATTTTAATTTTCTTGCATATTTGTTTGCTTAAATAAAATTGTTCAATGATGTATATGCTCATGTTCCTAGACTTAGGATATGTATTGTGCATATTAGAATGATTGAATTAATGAACAGTATACTACTAATATGCATGTGTTGGGTAAGTGGCCTATGGCACTGTACAACATTCCATTGCTACTTATCTAGAATGAAACCTCTTTGCTGACATGTTGGGAGTTGTGCACACTCTTAACAATGTTCTGGTAGAGATTGGAAGGCATCTAGAAAGTTACGGGATATGGATAAATGTTGTATTGAAGCATTGGCTAAGATAATTGCATGACTGTATGACATATTTCTTCATGTGTAAGAATTTGTTCTGAAAATTATGAGATGTTTATAATCATGCAATTTAACCTGTTTTGTAGGAAAGACCGTATATCTTCACCTACAAAAGGACTACAACATTTGTTCCAGCAACAAAGATATCTATTGAAGATATTGAAGTTCCCAGGATCTGGGATGAAGAAATGGAATGCCATGATCAGTCGATCATGAAGAATGATGTTTGGGATGCAATCCCAAGAGCTAAAGGGAAGTCTGTTGTGACTTCCAAATAGAACTTTCAGATCAAGCATGTTGCAGATGGCAGCATAGAGAAATATAAAAGTGATGAAATCGAAGATACACCAGATGGATTCAAGACAGCTTTCTTGAATGGTGTAGTTGAAGAAGAAGCAACCACTTGGTTCTGAGACACATGATAGGAAATCATATATGTGCAGAACTTGGTATGGTGAAGATAGATTGATTGCCGACACGCAGCGGAAGCTTACTACCGAGTTCAAGATGAAGAACTTGGGGATGATGCACTATTTGTTTTTGGCATGGAGGTGTGGCAGAGTGCAGAAGGAATCTTCCTTGGACAAGGGAAGTATGCAGTAGAGATCCTGAAGAGGTTCGGGATGATGGATTGCAAGGCCATGGCCACACCTATGGCATCAAATCTAAAGCTTCTATGTGATGCTTCATCTGAGCCGGTTGATGTCTCTTTGTATCGTCAGATGATTGGGTCCTTGATGTACATGACGAACACGAGACCAGACATTTGCTTTGCTGTGAACACATTGAGCCAGTTCCTGACGGATCCGAGGAGTGTTCACCTGGTTGCTGTAAAGCATGTTCTGAGGTACCTGAAGGGTACAGTGGATTATGGGCTCAGGTATGAGGTGAATCAAAAGTTTAACCTGCAGGGTTATGTTGATTCAGATTGGGCTGGCAGTGCTGCAGATAGGAAGAGCACATCTGGGTGTTGCTTCAGTATGGGATCAGGTGTGATCTCTTGGTTTAGCAGGAAGCAATCCTGCGTAGCACTGAGTACAGCTGAGGCAGAGTATGTTGCAGCCTGCTCAACTAGTTGTGAGGCAGTATGGCTACGGAATCCACTGTCTGAGTTATTTGATCTCCCATTGGAGGCTACTGGTATCTTCTGTGATAACCAGAGTTGTGTGAAGCTGTACGAGAACCCAGTGTTTCATGACAGGTCGAAACACATAGAGATCAAATATCACTATATCAGGGATATGGTGCAGAGAGGAGCTGTGAAGCTTCTGTATGTTGCGACGGACAAGCAGATTGCAGATGTGCTGACGAAGCCACTAGCCAGAGTGAAGTTCGAGTACTTCAGAGAGAGGCTTGGCGTTCTTCAGATCAAGGACACTTCGAGGAAGAAGTGATGGACACATTTGCTGAAGCCATTCCAAGCATGTTGGAAGGAGGATCCTTCACATGGCTGTGGATGTAAGCGCTGGATAATGGGCATCAGGATGATGTTCTGGTTTCTGCTGGATATGATCAGTTGGATCATTTTTATGTATGTATGTACGCATCATGTTGGATGCTGGATATGATCAGTTGGATCATTTATGTATGTATGCATCATATTGGATGCTGGATATGATCAGGTGGATCATTTATGTATGTATCATGTTGGATGCTTGGACCATGTATCTGTATATGTATCAGGTGGATACATTGTATGATCAGGTGGATAATGTATGGTGATATGTATATGTATCAGGTAGATACTTGGTATGCATCAGGTGGATGCATTGATGATCAGGTGGATCATGTATGATGATATGTATCAGGTAGATACTTGGTATGCATCAGGTGGATGCATTGATGATCAGGATGATCATGGATGATGAGCTTCAGGATGTTGCTCCAGATGACATGCAACAGGATGTTGCAGTGATGATCAGGATGATCATGGATGATGAGCTTCAGGATGTTGCTCCAGATGACATGCAGCAGGATGTTGCAGTGATGATCAGGATGATCATGGACGATGAGCTTCAGGATGTTGCTCCATATGACATGCAGCAGGACGTTGCAGTGATGATGATCAGGACGATCATGAGTACATCAGGATGATGTATGGTGAGTATCAGGTTGATACTCTATGGCCGTGGATCAGGTTGTGCAGATGAGCATGTTTGGGAGATCCTATAGGTCGGAGTTGTGTACCCGTAATAGCCTGGGATGCTCTTTCGAGACATTGCTCTGGGAGGACATGTAATAGCGCCCTGGGAGATCTCAGGTCGGAGTTGTGTACCTGTAACATCCTGAGATGCTCTTGCGAGGTTTTTTCCTATGGCAAGTAATTTGGGCCCTGGGAGATTTTAGGTCGGAGTTGTGTACCCGTAACATCCTGAGATGCTCTTGCGAGGTTTTGCCATGACCACATGTAATTTGTGCCCTGGGAGATTTCAGGTCGGAGTTGTGTACCCGTAACATCCTGAGATGCTCTTGCTAGGTTTTGTGGTGGACCACATGTAATTTGTGCCCTGGGAGATTTCAGGTCGGAGTTGTGTACCCGTAACATCCTGAGATGCTCTTTCGAGGTTTTGTGGTGGGGTCACATGTAATAGCGCCCTGGGAGATCCTACAGGTTGGAGTTGTGTACCCGTAACATCCTGGGATGCTCTTTCGAGGTTTTGTGACGCAAGTAATCAGTCCTGAGGATTCCACAGTATGGCCAGTGATGATGAAGACCTGCAGGTGGTGGGCCTACATCCAGTATGAAAAAGGACTGGCTCTGTAGAACTTCCTATGACGAGTAGAGACAGAGATTGGATGAGATAGCAGCAGCAGTGACGATGCATCGATGATGATGATCCAGAGAAGAAGACTTGTCTAGCAGATCTGTGTCGAGAAATACCTTCCTAGTTAAGAGGGAGTGTTGATGTATATGTAACTTCGGAATGTATTTCATCAGTGTATTATATATATATTTATTGTACCCTTATAAGAGATGTGTTATTCCTCTATAAGGAAGTGTCGTCATGTGGATTGACAAGTGTCGCAAGTGTGTGTACTTGCCGATGGGTTATTAGACCACCTTATGGGGTCGGCCCTAATTAATATATAATATAATGTGGATGTACTCAAGTAGACAAGTCGGCCCCAGTAAGTCACTGGGCAAAAAGGTGAGTATAAATAGAGATAGGAGATCTCTATTTTACTCACTCGGAAAAGTATCTATCTCTCTCTCTGAAAAGTGGCGCACTAGTGAGGAGGAGGAGGATCATCTGCTAGGAGACTATCTCAGTGTTGTTTGGTTGTATTTTGGTTGAGCCATTGCTCTCTCTATCTCTGAGGAAGTTGTGGGGTTTTTCACCTTAGGGTTTTCCCCACGGAAACTCTGTGTCTCTTGTCTCTATGCTTTTGATTCTTGTGATGCTTGTGATGCTTATCATATTATGATTGTCATGCATTGATATACTGTAGATGTTATTCTCTCAGCAAAGATCCTATAGTATTGTAATTAATACTGAAAATTTAACATGTATCTGTATATGTATCATGTGGATACATTGTATGATTAGGTGGATCATGTGTATGTATCTGTATATGTATCAGGTGGATACATTGTATGATCAGGTGAATCATGTGTGTTGATATGTATCAGGTATGATCAGGTGGATCATGTATTTGTATGTGTATTAGGTAGATACATTGTATGATCAGGTAGATCATGTATGATGATATGTATCAGGTAGATACTGTGTATGCATCAGGCAGATGCATTGTATGATCAGGATGATCATGGATGACGAGCTTCAGGATGTTGCTCCAAATGACATGCATCAGGACGATGCAGTGATGATGATCAGGATGATCATGTGTACATCAGGATGATGTGTGGTGAGTATCAGGTTGATACTCTGTGGCTGTGGAACAGGTTGTGCAGATAAGCATGTAATTATGGGAGGACATATAATTTGTACATAATGATGATGTATGGTGAGTATCAGGTTGATACTTTATGGCCGTGGAACAGGTTGTGCAGATGAACATGTAAGTAGACCTGGGAAATCTGGACATGATGAAAAAGGCCTTAGATTCTCTTTCGAGGCATTGCTCTGGGATGGCATATAAGTAGACCTGGGAGATCTGGACAAGATGAAAAAGGTCTCAGATGCTCTTTCGAGGCATTGCTCTGGGATGGCATATAAGTAGACCTGGGAGATCTGGACGGGATGAAAAAGGCCTCAGATGCTCTTTTGAGGCATTGCCATGACCACATGTAATAAGTCTTGGAGATCTGGATAGGATGAAAAATGCCTTAGATTCTCTTTAGGGTTCTTGCTTGGAAAGACACTCTTTCAAGGTTTTGTGGTGACCACATGTAATAAGTCCTGGAGATCTGGACAGGATGAAAAAGGCCTCAGATGCTCTTTAGGGTTCTTGCTTGGAAAGACAGTCTTTTAAGGTTTTGTGGTGGGAGTCACATGTAATAAGTCCTGGAGATCTGGACAGGATGAAAAAGGCCTCAGATGCTCTTTAGGGTTCTTGCTAGTCAATAGACTCCTTTAAGGTTTTGTGACAGTCACATGTAATAAGTCCTGGAGATATGGATAGGATGAAAAAGGCCTCAGATGATCTTTAGGGTTCTTGCTAGTCAAGAGACTCTTTTAAGGTTTTGTGACGCACGTAATAAGTCCTTAGGATTCCACAGTATGGCCAGTGATGATGAAGACCTGCAGGTGGTGGGCCTACATCCAGTATGAAAAAGGAATGGCTCTGTAGAACTTCCTATGACAAGTAGATTCAGAGATTGATTGAGATAGCAGTAACAATGATGATGACGATGATTCGATGACGATGATCTAGAGAAGAAGACTTGTGCTAGAAGACCTGTGTCGAGAAATACCTTCCTAGTTAAGAGGGAGTGTTGATGTATATGTAACTTCGGAATGTATTTCACATATATGTATATTGTATTTCTATAGAGATGTTATTATTCCTCTATACATAAGTGTTTGTATTCCTATAGAGATGCTATTATTCCTCTATATGAAAGTGTTGTCATTTATATTGTAAGTGTCGTAACTTATACTTGATGGGTTATTATACTACCCTATTGGGGGTCGGCCATGTGGGTGAAAGGGTTATTAGACCACCCTATTGGGTGTCGGCCCAGTCATCATTGTGTTATGTGGTTAAGTTGAGGCCGACCTAGTAAAGGTTATTAAGCAAGTCAAGTCAAGTATAAATAGAGTGCGGGAGGAACTCTATTTTATCATTCTATTCTCACACACACTCTTTGGGAGAGTGGCGCACTTGTGGAGGAGGAGAAGCTGCTGCTAGGAAATGTCTATCTCTTATGCTTGGGTTGTATCATTGCTCTATCTATCTCTGAGGAAGTTATTGGGGTTTTTCACCTTTATGGTTTTCCCCAAGTAAACTCTGTTTCTCTTGTGTGCTTGCATTATTGTGTCCATGATTGATATGCTATAGATATGCTCTACATGTTTTTCTCTCAGTTAAGTTCCTAGATTAGATTGAAGTAAATTCTGAAAAACTAACACATAAGTCTCCTATTGATTTAATATGTGACAATTAGAGTGCAATTCAGCTTGCATACAATGCAATGTATCACTCCAAAACTAAACACATTGATTTGGATACTCATTACATTAGATATCTTGTTGTGGATAGCATTATTTGTTTGGAGTATTGTCCCACAGAAAAGCAAGCAGATGATATCTTGACCAAATCCATGACATAGGAAAAATTTGTGCATCTTTGCAGTTTGTTGGGTATGCGGGAAGTTGTCATCAATGGGGATAGTTGATGTAATGAAATATTCCTCCTTCTATGTGTTGTTCTCCCAATAATCATTAAGGGGGAGTGTTGGAATGCGTAATTTTAATAATTTATTGTATAATGATGTCTAGTTGATGCTGTAAGATGTCATAACTAACATTGGAAGGAAAATTCAAACAAAATAACTCCTAATATTATAATATTGAGTTATCCCACATTTATAACGGAGAAAAATACCCCTTTTACCATTCATTATATAAAGAGGTGGAAAACCATTTATCCCACATGTTAAAGAGGGATGTTATTCTTCTATACCTCTTGCTATATAATAGAGGCGAGGGGGAGCATTTGTGAAACATGTTGAAAAACATTGTATCATTGTGATTATATTTGTAATACTTTGGGATAGCATGTGTGGAGTCAAGATCAAGTTGTAGTGTTGGAGATATTTTTAGGAATAAGAAGATTTTTCCCTTCCAATAGATGTTTCCCCATTTGGGATTTTACCATGTATATCTGGTGTTCTCTTGTCTATTCTCTTATCTCCATTTTTATTTACGTTCTTTGTTGTTTGGTTAGATAGAAGGCTATAATAGTTCATGCTATACATGTTTTGTATTGTTGTATAATTTTCTCATATTCTCAATATTCTAATACTTAGGGAAAATAATCACAAATAAACCCAAGACACAATATTAGGCATTAAAGCACACTTTCCCATTAAGCTTATGCACATATTTATACAATGAGATGAACCTTGGGTTCATCTTCCAAGGCGTCTCTTGGACTCCGCATGGCCTTTCCTATTCACCTATGAGACTTGAAGCTAATAGTTGCATAACCTTGAGGATTAGGTTTCTAACAATCCCCCCAATTAATATGAAGGGGTGTGTATGAGTCCAAGAAAAGAGAGTTGAATAATTGGAAGTGCACAACTGCCAAAGGCTGAACATCTCCAACTTGACAATCCGAATTTTCCAAGCATGCTAGCAAATGTTGACATCTTTTGATAAATGTAAGTGCTCTCTGAATTGGTTGTTTTGGCTAACCACAAACCAAAAGGGAAAGAAGAAGTTGACATATTCTACTTAGTGGGTGGTTTAAGGATGACCAAAAACTCTCGAACTTGGTGGAAAATTCGGTTCTCACTTAGAGATTCTCTCTGGGACTTCACATGAAGGATCAACAGTTCCTTTGGAAATTGGTGGTTTGGGGACCACCATCTAATGCGTAGCAGAAGCTGAAATATTCTACTAAATGGGTGGTTTTAGGTTAACCACAAACTCTAGAGCTCATTGGTACATGGATTTGAATCTGGTTCAGGCTCACTTGTTTCTGACAGTCCATCATTTACCCCTGTCAAGAACAAAGTGACGAGTGGAAAATATCAGGGTGGTTATAAGTGTCAAAACTTGACACAAAATATCACGACCTAATGATTTTTTGGAGCATGGATATATTTCTATCTTCTAGCTATAGATCTAAATATGGCATCTGAATTTGGCTGTGGATTAGGATTGCTTGTTCCATATCGCTTGAATAAGGTCACGATTACTTATTGTCAGATCGATAAGACTTCAAAACTTGAAACCTTAATATTGATTCACGGTGTTCCCCCTATCAGGTACAAGATGAGAAGCACAAAAAATTTATGCGGCAAGTTGTGTTAAAACTCTAGACTCGATTTGTATATGAACGATATATCTTCTTGGTTGATGTTGATCATTTACAAGAAGCGATCCACCCATAATGAATATTCTCTCTTGTATGTTTATTATGTGTCGAACATCTATCTAAATAATGGTTACACTTCCCACAATGATGAAAAGGATGGATATCAAAGCATTGTTATTCCATGTGGTTAGTTCATTAATAATGTTGGCATTGATGTTCAACTATAACTGGTGAAGTTGACTCATATTGAAGCAATCCAGAACTCTGAAACTTGATTTTTCTGGAATAATATGGAATATGAATGGTCACATCCTTATCATATCCAATGCTTGTTTTGTGTTTGTTGATCCCGAGTTCTTCCCAAGGTCTGATGACGGGATTGGAAATATTATGCTGAACATGATCATGAGAGGATTCATCTTATGATATTATTTCATTGTCTTGGTCTTGTGTTGGAAGCATATAGAAATCATCTTCATATTCAAAGAGATGGTTGTTCTGAACAAGAACTAGTTCATAATGATGATTCCTTTGTTGTACATCATCCTCTTTGGCTCTTAAATTTTGAAAATGAGTGATGACAGTTTGGATAGTTTCTTTTTTGATTGTGTTTGAGTTGCCTACAACATTAAGTATTAGAGTGTTAAGTAACTCTAATATTTCTTCAATGTGAGCCAGTTTTTAGGCCTCCTTCTGCAGGTAGGTCCTAGTTACAATTGACTCGATCAAGGGATTCTTTCAACTCCTCCCTTTTACAAATATGATAAACAATTGAATTTTCCATCTCTGTAACTGGAGGGTGTCAGTATCAACTGAGAATGCAGCTTTTTACAAATAGCTCAACTTAGAAAACAATTTGCAAGTACAAGTGAACTTACAAAAATTCATAGTTTGCAAGTTTCAATGTAGAAACTGAAATTGAGTTGGTATTTTAAGAGATGAATGCTTTACCTTCATGATCACAAACATGCCTCTGGATTTGAATGTGAAAAGATGTCATGTGAAGGCTACTGAGAAACAACTACAAAATGTTAGAAACCTAATCCTTTGGGTTACACAAATATTCACGTCAAGTGTCATAGATGAATAGGAAAGTTCATGAGGATTCCAAGGGATGCCTTGGAAGATGAACCCAAGGCTCATCTCATTGTATAAATATGTGCATATGCTTAATGATAAAGTGTGATTTAACGCCTAATATTTTGTCTTGGTTTGGTTTGTGATTATTTTCCCTAAGTGGGACCTAACAGTGGTATCAGGGCCCTCCATAAAATTTTCTTTGTGCGTGCCAGTCTTGGCACTTTTCCAGATGCTCTTTAGTCTTGTAGTATTCCCTCTTCTCATCCATTATTACTTCTGCATGAATGATCTGTGCATTTCTACAACAAACCAGAAACCCTAACAGACCTCCATGCTTGTTGATTGATTCTTCCTCTGCATAGACACTACTCTCCAATATTTGAAAGTTATCTATGTGAAAGGAAACCCTAATTTGAATGCATACTCCCTCTCTCGCCATGTTAAGACTCCTCTTCTTTCACAAGAGTTGCATTGTAAATATATCATGGAGAAAACATCTTTGAATCTATTGTGTATTATTTTTTTGAAGTTGCTGCCTAAAACCTAGTTTCCCACCTTCACAACTTGCTACTACTGCGACCTAGTGTGGAGATTCCTGTGTTCTACATCATGACAATGATCCCATGATGGTGCATTTGATGACTGTGATGGTACCATGAATTTTTTCATCATATTGCAGACTATTCATAGTTGTATTGCATACTATTGTTGACTATTGATGGTATTGTTGCGTAATGTTGTTGCATTGTGAGAATGAGCGTTGGTTTCCCTCTTGAACTGTTGTTGGTACTACGTACTGTTGAAGAATGTGCACTGTTGAAGTTGAGAACTGTTGGAGAATGATCTCTCTTGTGTGAAGACTCTCCAAGACATACCGTAAAGGCATGAAGACTCTCCAAGACCCTTTGCTGTGAAATCCATATGAATCCGCGTATTATTTTTTGTGTGATTTAATTCCTAATATTCTGTCTTGGGTTGGTTTGTGATTATTTTCCCTAAGTGGGACCTACCATATATTTTGTTCCATTGATGATAAACACATACATTTTTTTTAAAATTAGAATTATAGTGTGCCTGTAAGAAACAAGTGCGCCGATGCTCTTTATTGACACAAGCACACCACATAAGTAGTAAGAGAAATGAAAATATAACTTTTCAAAATTTTAGATTGGGATTCCAATGCATTAATCCAATAATAGTGCACCGGTACTTTAAAAACATGAAGACAAAAAAAATACATTTTTGTAAGTTTTTGGTCGGGATATTGATGCTCTAGTAAGATAATAGCGCACCAATGCCTTATTCTTATATAAGAGAATATGTTACACAACAATATGAAAAATGGAAGTGAAAAATTCTGCAGTTAATTCTTTGAGGAGGTTTGTCCTTTATGGAGGTGGTTGCATAGGTTTCAATCGGTGCGCATATAGAAATGCACGCACTGGTGCAGTTACCATTATTAGGCACACCGGTGCATCAATTCATGAAAAAGGTGTACTGATTAGTTAAAAAATGTAAGATGTTGTTTGTTTTCCAATTTTTATTTTAAGAATGCAGACATGTATTGATTGTATTTTTGACTCAAATGTAGGGGTTAAAAGGCGATAAATCAAATGGTTGATTCTTCAAATTCTAGATCATTCCATATCATTCCAAGTCCAATTTTTCCCTTGCACTCACCAATAATCCCATATTTTATTTATTTATTATCTAATTGAATTTATGTTGTCTTTGCATGTGCATTTGAATAATTGTGTATTGAATTTTGCAGGATCCTGATTCTAGATCAAGTTTGGATGCACATGATATTCCACCATTTCCAAAAAGATGCAAGGTCTTATTCGGAGCAACATACCACATGTAGATGGTAGATAAAAATGAAGGCCACTTTACCTTTCTAACTATACCATGCCATCATCTAGTAACCATCTTAGACCAATGGTACTTCAGTGTGAAGCATATCTCTTTTATGAAACCCCAATGGTATGCGGTTATTCAAAATTTAAAGGGTTGAAGGTGAACCCTAGGCATGTCACACTATCCTATTCTATTAATGACTGAATACTCAAAGGTGATGATCTAATACCCACGACTACGGTCAATGATCCAATAGGTGAAATATAAAAGACACATAGGAACACTTACATATGCTCATTCTTTGAAAAGTTGGAAGACAAATAAACCATGTTTCAACCTAAATTGACCAACCCATCTCCTTCTGTTGAGTCAACTGATATTTCTAGTGAGCGAATGTATGATATCAATACTACCCAAAACATCTCTACGAGGAGATCCAAAAAGCAGTATGAGATAAGACAAAAAATGTCCAAGTACAGACAAAGGTCGGTACAATTGTTGGAGGGTATCCATAATTTCTCTCTTCCCATCCATATGTAAAGTGAATACCAAACCAGTTACAATTGTGCTTTGTATGGCGTTTGGTTATCTTCCCTACATGTGCCCGATGTCAAGACCAAATTATATTATTATGGTAACAATTACATGGTTTCAAAGTCTAAAATAGATGATGCAAACCTTGGGTTGTTTGTCCTTTCACATGTGTTTGTTCCTCCCAACAATCAATAACACTTATGCCATATTGTGGTATTGTTTATAGTTGATCTGATTACTTGAATATTTTTAAATACAAATATAGTATTTCCATGTATACTATATGCATGAAGGGTTTTTCTTTATGAAACTTTAATAGGAAGAACCTTTATATGTCGATGGTCGTCCACACACTCATAGGAACATTGCATGGTTAATAAATAGTTGTAGATGCTCATTGTTTAGTGCAAACTGTTTATTTAAGGAGCACTCCAATGACAAAGAGTTCTTTATGAAAATGAAGGCATCCATATTTGTTGTTATGCATGCAATACATAGTTTGTCTCTTGGTGACGAGTTGTTAATAAACGATAACTTTCATAGACTGGCAAATGCGTGTAAAAAAAACTTGCATCGGGGCTACCTTTAGACGTCGCCCCAAAGTTTGTCTCTTGGTGACGAGTTGTTAATAAACGATAACTTTCATAGACCGACAAATGCTTGTAAAAAAAAACTTGCATCGGGGCTACCTTTAGACGTCCCCTTGGGGCACAAGAAACATATCATTGAGTAATTGTATTTTCTGTATTTTTAATAGAATTAATGTTATTGTATTTATTAATTCCACATTTGTTTTATAAAGTGGTTGATTACACGTGTACTTTTGGATAAAATATTCCAAGCTTCTAATAAATGTTTGCTATAATGTTTCAACATACTAAATGCATTGTGTTTATTAATATCATTGATTTAATGTACACTATTTTTGCAACCAAGATTCCAACGATGATCAACCTGTCTACCATCTATTACAGGGAAAATTGGCACTTCCTTGTTTGTGATAGCAGTATCCCAATACACCACCTAGGTGTCCATGTTCGATCACAATCATAAACTTATTAGAGTGGAAGAGCCCCTAATTTGACCCTATCTAATGGTCCACATCCCTTTGAAGAGACCCCAACTCATTTCCCCTCGAAATAAGCAAGTTTTCAGCAAAATGAGACCCCATGCACCTTTGTATCCAACAAGGTGCATGAAACATGTGTTTCTCTTGAGCAGGGCATGTGGGCCTACAAAAATGGCCATATATATAGTTTGAAAAAGTGAAAGTTATGAAAATTTCTGGTTAGTTGTTCTTGTTTTCAACCCAATGAACTTCTTGGTAACCATCTCAACTATCCCAAACATGCAATAAAATGGGATTAGATGGACCAGCCAAGGGATCACAACCAACCCATTGTTATGTTGGAGGACTCTCACCACTTTTTTAAACACATTGATCCCCTTCATTCCCTCAATGAACCCTGTCCCTGAGTATCATTTCCTTGAGTGTTGGAGCCATCAATCCCATATGACTTCCATTATATGCACATTTGGAGTATTGGATGTGTTATTATAGGTGTTTCAAGAGCATATGAACTTTATCGTTGGATTCAAAAAGTTCCAAACAATAATGAAGGTAACTGATTGTATTACTTTATTGCATTAATGGAAATTCGATATCTTTCCCTACCCCATATGCAAGTGTCATATATTTGTTGAAAGTTGCTTGTAATTTGTAAGAAGAGTGCTAAAGCTAAATTAATATTTCATATATGTTCTTGTATTGTTTGAGTATTTTCATTAAAGTCAAAATATTGTTAGGAGGGTATTTGGCGCCTTTGCAAGTATCAGATTATTGCAGAGGAACATATCGAAGGAGAAAAATAGGATCAACCATTGAAAAAGGTTCCAACTTTATCCCTATATCTCTTTCTTTCATGTTTTCTTAGTGTTTTTCATTGAAGAATGGTCAATATAGGTTTCTTGGGATGCAATATTCCTATAGAGAAAGCCATAAGTTCGAATTTCACTTATCCTGGTATGTTGGTGACTTTTCCTAGTCATTAGGATGTTTTTTCCCACAACACCATCTACCGTTGCACCCCAATATGATGCCAACTCAAGAGAAGGACACTAAATGTGTAGAAATTGGAGAGGAAGCATACAAGTCATGGTTAAATCAACCACCTATTCAATTCCCACTACGTTTCGAGCCACCAATTCAGAACATCTATAGTAATAATAGTTCTTCATAGGTTGGGGATGAAAACAATGATATAGATGTTGGTATGGATGATTTATTACAAGATACCCATGCCTTGGAGGGAATGTTGTTAAATGCATTACAACAACATGAACTCAAGAATGATGCCAATATTGCCGATGCCTTCTTCGGAAGCTTGAAATCTGCTCCCAGCGCCCCTCCCTTTGGGCATGGATTAAGGTCTACCCAACTCAGGACAACAATGTTGTTGTACATATTTAAAAAATGTATGGTTTGTTGGATGCATGCTTCTTGACACTATTGAGTTAAAAAACCATCAAGTCCCCATTAAATCAACACTGAAAAGAGATTTGTTGCATGCTTAATGACATTGTACATTTAAATTTCCCACTAATTGCAAGTTATTCAAAGAAAGGTACTTCCAAGTGATAATGTCCTCCCGATCAATTGCAAAGAGGAAAATCAACTGCAAAAAATGTTGGGTGTTGAGTACATATCATACCATGCTTCTTCGAATGATTGTATTTTATACAAAGGTGAATACGCAAACAAAGAGATATGTTCTAAATGTGGGCATGCAATGTATCATATATAAAAAAGGGTAATGCACATGGCCCTCCTCATAATATTTTTAGGCACATGCCTATAATCCCAAGGATTCAAAGGATATTTTATTGCAAATAATTAGCCATGTTGTAGAGGTGGCATGCCTTGCACATAAGTGATCCAGGAGTTATGTGGATTCTTACAGACTCAACATCCATGAATCACATTGAGGATAAATGGCTTGATAAATTCAAATATGAAGTATGAAGCCTTTGATTCAACATATCTATGGATGGAGTTAGCCCATATTCCCTCCAAAATACCAATTATTTTGTTTATCCAATGGTAGTGATCAATGACAATATCCCTCCACGGTTGTCCATGAAGACTGAACATCTTATGTTGGATCTTATAGTTTTTGGTAGAAGACAAGTGAAGGATATGGATGTATACCTCCAACCATTGATTGATGAATTCAATCGATTATGGCCAGGAATACAGGTATATGATGTATTAAGAGAGATCTCAATGGAGAGATGGCATATGTGCATACACCACGCATGATTATCCAGGACTAGGACTTTTCTCTAGTAAGCATGTTGTTTGATTTTCTTATAGTCGTAATTTTATTTGACAAACTTAATTTTGTGCAACCACCTTCTTTGGCGCTAATATGTTTTGTATACAATAACATCACAGGTCTTTTAACAAAAGGGTTTCATGGATGTAAAAATTATGGACCTCCAATAAAGGCTAGGTGGTCCAACCACCTACAAAAACCAGTGTGGGATTTCTGGAGGGTATTCCTCCCAAAAGAACCCCATTATATAAGAGTGACATCTTATTTCAATGGTAAACAAGAGAGAACCCAAAGACCTAAAATAATGACACTAACACATTGGCTTAGGGCATATGAAATAGAGAAGGAGAATAACAATGAAAATTTGTTCAATTCAAATGAGGAACCTATGTTCTATGATCCTAAATTTTTTGATGCATATGTTGAGAAAATTCCCATTGGGATGAAAAGGAAATATGTGTTTTATGAGATTCCATATTGGGAGAATCTTAAGATTGCCCACTTACTAGATCCCATGACTATATTCAAAAGTTATTCATATTCTTTATGGAGGAACATATCATAAAAAAACTGACACATTGGTTGTTTGGAAAGATATTATTTCTTTGAATACAAAAAAGAAACATTGGCCAAGAAAAGAAAGTAGAGGATGTTAAAAATCAATATGATAAGATATATAACATCAGTATTACATTCAATTTCACAACAATAACATGTACAGGATCACTGAAAGAACAACAAGCACATCATAAACACAAGAGACATAGATTTATCCTAGGAAACCCTCATGGCGTAGAAAACCAAGCAAAGATTCCTCAATATAGATGATCAACAAATACAAAGATGTAGTCCCCAACCAAGAGCTCATTCTCCTCCTATGCAGATCTCTCTCTCTCCTATGCGCAAGTCACAAGTGAGTGAATGAGTGATAAATGAGGAACATACCTCCTCTATTTATACTCATCTTGTAATTGAATTTTCACCCTAACAGGGCCGACCTCTCCTAAGAGAGTCTAATAACCCCTAAACAGCTAACTCAGGGCCGAATCCACAAGGGATGTCTAATAACCCTAGTTACCACACTCTCTCGGAGGAATAAACATCTCTGGATATACAATACGGTCTCCATGGAGGAATGAAACATCTCCATAATAATAAAGTACAAATATAATATTCTTAGAAGTTACAATATCTCAACACTCCCCCTTAACGAGAAGGATATTATAACAACATCTGCAGGAGCAAGAATTCATCAACTACATGATACATCTATAAATCATTGGAAGATTTCTTTAACATCAACAGTAACTCAAACAGTTACTGGAACATCTTCAAATCTTCAATACTGGAATATCAACATCTTCAATATTGAGTCTTCATCTTCTACAGCATCAGAACAGCTACAACAATCATCATCTGGATCTCTTGATCAACATCATCATCATCTGGATCTTCTCGATCAACAGCATCATCATCTAGATCTTCTCGATCAACAACATCATCATCTGGATCTTCTCGATCAACAACATCATCATTTGGATCTTCTCGATCACCTGGATCTTCTCGATCAACAACATCATCATCTGGATCTTCTCGATCAATAGTATCATCATCTGGATCCTCTTTATAAATAGTATCATCATCTGGATCCTCTTGATCATCTGGATCTTCTCGATTAACAAAATCATCATCTAGATACTCTCGATCAACAATATCATCATGGTTGCATACTCTGCAATACACATGATCCAATTACGGGATGATCAATCCCTCTCAATTTAATCACCTCTCATGTCTATGGATGATGCAGTCCAGATCTACTTATAGGATGATCAATCCTAATCAATTTGAGACACCTCTCATGTTTATGGATGATGCAGTCCTGATCAATTTAAGACACCTATCATGTCTATGGATGATGTATTCCAGATCTACTTACAGGATGATCAATCCTGATCAATTTAAGACACCTCTCATGTCTATGGACGATGCAGTCCAAATCTACTTACAGGATGATCAATCGTGATCAATTTAAGACACCTCTCATGTCTATGGATGATGCAGTCCAGATCTACTTACATGATGATCAATCCCGATCAATTTAAGACACCTCTCCTGTCTATGGATGATGCAATCCTGATCAATTTAAGACACCTCTCATGTCTATGGATGATGCAATCTAGATCTACTTATAAGATGATAAATCCTGATCAATTTAAGACACCTCTCATGTCTATGGACAATGCAATCCAGATCACGTACATTTTGAACCAACTGTTCAGGGACAATGCAGTCCTATCACGTACATTTTGAACCAACTATTCGGGGACGATGCAGTCCTATCCAATACATTTTGAACCAACTGTTTAGGGACGATGCAGTCCTACACGTACATTTTGAACTAATTTTCCATGGACGATGCAGTCCTATCACATACATTTTGAACCAATTGTTCAGGGACGATGCAGTCCTATCACGTACATTTTGAACTAACTGTTCATGGACGATGTAGTCCTATCACGTACATTTTGAACCAACTTTTTAGGGATGATGCAGTCCTATCACGTACATTTTGAACCAACTATTCGGGGATGATGCAGTCTTATCACATACACTTAGACAAAGTCTAAGGACCACTTTTCGGAGACATCTGTCTACGGATCAATTCAGGGACCGAAGTCCAGGGATTATACAATCCCTCTTGTCCACTAGGGACCACTTCTCGAAGACATATGTCTACGGATCAATTTAGGGACCGAAGTCCAGGGATGATACAATCCCCTCATCAACTTAGACCAAGTCCTAGGACCACTTATAAACCTTATCATTGATATCATCGACCTCATCGTCAGGACATGTAACCTCATCATCGACCTCATCGTCGGAACAGGTAACCTCATCATCGATACATGTATCCTCATCATCGATACAAGTATCCACATCATCAATACAAGTATCCTAATCATCGATACAAGTATCCACATCATCAATACAAGTATCCTCATCATCTATACAAGTATCCACATCATCAATACAAGTATCCTCATCATCGATACAAGTATCCACATCATCAATACAAGTATCCTCATCATCGATACAAGTATCCACATCATCAACCTTACCTTTGATGTAGGCAATATTATCATCCATACAAGTATCCACATCGATACTAGTATCCACATATCATCATCAACCATATCACTCCCCCTTTCGAGGAGGGTCCTTCTGAACTACACCAAGTTTGTCTCATAAATAATCAAACTTTACTCGAGACAGGGGTTTGGTCAATATATCAACAACTTGTATGTTAGTGCTCACATAATTGAGCTTTATAGCTCCTTTTTGCACCATATCTCGTATATAAAAATATCGGATCTTTATGTGCTTTGACTTATCATGGAACTCTGGATTCTCAGTCATCTTGATACAACTCTGGTTGTCACACAAGATCACAGTGGGGTCCATCTCCAAGTCAAACAATCCTGATAACAATTTCCGAAGCCATATCGCTTCAAAACTAGCAGATCAAGTAGCTATATATTCCACTTTAGTTGTGCTGAGAACCACAATAGACTGCTTCCTGCTAAACCACGAGATCATGGCAGATCCTAGACAATAACATCCACCCGATGTGCTCTTCATGTCTGATACACTTCCTTCCCAATCAACATCTGTGTATCCATACAATCTAAAGCCATGATCTCCAAGATAACATAGACCAAATTCTATCGTACCCTTTAGGTACCTCATCACATGCTTTGAAACTATTAGGTGAACATGGCTAGGTTCCACTATATACTGACTCAAGGTGTTCACAACAAAGCATATATTTGGGCTGGTATTCATCAGATACATAAATGACCCAATAATATGTCTGTCTAGAGTCACATCCACTAACTCTGATGAGTCATCAACTAATAGCTTCAAGTTGGAATCCATGGGAGTGGCCATGGCTTTGCATTCCAACATATCAAATACTTTCCTTGGTTGAGAAAGATTCCTTCTGGGCCTTTCTATACTTCCAGACCTAGGAAGTAATTCATCAATCCAAGATATTTCATCTCAAATTCTGTAGCTAGCTTCTTCTTGCTTTCCATGACCTGTTTCTCATTCCCTGTCAAAAAAAAATCATTCACATACAGTAATAGCATGACAGGTTCATCATCCATAACCTTAAGGTAAAGGTTAGGATCAACTTTACTTTTGGTAAAGCCCAAGCTTGTCAAGAAGCTATCAATTCTACCTCTGTGACTGAACATCATCACACTCTGCATTGAGTGATCTTCTACATTTCTATCCATGTCATCTCCCATCAGATGGGTCTACTGATATGAGCCTCAAGATAATTCAAACTCTGTGGTGAGTTCCTTCTTGCATCCATCTAAGAGAATAATGTCATCTGTATATAGACACCATCTTCAACCTTGTAGAAAAGGTTGAAATCCACATAACCCATGGTGATCATTAAGCTCATCAAATGACTATTGATCCTGGGTACCTGTACAGAGCTTTCTTCAATTAATCCTGGGAGTTTTCTCGATTCATACTTCTTCTTCAATTACACCATTAAGAGAATGGTCTTATCTAGCCACTTGGAGCAAACATCTCGTCATGATCCTCTCCCTCTTTCTAAGAGAATCCTCTAGCCACAAGCCTTCTATATTACGTTTGATTTGTAAGTCTTCTTGTTGAACATCCATCACTTGTTCAGTGTTCATCATCCTTCTTTTGTAGATCATACCACATGATATTTCCTACAAGTCAAAGTTAATTACATGATTAGTAATACTTCATAATCATCAAATCATGCCGTCATGATAACCTATTATGCATACAGATATGATTCACATAGTTATGCAACTATCTTGACCAATAATTTGGCACAACACTTTTCCATATCATGTATGCATGCAGTGGTTATCTAGATTCCTTCCATCTCTACCAGAACATACTATCAAGAGCGTGCACAGATCTCAGCATGTCGGCAAATAGGTTTCATTCTAGACAAACAACAATGGAATGTTTGTCCAACTTACCCATCATATGCATATAACTATTATGAGCAATATTATTGACTATTCAGAGATTCAAATAACAACTCAAATACTTATCTTTTATGTTTGTGTGGTTTCCTCCCGCTTGATCTCTATTTTATGATAGCATCATTATATGTCTTTGAAATTCTATCCATTTTGTACCACTATGCATGCTTAAGTGTGCACTAGTGTCATCCTCATGATCTCATACATAATCATACATTCATATGTATAATCTCAATACTATCAAAACATTATGATTCTAAATAATATTAAGTATGAATGGTCATGACTATACACATGTATACTTACCTAAGATCCTAACACAAAGTAGGATTCTAACTTGATATAGTAAAACATACCTGGAGTATCATGCTTGGTTATGTCTTAACACACCCAAACAATATCTTCTTTGTTCTCTTCAATGATTTAGAGACCTTGTGCTAGAACCTGCATATCTCATAAGTTAAGCATAGTAGAAAAAAGTCATACATACCTCGTAAGTAGGGCTTCCATGTGGTCAAAGACTATGGATGAGTCTTTGTCTTCATGTCATCATGGTCATAGAACTTTATTTGTCTTTCTTGATGTAACTGTATCTTGTTAATAGACAACATCATCCTCATACAACACCACATGTGCATTAGTACAATCACAAGTGTCATAACCCTAATCAATGAATGTATTCTATCACTCACATGCATTCGTTATCAAACAATCATAATTGTACTAACCTCAATAACATGAAGACAAACATATTATGAACTTAATCATGAATCAGATTTCAAAACATACCCATGTCTTCTCAAGTCATACCTCACGAGTAGTCTTCTCTATAGGGGTAAAACCCTAACCATCCAAGGTAGATTACTTGTAAAAAATATTGTAGAGGTTCATGGTGCTAGGATGATAAATATCAGTGCCATTTAAACCTCCTTTATTGCTGCCCTATGAGTCTCCCAACTTTGCTAGGGTTTCTTCTTACTTGGAAACCCTAATTTTCAATCTCCTTCCTCCCACAACATTTTGATGGAGGATCAATCTCTATGATAAATGGATTCCAAATCCATTATCAAATCTTCCAATGTTGTATCAGGTGTCTCTAACATTGTATCAGAATCTTCCAGACCTAAAAAATGAAAACCCTAAGTGAGAGCTTCTTCCTCCTCTTCTTAGATTTCCTCCGTTGAGCCATTTCATATGTGCCGTATTGTTTCTGGTGTATCTATGCAATTTTGGATTTGTAGGGTCTGAAAATTTTTCCTATGGTATCTTGACCTGTCATCTTTCCAACCCCACATGTCAGAGATTTAATGGAATGTTGGAGAGAGAGATATTCCAAGTGTCACAACGTGACCTGTTTATGAGATGAAACAACATAGCGAACTTGTAAGGAGTGCCACGTGTCACTCTTTCAACTTAGGCCTCTGAAACCCAGACCTGTGAAACTACAATCCATTCCCTAACTATTACTTTTTACGAAATTTCATTTGGAGCTTCCTATCCTGAGATATGACCTTTTTCCCTAGGTCACATGTTTAGGACTGCATTCTGGAAGAGGCAGAAACCCTAACTTGTACGGATCATATCTCACATAGTACAATGAATCTGAGGCTAACCTTAAGAAACAAGGTACATGAACATTTCATCTTTGGCATGTAAAAGTTTTAGATCCTGAACCTTCTCCAAAACGGAGTTATAGCGAAAGTGCCACGATGACTGGTTTTTGATATATAAAACCCTAACTTTCAAATTGTAGCAAGTGAAGCAAGTGTCGTAAGTGCCATACATTGCCTTCCATCAGGCTAGCTCTGATCCCATGTTAAAATTCAATATGATAAGATAGAAAACATCAGTATTACATTCAATTTCACAATAATAGTATATATAGGATCACTGAAAGAACAATAAGCACAACATAAACACAAGAGACACAGATTTATCCTGGGAAACCCTCATGGGGTAGAAAACCCAGCAAAGCTTCCTCAATATAGATGATCAGATAATACAAAGATGTAGTCCCCAACCAAGAGATCCTTCTCCTCCTATGGATATCTCTCTCTCTCCTATGCGCCAATCACAAGTGAGTGAATGAGTGATAAATGAGGAACACACCTCCTCTATTTATACTCATCTTCTAACTGACTTTTCACCCTAACTGGGACAACCTCTCCTAAGAGAGTCTAATAACCCCTAAACAACTAACTCAGGGACGACCACACAAGGGAGGTCTAATAACCCTAGTTATCACACTCTCTTAGAGGAATAAACATCTCCGGATATACAATAGGGTCTCCACGGAGGAATGAAACATCTCCGGAATAATAAAGTACAAATATAATATTCTTAGAAGTTACAATATATCAATAGAGGAGAGGTCGTCACCTCTTGGTCTTTTAAAGAAGGTGATGTCCCATGGATTTGGAAGAAAGATATATTTATTTGGAAAATTCTTCTTCTGCTTCATAGTATAAGAAGAATTGTTAGAGTTGAAATCGCATGACCATTTGAACCTTCTAAGGTATGTATGTCAATTACATGCTTCTATGTAGTGTGGGTTATAATATGCTATGCATTCACATTTTTATGCCAATTAATTTTGTACGTGTTTATTTTGTATTGTCATTATCGTTTTCTCATGTGTGGTTGTGTGAACCAAAAATTCCACCAATATCTATGATAAGCCATATATAAATTATCTTTTTTGTAGGTTGCATTACATCAAAGGATATTCACATGACTATCATTCCACAGTGGCGTCGAGAGATCACAGAGATTGTTTGCATGTTTAAGAAGGAATTGCCCACAAGTTTCATGGACTTACAAGTCCATCTTGTAATTCACCTAGATGATGAGGTTGAATTAGATGGGGTGGTCTCATGTACTTGGATGTTCTTCTTGGAGAGGTACATGAAAAAGTTGAAGGGGTTTGTTTGAAAAAAAGAAAAAACTGAGGGGTCTATTGCGGAGGGGTACATAGTATATGAGTCATTTTATTACACTAGTGAATACATCTAGCAAATTGATGACACACAAGGTATAATGGTTTGGGATTTCCAATGAGATGAGGACAAAAGAGAAGGGGATCTCCTCCAAATGAATGGAAAAAACACATGATAAAGAGTAAGTTACTTATATTTTTTCAATTTTCTACAAAGTAACTATTTACATTAATCTTAATAATATATATTTGACCTCATACTAATAATTTTTGTTTCATGAATAGATCAGTGAATGCAAAAATTGATATGCCATCAATAAATTTGTTCTTTATAATGCAGAGGCAACACAACCATGGGTTGCATTGTATGAAGAGAAGAGAACAGAAGGAAATTGGACAATGACATGAAATAATTCAGACGGTTGAACGATAGAAGAGTGCCTTGTCTCGATTATTTAAAAAAATATGCCAATGATATGCCCCAATAGTTGGGTGCCTGATCAGATCAGAGAGAAATATGGCACGTCCGGTCATTATCCGTATGGTGAAGATGATGCACTAAACATAGGGATTGGGTGTAGCAACTTGGTAATAATCTCTCTATGTACTTTGTAATTTATTTTATGATACACATATGAATTATAACATTTATGATGTTTTTATTACTTATCAGTTTACTAAATATATGACAACATCCATTCCTCACAATTTTTTAAGTGCATTTGTTCCCATCTATGTGGGCATATGGAAATCATTTTCGCACCGAAGATACTTATGATGGAAGTGTCACATTTTATTGTGGAGTGGAGTTTGAGTTCAACCAATCTATTCATGCTAGCCATCGTGATCAGAACATAATGGAGGGAAAACTAGGTTAGGTCGAAATGATACAAGAGATCATGCAAGTTGACTTCTCATATTTCCAATGTGTTATTTTTAGGTGCAAGTGGTGGGATACTTTTTACCATAATAATTTAAAGGAAGGCTATGATAGAGGGATAAAGTATCAACTCTAAAAATACGTGGGGTGAAAAGAAGGAATTTGATGTTTATAAACACCACAACCAAGTGTTCTTTTACCTGAATGTGATCGATAGGGATTGGAGGTTCGTACTAAGACACAATTTGAGATGAAAACATCTTTTTGAGAAAAACAATGTTGTAATTCCAAGTGTTGAGGAAAATAACCAGGGTGATGGCAATGAATAGTGATATATACATGTTTTTTCTGAACATTTATGTGATGGTTGTGGAATTTTATTATGGGTATGTACAATTGATGAATTTTGTTTTTTCTTCATTTTATGATGACGTTGGATATGGAAAGTTAGCTACCATTTACAACCATAATGTTGGATTAGAATTAAAAAAATGTGGAACTTCAAGGTCTGTGATGAATTATGAAACGTTTCCGATTGCATCATCTGCATGCTATCTATTTTTATAAAATTATGTTGATGTTGGATATGAAAACATAACAATCATTTACAACAATGATGTCAAAGATAAATTTAATTTTTATGGAACTTAAAGTTATTTTTTAATTATTTTTTATGTGAATAATTTTTATTTGTAAGATTTGCATGCATGTTCTCTCTTGTTTTGTAAGATTACTATTAACAACTATCGCCCTGAAGGTCAAATAATAATCAAATTTGTAAACATGTTTAATCAACATAAGATATCAACATAATGTATATAATGACATAAAATGATTATAATTTATTACAATCGCTATCCAAATGAAAGCATTTATATAGCTAAAGTTAAACATTATATGAACATCATTAAACTAAAGATGTCAAAAGTATACTAAGTCACCATATCTTATTTACCATCCTGGTCTAGATTGGTTTCATACATTCAACCATCACTCAACTTTACTTTCAAGTGAACAAATGTCCATCAACAAGATTAACTTATTGATGTTAATGGCATTTCATAAACATTAATTCTTCAATGAATGGATATGAATAATTACCTTAATCATAAATTGTTCATTTATATGCATTCTAGAACAAACAAAAACACAATTAACATTAATCTTTCATTTATGTTTTTAATCAACATTCTCATATTGGGAAAGGTATTTTTTCCATTAGATAATCAAAAGTGTACATTAAAATAATAATTTTAAGGGAAATAGGGTTTATTTTTAACATTGAGACAACACGGCTTGTTATTATCACAAGCACCGTATAAGTTACTAGTGTGTGGATCATAAGGATTATTAGCATATATATGACCATTGGAAAAAACCATTTTTAATTACAATGTTAATGACATCCATATTTTATCACACTATATTATTTCCAAACCGATGCTTGTCAAATTAATATGGCATCACACCTCATGAAGACTTGGTCAACTACTTTTACATAAACAATATGTTTACTAGAGTTTGAACTCGAGTCGTCATCACCACAAACATTTCAACTATCCACTAAAGCACAACATGATGAACCATTATATAGCTTATTATAATTATAGAGGTTATATTATTATTATTATTATTATCTTACCACTATATTGTAATAGATAATGATTAACCAATAACCTTATGACAATAATATTATAGTACTAACATACCATTGTTCTTAATGATTAAACATTAATCTTATGCCAAAAATATTATATTATCGACATAATATTATTTTTACTATAAATATAAAATAACAATATAATAAAATAATCTTATACCATGATATGGTATGTTATTATTATACTATTATAATGGTTAATGGTTAGTTATCATTTTTGAATTTAATTGGGTTTTTGTATAATGGTTTATTATTGAGGCTAGGGTTAAGGGTTACAATTAATATAGTATCAAGGGTTAGTTATCATTTTTCCATGTGCAAGGTGCACCGCTGTTGGTTAAAGTGGATAAAGAGAAGCTTTGAGCTACTTCTCAAACCTTTGGTGTCATGGAGGCTTATCCCTAGATACCTGGAAAGGTGGCATTTGATCCCCTTACTTAGTGGGATGATCCCTTAAGCTTCTCCCCTAAATCCTCAACCTCTCCTATCCATTTTGGCCTATAAATATGAACCCCCTCTCCATTGTATAGGGAGGAAGGATAAAGTGCCTATATGCTGGTGGAATTTGGCTAGGAGATCCTCTTCATCCATAGGAGGCTAGAAGGTTTTGATCTTTTGAGGCAAGATCACTTGAGTTGATGTTATAACGTCAAAGCATTGGTTGTAACTCTCTACTTTGTATTTTCCGCAAATTACATTTAATACAATTTATTTCCATGAACTTATTGTCTTGATAATGTTTAGGATTGACCTCTTTGACTGTTGATCTAGTTAGATTCATAATCATATGCTTTCATTATTCGTTTGTTTCCACTTGATCTATCTTTTTTATATCTGGAGATCGAGGAATTGGGAGTTAGATCAAACTAGGAGAAAGGAGTTGCATCCATAAGGTAAGTTGTTTCCCAATTTACTTTGCAATTTAATCTATCTAGGAAAGTTAGTTGTGTTATGTACATGTTTTGTTCTAGATGTGAATCATTCAGACTAGAGAGATCAATTTTTGTCCGCATTAACAGATTGTCTATAAACAAAAATGGCGACCATACCGAGGAGCTATAGCCCATAGTTTTGGTTTGTTTCGAATTCACGATCTTTCTTGATTTTGCCTCTAATTTCCTCTCCCTCCACCGGATCTGATAATCAGAGAGTTCCCGGGCCATTCATAATCTGATTAGGATTTAGATTGAGCCATATATATTTTATTCTTTGAGGATTTTTTATTTTTGTTGCTTGGATCTCGCCTGACGCACCTGGGCATTTCATTTCCCACGTTAGAGTTTCAGTGACGCAACTTTCCTTAAATCAACCTGCGACGCTACCACTATCTGCCTTTTACAAACTGCGTCGCTGATGCACTTTCTGTGTGCGCAGAGCGCGTCGCTGGAGCATCCAACGCTCTGGTGTACCTTTGCAGGGCGCGTCGCCCCTCATAACTTGGTACATTAGCTTAAAAATTTCTCATTTTGACTCTTGGCTTGATTCTTTTCACTCTGTGTGTTGTCTTTTGACAGTCCCATGACCTCCTAGGTACATCATGCTTTGTCCATTAGATTTTTTTTGAAGTTTAAGCTTGATTTGAGTCTTATTTAGTCAAGCGAGTGCACCTATCATGGTGGTAAATTTCAATCCCTCATGATCACATTCAGTCTTGTGACTGCCTATCAGTCCATCTGATCTGTTCAATCTGACTTCTCATCCCTCCAATAGTTAGTGGTTACGATTTTTTGCAAGAACTTTTGTGTGTGGTTTTGTGTGTTTGAAGATCTTGGGTGATTTATATTTTTGCGAATTTCCAATTGATTAAAGTTTGCAGTAGAAAATCTCTCTAGTTATCTGAATTTGGAATAAAAGAATAACATAATTCTCAGATTTATTTTGAGTCCTTTGATGTGAAAATCTAAAAGTTCTTATTATTTCCATTTCGAGCACATTACTTGGAATCGGTTCAAAGATTTTTCATGTTTTGGAACATCATTTAAATAACCTTTGGAAAGCGAAAAATTTATTAATGATTATGAATTCTTGATTGTAAAAAGTTATTTTTATTTCCTTGAAAGTTTTGAGTTTATTTGAGCCTTCTCAAAGTATTCCGAAAGTTAGTAAAAACTCGATTATTTTTTATTTTCTCTCCATCTCTTTTAGTTTTCATTTCAGTATTAGAGTTAGTGCTTTCAAAAGGAAATTCATCTTTTCGTTCTTTACTCGTAGATATGCTTGAATTTAAAAAGAAAAACACAAAAATATTTTTTGATTTGGTGTGTTACTTTTCATTTTTGTTGGATTGTTAAAATAATACTTTTCATGTCTTTTGGTTAATTTGAAAGTATAGGTGTTCATTTTCACTACCAGAAAAAGACTTCTCCCTATCATTAGTTAGTTTTCATCGAAAGAGAAATGAAGGATTTCATTGCATATAGATTAATTTTGCATCTTTTTAAATTCCAAGTCTACACCTCATGCATCCACTTAACCATCAAGATAAAATTAAGCGGTAGCTTAGGTTAAAATTGTATAGAAACTTGTGTGTTAGGTTAGAGACGTGTTTCGATGTATTAAAGCGTGGTAGCTGTCGTTATTTGCCTGGAATACATCCCGAGGGCTTGTAGTTATTCCACATACTAGTCAGTATATCAAACGGCCTTTCACGTACCTCTGAGTATATAGAAAGGTACTTGATGTACTCGACAGTATATCATAAGGCTCCTTTCGTGCGGTTGTGCATTAGACAACACCACTACGGATTGGAGCTCCCACGTACCTTGATTATATTGGGATACCCCATTAGGATTTCTGAAACCTTCAGAGTTAACTATTGGTCATCTTGGCATGGCAATACACCGAGAACAACACTCGGGGAGCTACTACACATGTACTGCCAGGTAGTCGGGTTATATGGTCAGGGGTATGGTACTAATCCTCCCTGGTTAGTGCTCTGAAATATTGGCCCGAGTATAACTGTTGGACCCTGTAGTATATCATGAGTTGAGACACCTTGAAAATCCCATGAGGTTCCAGACTATTGAATCCCACCTATCACGTAATTTTGCTTGCGGCTTTAGCTTGAGTAGATCTTGAAGTGTGCTTTTCTTTTGTAGAAAAATATTAGGAGAAGTTTTGTTTCAGCCATCCTGGCTGATCAACCTTTAAGAAGATCCCATATATTTTAAATTTTCAAATTGGATACCCCCTTAACCAGGAGGATAAATCAGGAGAAACCATGGATCAACCCTCTACTTCTGTGTCACATGAAGAAGGAACTTCTACCTTAGAATCAAGAGTGAACTACTCTCCTTTTGTAAATCCACCTATCACTGATCCTACGGTACCTTTGTTGGTGTAAAAACCTCATCAACATGACATGTATTTCCATCATTCACTTGAAGGACATCCCAGAGCTACAAACTGGATTTTCAATCAGCCCTAGGACAACCCGATATCGATGAATTTTGGTCCAACCACATCATTTTGGGACACTTCTTTAGGTCAACATGTTTTTGATTTTGGTTCACTTTCGATGGTGGAAAATCCACCACGTCGGTTTCCTCCTTGGATTTTGGATGACGTCTTTCTCATTCTCGTTTACGAGACTATCGAATGGTTATGAACATTCAGTAACCAGCTTAGACGCCAGAGTTTCCCCCCCAGGTCCAATCCGGAAGTACCAGTTTTTGAACAACATTCCCTTGTACATTCTTTTTCTTTTTCTTCACCAGGAATATCCACGCCTATGATGACCACCTATGAACTAGTTCAACCATATTTTCCATGTGGTACAGGGTGAAAATGCTAAGGTGAGATACAATCTTTGGAGAATGGGGTGTCTTTGGGTTATAATTTCCAATTTCTCGGCTGAGAAAAAAGTCAACATATTTTCTCGGCCGAGAGTTGAAATAGTTTTCGGGTGAGAATTTAACTAAGGTTAAAATTTTCTCAGACGAGATTTTAGTAATGGTTAAATAATTTTTCGGCCGAGAATAGTTAAGTTTATCATCTGAGAGTATGACCAAAGTGTTCGTTTGAAACTTTTGAATAGAATTCTCGGCCGAGAGTGGTTTTTTTATATAAACAACAGACCGGCCCCGCCAGTCTGTGGTTGTCTTTGTTGAAACCCTTGGAGAGGAACGTGCCCAACACAGGTTCATGAAAGTAAAACATCCAGCACTACAACTTTTCCTGGTGGGAACGTGCTCCATCTCCAGGATGTACTCCAGTAGTAGGCAGTGTGCCCTGCCTTGGCTCTCACTGTGTATGGATTTTAAATGTGGTTGGATACTTGGCAGTGTGATTTCAGGAACCCATGCCTTGGGTTCCTTCGATCTCTCTTTGTTGAGGTTAGTGGGAGAGACTCTGGAATTGATGGAGCGGACAAGACTTTGTTTCAAGAGCACTTGTTGAAGTTCGTAATGGGTGGGGTTCTTGCACCACTTCGTCAAGTAAAAAGTAATTTAGTTATGTTTTCCCTTGGCTTGTCTATTTCGGTGAGTCTGTATACTGTTGAAAACAGGGTGTAAATTTTCGTTCTCAGTTCTCCGAGCTGCAGTAAGCCCGTCTTGTAAAATAGGTGGTGGAAACCAATTTAGCGCGACATCAATCCGACGCTTTTGAAACCCTGTCAACGAAATCCTTGGAATCACCCACAACTTAATTTACCGTAAGTTAGCTACATAACTGAATTCTTTTAATTTCTTTGAATTTCTTTGAAATTTAGCTACAGATTAATCTGCTTTGGAATGATCAGATTAAATACTTGACCATATTAAATATAGATTGAAAGTTAGTTGATTGTCTTATAAGATTAATCTCCTTTGGAATGACTAGATTAAATAATTTCTTGCCTGTCCAAATTGGCCTTGGATTCTAAATCGTTGGATCGAGTATTTTTCCATCAAAATACTCCCACCATGTTAAAATATTCATAAAGACATCCTTCTCTATGAATGTGTCTCTCTTTGTTATCTTCCCACAACCCAAAAGTGTGTCTTGGACAATACCCATAATTGACCTATTGGACCGAGGAGAGACAATGCACTTTGGCACCATCATTAGTTCCAAGACTTCTGCTCTCGTCTCAAATGACTGGGGCACATGCATATTCATTTCATCACCATCGAAATCAACATTATATGGGGATGTGACTGACAAGTTCGGTCGAAATGTTGAGTATGACATGATTTTGATACACTTTTTGCCTGTTTTTTGACAAAAAGTATGGCATGTTGAGTAAAATTGCATAGAGTTAACCATTGTCTTATGATTTCATAGAGTTAGCCTCATCCATTTTAATCTTAATAAGGACACATGGACCATCTAGGGACATCTAGACATGTTCGTAGTGGTACCAAAATTCAAATACGCCATTCAAATGGGTGTATTGGACGCACCACAAGTCCACTATCAGGTGCATTCGACTGTTTACTTCAACATGTTTAAATTTGACTTTTTTTTAAATTTGTGGATAATATTCTTTTACACACTTTTCTAAGATCTTGTCGTGCATAGGTAGTGGATTTGAACATGGAAGACGCACTTCTAACGGGTTTATTGGATACATTCCACCCATAGGTACATTCTAATGATATTTATCATTTTTAGTACAAGTTAAATACAATTAACTTTTTAAAAATGTTACATGGATATGTCTTGATTATTTTTTTGCACATGCATTCAATGACTTACTCTGTTGATATGCCTCTCGCAAGTAGGGAAGCGCAAGATTTACATGGTAAGGGTGAAATCTAAGTTGATAAATCTTGTTTGACATGTGTGTTTAATTTGTGAAAAATTATGACATTTCTCTTACTTATAAGTGCCTGTCAATTTATTGTTTTTTACAGGGGCTAGTGGACGGGCACAAAGGCCACGCATAGGTAATTTTTAATGTTATTTATCTTTTTATAGTACAAGTTAAACGTCTTTGATTTCTTTAAAATGTTACATGCATATGAATTGATTATTTTTGTGCACATGCATTCAGTGACTTACTCTGATGATATGCCTACCACAAGAAGGGAAACACAAGATTTACATGGTAAAAGTGAAATCTAAGTTCATAAATCTTGTTTGACATGTGTGTTTAATTTGTGAAAAATTATGACATTTCTCTTACTTATAAGTTCCTATCAATTTATTGTTTTTTACAGGGGCTAGTGGACGGGAACGAAGGCTACGCATAGGTAATTTTTAATGTTATTTATATTTTTATAGTACAAGTTAAACGTCTTTGATTTCGTTAAAATGTTACATGCATATGACTTGATTATTTTTGTGTGCGTGAATTCAGTGCCTTATGCTGTAGATACTACTAGCTCAGAGAGCCCAGAACCAGAAGAAGAATGTTTACGTAAATTCTGACCATAATTCTTATTGGATACAAGTGTTTTATTTGCGAAAAATAATGCTATTTCACTTAAACTTACATGTGATTGCCATTTTTTTTTTTTTACAGGGGCTTCTACACATTCTGAGGATACTGATAGGACATAAGAGTTAGCTTCTAGTATGCAAAGTGTACATGTTGAGGCAGAGACTCCTTTAGGTATTATTAATGAACACATTTTATTTTGAATATGTATACTTTGATCGAAAAATTATATATACATTGCAATACTTGCACACGTTTTACTTCTTACAAGGTTTGCTGCTCGTTCTCCTATTCCACCTTGTAATACAAGGAGAGGTCATGAAGCACGTTAGTATGCCCACAATGAAACATATGACCCTATATACACTCATCCTAAATATGTTCCTGATGAGATTCCTTGGGAAGACAAGATCGCAATGCTTACTAAGAAAGAGATGAGGGAGAATTCTGATAGATTGCAGGGTGAACTTGAGAGTTCTACTATCTCTATCAGTTGTCAATAGAGCCTCCAAATTTTTTTTCACAATCTGAACAGTTTGATTGCGACTTATCTTGGGGTTGGACCATCAACCCAAATTTTTTATGGCATGATGTGTAGGAGGCGATTGGCGGTGATGGGCCACCACAAGTTCGAAGAAATAAAAAACATTGTCACAAAAGAAATGGTCTTTTAATTATTTGACTTGCGGCCTGCATACAAAAGACGTCTAAAGATTGTAAGATTCAATGATCCAAATATTGAACCACATATTTATTCGAGGTTCCTCTATGCATATGGTATGTTCCCAAAGAACGATGAGGTCCCTCAATATTTTGTCAAGATGCTAATTGTAGAGTTTCGGTTGCACATGGACCTGACTATACAGATACGGGGCCATCTTTCTATGGTGATGGAAAATGTCGTACATATGAACATCCTGATTCACTACGAGATGTTGAATATAGTCAATCGTTGCCTTGCTTAGTAGTTCCATTACCTAGAGTCATTTCTTTTCCATAGGAGTTTCAAATGAAATCCGAAGTGGCAAGTAGGGTGAGGGCACAGATAAAAGAGCGTGTTATGGCTGCATTGGCAGGGGTAGAAATCAGATTAAATAATATGGCATCTTCAACCAATATGGATGACAGCTCATTTGATGACTATTCAGATGATTCCTTGAGATCTATGAGTCGATCAGAGCTCGAGCAGTATGCAACAAATTGTAGAGACATGCATAAGCGTGTCAAGGCTCATGAAAATCGACGCACAGATTTGGTACGTAAGTATGGTTTAATAATTGAAATCACAAAAGACACATTTAAAGTATGAGATAGAATGTACACATGTTACAAATTAAATGTTTTTTGAATTTATTGTAACATGTTGATGGTTCTTTTCTTGGAGAGGAAGAAACGCAGGTATCAATTATTCTTTTTGATAACATTTTATTAGTTTTGGTATATTTTGTCCCCAAATGTATATATATATATATATATATATATATATATATACTTTCATTTTGACTTTTCATCCCACAGAAAACCAAGAGCAAATGGAAGTTGTGTATGAAGGAAATGGTGAGCGACAGTAGAAATTGAGAACAGATTTGAGGGCTAATTTTATCTTGGATGGAGGAAGTGCTTTGCATTGAATGATGGTTTAGGGTTAAAGGTCCAAGGAGAGGTAATATAGTAAAAATAATAAGGTCTACAGGTTCAGGAGGTTGTCATTGTCGGCTTTGTAGGATTTTATGGACAATTGGTGTTAGACTCAAGTTAGTACTAGTCGCATTACTGTTTTTCCAACCTTCCAAAAACTATCTCTGGTATGATCTGTATAGGGGCAACTAAAATGTTTAAAACATGAGATACCGTTAATGTGTTTTGCTAAGTTTAAATTGTTGTGCATCGATCTGAGTTTGTTTACTGAATTCTCACCAATACCGTGCCAGCAAAATCAACTATAATTATCAAATATTGTTTGAGATGGGATTTCGAAAATTTATTTTGTATATTTTATCATTTTGGTATTCTCAAATATAATTATAATTAGATTTTATGTTGGTATTCTCTTTCATTTTTTACAATTTATAAATTTTGTTGAGTTTTGAAATATATTGGAAAACATTTGTTCATGCTTGTGGATGCCTCTAAGGGCCCAACGCCTTTAGGTACCTTCTTTTATGATCATTTTTCAAGTAGATAGTTGGTGATTTTGGGTGCTCCATTTTGGATTAGCGGTTGTTCAAAGGTGTATGGAAGGGTTTCATCATTTGGCATGTCTTTGTTTTTATTTAGGCATGTAAGACCTAGTTCCCTTTGTTGGAATCTCTTTTTCATGCTCACATCCAAGTAAACCTTTGGAATTACCTCCAAGCCATTCGACCTTAATATGTAGCAGAAAATTAGCACCTTTAAAGGCATATACTATGTTTTACACTCATTTTTTTGAAACAAACTTTAATGCAGTAAGCTACAGGTTTGATCTACGAAATGTCTTGAAAAAGTTCCTTTTCAGCACTGGGTATGCTTCACATCATCATTGGTGAAGTGTTGTCATTGTAACTCTGTTAGAAGCCACTAAAAGAAATTAGATCTATGATAGATTTTTTTGTCTAAAAGTCACACTACTATTATTCACAAATAGCAAATCTGAAAAGTTCACTTGCTCAATCTCCTTTTGGAAGTTTGCAATCCTAAAAGTTTGTTTAAGGGTGGCTATTTGTGTTGATATTTGAGGAATCCCTTAAAGCTCCAACGTTTAGCCTTTTTGGTCTTTTGTAATCATTCTGGAGCAAATAATTTGCAGATTTAGCTTACCCGGCCTTATCATCTTTGAGCAGAACAATTCCTACTGAAAGGCATTGGTAATCAATATTTAAAGGAGTAACCTTAGTGTTTAAGGAGTGAAATAGTACCTTGATGTTACATGCAAATCTAAAATTATTTTGATCCCTATATTATGTTTTCTACTTTGAATGAGATCAAATCCTAACACCATTAAGCCCCCAGGATTACACTAATGTTATAGGAAACCATTTGCTATGCTGTTGTCCATTCATTACAAATCTGAGAATATATATTTCTCTCTTTATATTTTCTTGTAAATCTGGTAATGAGAAGAGGGTAGCAAGTCTCAAGTTATTTGGAACTAGCACTCTGTTTTACAGCTTCAAAACAGAGCAGCCTTAATCTTTCGAAATAGTAGGTTCATGTTGTTATTGTTGGAGAATGGAAGTACATTGTTTGCAAACAATTATTCACAGTTATTGTTACCTTTAGGGATGCTAGATTATATCTCAAACTCAGCATACATTTAACATAAATTTATCTGATGTTTTATCTCTTATGTCCTTGTGACATCTTTTGTGATATGCCTATCCTAGGAATAAATTCATGCAAACTCGACTACATATTTGATTGACTTTTTGTCATAATAAGTTCTCATCAGTCATTCCCTTGCATGAAGGTTTCCTTAGCTCATATCTATTTCAATCTGATTATTCTATATTGGAATTAGTTTAAGATAGGAGGGATTGCTCAATTTGGAGGACAACACTTGAAGAAGATATGTAACCTATTTCCTGGAAAATATGGTACACACCTAGGGCCTAGAATTGGAAAAAAATTGATATAAATATGTTATGCATCATGCCTAGAAATTTTCTGTAGATCTTTTGTTTTCAGTCTTTTCATTTCTCCTAGGATAATTAAAAACTACTTTATGTCTTGAATTATTTTTCTTATGCAGCTACAATTTTTTGGTTGTCATCACATGCTTGACTTGAATTCATTATGTTATATCCTGAAACATTAACCCAACATGAGCATGCTCATACTTATCTAAGACAAGATGGATACCTCATTGCTATTGGATTCAAAGTAGAGACACTTATAGAGAAAAGCCACAATGTCTTCACTGGAAGTCCACATTTCCAAATTAAAATCATCAAATTTAAATGTTTGGAATGTTAGATAATGGTTATGTCCTAGCTAGCAAGTGTTAGATTGCATTTAAAAAACTTTTTCTCTTAAAATATTTCACATTATTGAGTCTACATCTCAATGGATCTTACTCTTAGCTCATATTCCATAAGTGTAAGGATAATGGAGGAAGAAATCAAAGTTTAAATTGGAAGTAGAAGTAATGAACGATTGTTATCTCAATCATCATAAGAGGAGATGATTTTCAATTCTTGATCCTCTTAGAAAGCAGGGCCACAAATATTGACTATTAGAAGCCAAGAAAACAAAAAATGAAATGTAATTCTCAGATAGCCTAGTGCCAAACCAAACTTGGATGAGTTGTTTTTTGTCTAGTCTTTCATAGGGATTAGTGTTTTCCAAGAAGCTACATGAACACTTGTTTCCTTATGATCCGTGAGTTTTTTTTTGAAACTATGTGCAACACTGATATTTTCATGATTTAATGTTGATCTTTCACTCATCATTTATGAAAGGTTTGGTATTTCAATTATATTATTTTATGAGTAGAGTTGATCTTTTGCTTGTAATTGTGTAGATTGGATATGTGTTCCACCTTTTCATCTGAAAGTTGCTGCAAGTTTTTGCTTGAGAATCTTTCACCCCCTAAAGGAAACTTGCATTTTCGATTAATTTCTTCTTAACTCTTGAATTATTATTGATTGTGCCCATCTTTTGAATTCAGTTTATGCACAATACATAAATTGACAGTGCATTATTTATGCTTCTATTCTCCTTTACATTTTAGAAAAAAGAAACGTTTATTGTTTTTATTGTTTATGAATCCAAACAAGAAGTTGTTTATGTTTTGTACTTCTATACTTGTATGGACTGACTGTTGAAATATTGTAACTTCTAAGAATATTATATTTGTACTTTATTATTTTGGAGATGTTTCATTCCTCTATGGAGACCCTATTTTATATCCATAGATGTTTATTCCTCCGAGAGAATGTGGTAACTAGGGTTATTAGATCTCCCATGTGGGGTTGGCCCTGAGTTAGCTGTTTATGGGTTATTAGACTCTCTTAGGAGAGATCATCCCAGTTAGGGTGAAAAGTCAGTTAGAAGATGATTATAAGTAGAGGAGGTGTGTTCCTCACTTATCACTCATTCACTCACTTGTGTATTGCGCATAGGAGAGAGAGAGATCTGCATAGGAGGACAAGGAGCTCTTGTTTGGGGACTACATCTTTGTATTGGTTGATTATCTATATTGAGGAAAGCTTTGCTCGGTTTTCTACCCCATGAGGGTTTCCCTGGGTAAAGATTTGTCTGTCTTTTGATTGTGTTTCTTTCAGTGATCTTGCTTGTGAATTTAGGCTAAACTTAACATGGTATCAGAGCTAGCTTGAATAGGACATCTTTCACAAGGTGAAAATACCTCTCTCACCTCCTCCGATGAAAATTAGGGTTTCTGCAAAAGTTGGAATTTTTGGATTCTAAGAGCATGGCTGGATGCTCCTCCTAAAAATCAAAATTATGAGCCCTAGATCAAAATTTTTGAGTGGGTAGAACCCTAGGATTTGTCAAACCTTAGTTTGACTTCTGTAACAGAAAACCAGAAAACCAGTAAACCAGAAAAACTGCGCACCAGTGCACCAGTAAACCAAAAAAAGTGCGAACCAAAAAAACATAAATTCTGTTGCAGATCCGAAAGTTGTTGATCATATTTGAAGGGTGAAAAGTTGAAGTTTCCAGAAGCAGAGTTCACCAGTCATCTCAATTCAATCAAGCACATCTCTTGGTAAGTTTTATTCTATCTTTTGAGAAACTTCAATTTCTATGACCTCCTGGATAAGATGGCTCCAAGCACTAAGGTTGAAGACAAGCTAGAGGGTATAGAGAATTTACAGGAATGGAAATATAGGATTGGTCTCATTCTTGAAGAGAATGATCTTGCCCAATATATCAAAGATGAGGTTGCAGAACCTGCAGAAGATGAAGCCAAAGAAAAGTATAAGAAGGATTTGATTAGGGCAAAGAGAATCATTGATGATTCTATCAAGGACCGCTTGATTCCCCAAGTGGCATCCAAGAAGACCCTAAAGGAAATGTATGATTCCCTAGGTAGAATGTATTAAGGAAGGAACATCAACCGAAAGATGAATATGAGAACTCAATTGAAGAATACCAAAATGAATAAAGGAGAATCTATTCAAGATTATTTCACAAGGGTCTCCCAGTTCAAGGAACAACTAGAATCCATTGGAGACACCCTTGATGAAGATGAACTAGTCATGAATGCACTTAATGGTCTCACTAGACCTTGGGAGTCATTCATCCAAACCATGTGTGCAAGAAAAGAAAGTATGAAGTTTGATGTGGTATGGGAGGATTGCATTCAAGGAGAAGCTAGAGTAGCCAATAGAGAAGCACTACTCAAAGAAAATGATCAAGCATTGGAAACTCATACCAAGAGGAGAATAAGTCAACCAAACTTCAAGAAGGGAAACCACAAGGAGTCTCAACCTCCACATAGGTTTCAAAAGAGAAGAGCAGCAAGTTCAGGAAGAGATCTCTCCTCATTTAAATGTTACAGTTGTCACAAGTTGGGACACCTTGCTAGAAATTGTCCTTCAAAGAAGAAGGAGGGTATTCATCATAAAATACATCAAGCACATCTAGAAGAAGATGATAGTGAAGAAGAAGAAGAGGAAAGGCCTCAAAAGAAAAGAACTAGAATAGAATATAAAGATATAGAAGAGTATGTTCTATTCTCTGCACTCTCTGGGTCTGTAACACCTGGAGAAGATACATGGCTTATTGATAGTGGTCCTTCAAAGCACATGACAAGACAAAAGAAGACTCTTTCAAAGCTTGAAGAGAAGACCTCTCCACATAAGGTATCTTTAGGAGATGAATATCAATATCCCATCAAAGGAGTTGGTGAAGCAAGCTACAAGCTTGATTATGGAACTCCATTGAAGATGAAGGAAATATTACATGTACCAGGTTTGAAGAAGAACCTTCTTTCTATCTCAGCTTTAGATAAGAAAGGTTATAGGGTTGCATTCATAGATGGACAAGTACTTATGTGTCCCAAAGGAAAATCAATTGAGGATGCAATTGTTATTGGTGAAGAGGAAGGAGGTCTATACAAACTCAAGGGTCATCTAGAAGCTTCCCTTGTTCATGAAGCAACTAGCCCAAGTGAGCTATGGAATAGGAGACTTGCTCACATTAACTACAAAGCACTACCTCATGTGAGCAAGGTAGTCATAGGACTATCAGATTTAAATATTGATCATGATGGCACATGCAAAGGATGTGAAAAAGGGAAGAATATCAAGAACCCATTTCCAAAGAGTGAAACAAAGACTAAAAGTACTTTGGAATTGATTCATTCAGATGTATGTGGACCTATGCCCTCCACATCCTTGAGTGGATATGAATATTACCTTACATTCATTGATGACTACTCAAGAAATACTTGGATATATTTCCTAAAGGGAAAGGATGAAGTATTTGGAAAATTCAAGGAATTCAAATCCTTGATAGAAAATCATTCAGAAAAGAAGATCAAGATACTCAGGACAGAATGGTGGAGAATACACTTCAAATGATTTTGAAGTATTCTGTAAAGAAGCTGGAATTAAGAGGGAACTAACCACTCCCTACAATCCTCAACAAAATGGTGTTGCGGAGAGAAAGAATAGAACCATTATGGAAGCAGTAAAGACAATGATACATGTTCAATACCTACCTATGTATCTATGGGATGAAGCAACCAGGACAACAGTCTATGTGAAAAATAGACTATCTCATAGTGCTCTTGATTTCAAGACCCTAGAAGAAGTGTTCACAGGGAAGAAGCCCGAGGTAAGTCACCTCAAGATATTTGGATGCCCAGTATACATTCACATTCCAAAAGAAAAGAGAACTAAGCTGGATCCTTCTGGGAAGAAGGGAATATTTGTTGGATATTGTGAAGCATCCAAAGCATTCAGAATATACATCCCAGGATTCCATCATATGGAAATAAGTATGGATGTGTCATTTCATGAAGAGGAAGCTCTCAAGAGATCTAGGAAGTGCCAGTATGAAGAAGTATATGAGGAAAATACACCTTCTAGAATTACAGAGGCCGCACCCACCCCTGAATATATAACGCCTGAAGATCATGAAATGATAGAACCACAAGAACCCCCTACCATAAACATATCAAGAAAGAGAAAGACAACATGGGAAAGAGACATTATACTAGGATCAGAAAAGTATGGAGCTCTTGAAGGATCCACTAGAGTGAGCAAGAAACCAAAGTCATTCTCCATCTGTATGGCTTTGATGTGTGATCTTGTAGATCAAGAACCCACTAGTTATGAAGAAGCATATCATAAGAATGAGTGGGTAGAGGCAATGACAGAGGAATACCAGTCAATAATGAAGAATGATGTTTGGGATATAGTTCCCAAACCAAAGGACAAGAGTGTCTTATCCTCCAAATGGATATACAAGATAAAGCATGTTGCGGATGGTATCATTGAAAAGTATAAGGCAAGGTTTGTGGCTAAAGGATTCTCTCAGAAAGAGGGAATTGACTATGAAGAGACATTTGCACTAGTTGCAAGGTACACTTCCATTAGAACCATCATGGCACTTGCATCCATGAGGAAGTGGTAATTACACCAGATGGATGTGAAGACAACTTTCCTGAATGGTGTGATTTAGGAGGAAGTGTACATAGAACAACCACAAGTATTTGAGTTTGAAGATAGAAGAACCCATGTATGCAAATTGAAGAAGGATTTGTACGGGTTGAAACAAGCTCCCAGAGCTTGGTATGGAAGAATTGATAGTTTCTTGACAAGCTTGGGCTTTACCAAAAGTAAAGTTGATCCTAATATTTATCTCAAAGTTCTGGATGATGAACCTGTAATATTGCTTCTATATGTGGATGATCTGTTTCTGACTAGAAATGAGAAACAAATTATCAAGTGAAAGAAGAAGCTCTCTACAGAGTTTGATATGAAAGATCTCAGATTGATGCATTACTTCCTAGGTCTAGAAGTATGGCAAGGTCTAGAAGGAATCTTTCTCAACCAGGGAAAGTATGTGGTAGAAATATTGAAAAGATTTGATATGTTGGAATGCAAAGCCATGGCCACTCCCATGGATTCCAACTTGAAGCTATTAGCTGATGACTCATCAGAGTTAGTGGATATGACTTTGTACAGACATATTATTGGGTCATTGATGTATCTGACAAACACCAGGCCAGATATATGCTTTGCTGTGAACACCTCAAGTCAGTATCTAGTAGAACCTAGACATGTTCACCTGATAGATGCAAATCATGTGATGAGGTACCTAAAGGATATGATAGAATTTAGTCTATGTTATATTGGAGATCATGACTTCAGATTGTATGGCTACACAGATGTTGATTGGGCAGTTAGTGTATCAGACAAAAAGAGCACATCAGGAGGATGTTATTGTTTGGGATCTACCATGATCTCGTGGTTTAACACGAAGCAGTCTAGTGTGGCTCTCAACACAGCTGAAGCAGAATATATTGTTTCCTGCTCTACTAGTTGTGAAGCAATATGGCTTCGAAAGTTGTTATCAGGACTATTTGACTTAGAGATGGACCCCACTGTGATCCTTTGTGACAACCAGAGTTGTATCAATATAACAGAGAATCTAGTGTTCCATGATAATTCAAAGCACATAGAGATCCGATATTTTTATATACTGGATATGGTGCAGAAAGGAGCTATCAAGCTCCAGTATGTGAGCACTGACGAACAAGTTGCTGATATATTGACCAAACCTATGTCTCGATTAAAGTTTGAGTATTTTCGAGACAAGCTTGGTGTAGTCCAGAAGGACCCTCCTCGAAAGGGGGAGTGATATGGTTGTTGATGATGAGATTGGCTGCATCGACAGTAAGTTCGATGATATGGATACTTGTATCGATGATGAGGATACCTATATTGATGAGAATATTGTATGAGGTTACCTGTTTCGACGATGAGGTCGATGATGACGTTACCTATTCCGACAATTAGGTCGATGTGTGGTCCTTAGACTTTGTCTAAATGGATGAAAGGACTGCATCATCCCTGAACATTTAGTTCAAAATGTACGTTAGAGGACTGCATCGTCCCTGAACGTTTGTTTCAAAATGTACGTGAGAGGACTGCATCGTCCCTGAACGTTTGGTTCAAAATGTACGTGAGAGGACTACATCGTCCCTGAACGTTTGGTTCAAAATGTATGTGAGAGGACTGCATCATCCCTGAACATTTAGTTCAAAATGTACATGATAGGAATGCATCGTCCCTGAACATTTGGTTCAAAATGTACGTGAGAGGAATGCATCGTCCTTGAACATTTAGTTCAACATGTACGTGATAGGACTACATCGTCCTTGAACGTTTGGTTCAAAATGTACGTGAGAGGACTGCATCGTCCCTGAACATTTAGTTCAAAATGTACGTGAGAGGATTGCATCATCCTTTAACATTTAGTTCAAAATGTACGTGATAGGACTGCATCATCCATGAACGTTTGGTTCAAAATGTACGTAAGAGGATTGCATCATCCCTGAACATTTCGTTCAAAATCTACATGAGAGGACTGCATCGTCCCTGAACATTTAGTTCAAAATGTACATGATAGGACTGCATCGTCCATGAACGTTTGGTTCAAAATGTACGTGAGAGGACTACATCATCCTTGAACATTTGGTTCAAAATGTACGTGATAGGACTGCATTGTCCCTAAACCCTTGGTTCAAAATGTACGTGATAGGATTGCATTGTCCTTGGACTTATGTCCTAAATTGAGAGGGATTGACCATCTCGTAATCAAATCATGTGTGTTGCAGAGTATGCTGCTATGATGTTGTTGATCGAGAGATCCATATGATGATGCTATTGATCAAGAGATCCATATGATGATGCTTTTGATCGAGAGATCTAGATGATGAGGCTGTTGATCGAGATATCCAGATGATGATGTTGTTGATTGAGAGATCCAGATGATGATGTTGTTGATCGAGAGATCTAGATGATGAGGCTGTTGATCGAGAGATCCAGATGATGATGCTGCTGTAGCTGTTCGATTGATGTAGAAGATTAAGACTCAATACTGAAGATGTTGATGTTCCAGTATTGAAGATCTTGAATATATTCCAGTAACTGTTTGAGTTACTAATGATGTATGATGAAAGCTTCCAATGATTTATAGATGTATCATGTATCATGTAGTCAATGACTCCTTGCTCTTGCAGATGTTGTTATAATATCCTTCTCGTTAAGGGGGAGTGTTGAAATATTGTAACTTCTAAGGATATTATATTTGTACTTTATTATTCCAGAGACGTTTCAATCCTCCGTCGAGACTCTATTGCATATCCAAAGATGTTTATTCCTTCGAGAGAATGTGGTGACTAGGGTTATTAAATATACCATGTGGGGTCGGCCCTGAGTTAGTTGTTTAGGGGTTATTAGAATCTCTTAGGAGAGCTCGGCCCAGTTAGCGTGAAAAGTCAGTTAGAAGATGAGTGCAAGTAGAGGAGGTGTGTTCCTCACTTATCACTCATTCACTCACTTGTGTATTGCGAATAGGAGAGAGAGAGATCTGCATAGGAGGACAAGGAGCTCTTGTTTGGGGACTACATCTTTGTATTGGTTGATTATCTATATTGAGGAAAGCTTTGCTGGGTTTTCTACCCCATGAGGGTTTCCCTGGGTAAATCTTTGTCTATCTTCTGATTGTGTTTCTTTCAGTGATCTTGCGTGTGAATTTAGGATAAAATTAACACCAACAAGAATGAATTAGATGCACAATAAACTGCTTTAAACTTGGACAAACGAGAATGAATTAGATGAAAAATGAACTGCTTGAAACTTGGGGCCTTGTAATTTTAAAAGGAAATGAGCTTCTTTCGATTGGTCAATGAATAAGTCATAAATTCATACTTACTCTTGGAACTATGGATAAGTTGCTCCATTGAAAGAATTTAATACAATTGCCTAGTTAATGTGTGGCTTGGCCAACCAAACTTATAAGTTCAATTATCTTGATACAAAGAGTGTGTCAATGCATCCATATGTTGGGAAATCAATAATAAGGGTACACATTCAATAGGACTAACAATTAAGAACATATTTTCTCTCATTGAAACATCAATTTAAATCCAAGCACATTTAAATAAACTTTCAAGTATACAACTATTGCATCCAAGCACATTATATAGATTAAAAGAAAACAAAAAGTTATTGCATGCATAAAATGTATGTCTTGCTGACAAGACATGTCAAACACATAGAATTGAAAGACTGATTGCATCATTGAACAACAATTTGAAGAACAATGTAAATTCAAACTATGAACAAAAACATATCTAGAACAATTTCTATTGATTGCAATAAAAAGTGTAAGAAAAGAGAGAAAAATAGAAAGAAAGAAAGCATGTATCCATTGTAGTCAATGAACCTTAAGGAATGACACAGAAACAAAAGTTTGCAGTCAATCACAGACCAACAATGGAGAATGGTACATGTCCATTGTCTTTAAATAAATTCCAATATAAAGTCCATCAACTATAAATTCCAATTTATATAACAATTCTATTTTCTAACCCTAGAATCAAAGTAAACAATCTTATTCGCATACCGATGTGTTCTTTATTCATATGAAATGTTCTAGTGGCCCATGTTTTCAAGAATGGTATTATGATCTTCTATCGACAATTTCCATTGGCGATTCTTGGTTTTTTTCCTAGTCTTCACTGGTTTCAACTACAACTGAGCCGCTATGACTAAATGACTGTACTGAGCACATATAACATATGGATCATAGTCTTGAAAAATAATATGTTCATTACATTTCCTTATTTAAGCAAAGAAATGTCCCATTAAAACCATTGAACCCACTGCATACGCATAATTTGACGGATCCTTAAATTCTTGCAACAACGTGCTTTTCGATCTAGTGCATCTCAATAAATAATAATGCACTTTTTCTGGATTATCTACTGGTGCAATGACAACAAATACATCACCTTCTCTAACCAAATCGGAAACACGATCATAATCCTTGTCAATCACAACCACTTCATTATCACGCTCTTCATTTGTGATATTTCCAAATGGGGGCAATGGTGTCAATTCTTGGTGTATCCATGGTTTGATAAATTTGTTAGTTTGGTTTTGACACTCATCGAAGGACTCTAGATCATCAATACATGCAAGACAAAAGCAAGAGTATTTTCATTTCTCGATTGCGTGTATATTTACCATTTTTTTACTCCTAATGGAGTGTAAACCCCTTGTTTTAGGGATTGCAACACAATTATATGGCATTGATCTGTCAACATCACCCATTGCAATATTCTAGAAGAACCTGTTCAAGATAAAACCATAACTTGTGCAAATCAAATTTCACATTTAAAAACAATTTATTAATTTTTTTTTTAAATAATTTAAATAAAAATACTCATGTACATATAAACATAGTAAATAACTACATTTGAAAACATTAAGGGTCATTGAAACAATTACATACATTCTCACATTAGCCATCCTTTCATTGAATTCATGGCTTAAATTTTGTTTGCACCAATTAACAACATTGTTTTAATTTGCGAGGCGAGAAGCGAAGTGATTCATTTAATATCTCCTAAGTGAACATTTTATGCAGGCCCCAATGCCATCATGTTCTCCTTTTCCATGTCCTGTTTCAAAAAACCTCCATGTGTGTCAAACATTCGTTTTATTATGAATGCGAGACAACCATAAGAATGAGAGTGTCGATTTAAACTGACTAGCACAACCATCTGACCACACCCAATGCTCTTTAAAAGTGATCCCTCGTCTTGATAATTTGTTATAAAGCATATTAAAACAATGTTGGAGAAAACATGTATCATGTGTAATATCATCATTGATGTAGAAATGGTAATCTTTAATCACTTCACGATTATTTTCATCGCTATTAGAACCATCGACATGAAGATTTGCATGTCTATACAAAATATGCACAAGTATAGATACCTGGTCTGAATGATAATACTCACTTTGTATCTCCTTTTGTGGAGTGAAAGTGTAATTTTCAGCAAAATCAATAATTGATAATATTGTTCCTTTTGGAAATACATCTCGTGATTGCTTGAACTGTAAGTCTTTCCATCATGCTGTATGGAGAGTGTTTGATATATCTATATATTTTCTCCCTGAATGACTCCATAAAACATCTCACAGAGATATCACCTTCAACTAACTCAATCTTTCTTGATGTTGTCGCTGAATCTATAACATGAGTATAATCAACATATTCATATCTCTTCCATTTCACAATGCGATTTGACAGTTGAGGATCATTTGGATCAATGGGGTATTTAACATCAAAAAGAGCCAAACGAGAACATTCTTCACATTTTCTTCCACTGATGCATTGTTTCTTATAGAATACTTGATCATTCTCTCGTGCACATAATATTTTAGATACAAATTCATGTACACTCGAAGGAGAGGGGCCATTTGGCCAACATTGTATGCCAAAATTATTAAATGTCTCATAATATAATTCAAATTCTATATGGTATCGACAACATGTGTCATGAACAACAATGGGCCTGCCATACCATGATTTAAGCTTCACAAATGTGCTAAGGGAAATCTTCACATCAAAATTACTCTCCATAAAATATTTGAACATTTCCACTTGAGTGACCTCTGTTATGTGTTTGGCATGTGTTTCATAGTTTCCTTTAGATATACGACGCCACACAACATCCTTTTCATTTGGTAAGACACAAGAGTTTAAATGCCAAAACGCTTTCACCTTGTCCCTCACATTATATGGAAGCCTATATTGATAAGGCTGTCTACAGATAGCAACCCAACATGAAACTTAATCATCTTCATATAATTGAACCCTAATGTTTTTATGCTTCCATAAACTCATTCTTGATGTTTTTAACGTTCTTGCAGTCATGGCCAAGAAACGATCAGTTGTAGTGTTTTCTACTACAACCTCTGTTAGCAATGTTTTACGAGCAAACACTAAATCATGAGATCGTTTCTTTGCAAGTGTGGCAAGGGCGAGGTCATATTTTTTGATACCATCTCATTTCTTTTAACCTCTTTGAAACTTTTAATGCCCAATAATTTAATTGCATCTTTTAGACATTTTTGTTTTAACAATCTATGTAACATTTAAGCTTGTGCTATGACAGAAATACCTTCAAGATAATTTTTGAGTATCTTTTTTGCTACATATCGAGTTGTATGATCATGCATCGGAGGTCCCAATTCGTCAATTTTACTTGAATCCATATTCTCCAAAAAAAATTCATCAATGATGATATTGTTGCAACTTCTAATTAATCTTTGTAAATTCATAGGTATGGTAGGATGTTGTAGGTTGGATGTTGACCCTGCATGAAAATATGTAAATTTATAATATTGTGAACCTTCAAATCAATTATATACTCAAGTATTAAATACAATTTTATAAAAAGTAAAAAATATTTATTCACCAATCATGGTCTCAATATCAATGTTTCCCATCGTTTGTTCCACATTTGTCATTTCCTCATCATTTCCATGTTCTTCATTTCTTTCATCAACGTGCTCCTCAACATTTTGCATTCCTTCATCACCACCATGTGCCTCCACAATTTTCATTTCTTTATCACTGCCATGTGCCTCCACATTTCTTTCCAATGCTCTTTTTTCACGTTTTCTTTCTTTTCTTGCCTCTCCATCAGTTCTGATGCGATCATGTTTTGTTTCACATTTCTTTTGGTTTCCCATGATGATTGATTTGAAAACCTAAACTCCAATGCCAAAAACCTGAAATCATAGTAATATGTTAGATATAAAATTGTACAATTAATGAAACAAATTGCAATATGACATGAAAGCATAACCAAATTCACAATATTTCCCTTTGTAAAAATAAGAGTAATATTCTAAAACCAAATTCACCATGTCCCTTGTATAACAAAATGTAATATGACAAAACATAATATGCAATATGTTGCTTAAAAAAATTGCCAAAAGCAAATTTGCTTTTATCCTTTAAAAAACAAATATTAATATATGCTATAACCAATTTTACAATCTAAAAAAAAACACAGTAATATGTCAAAACCAATTTCACAATCTAAAAAAAACAGTAATATGCCAAAACCAATTTTATGTTGAATGTGATTTTCATTGATGTCAAAGGAGTTTAGTAATGACAAAGGAATAACAAAAGACATGATGGAAGGGTAATCTCAATGAAAGACAAAGGAAGTAATGACATGGCAAGTATGATGATGTGGCATGTGTGATGAGGCTGGAAAGACACATGATGGTGTTATGGTGCTATCATGAAGTCAGTGTTGTAATCTGACATCATTTTGGAAAAGTATGGCAAGTTTGTGAAACTTTGGAAATTGACAAAGTATGGAAAAATGCTCTAAGAGAATTCCCTCCATAATTCATGGATTGAAGAAAATGCCCGCACCATCATATCAGGATATAGCTTGTTGAAGTGGTTATCTAGTCATGGTCTCAGTTTTCCTTAATCATTTTTTAGGAGAAAGTTATAAGTCTGCCAAAATAGGGGTTCGGGATAAACTTTGGAGAAAATCTTGAAAATGGCTAAGTGTTGGAAAATTGGTCCAAGTGGCCTTAGGTAAATGCTCGCTGTACCTCATAGGTGAATGATAAAAATGATTTGAAAATATCATACTATAGCTAGTTGAAGAGGCTATCTTACCATGGTCTCAATTCTAAAAGAGGGTTTTTGATGACAAAGTTAAAGGCCTTCCAAAACAGGGTTTCAGGTTGTTTTTGCACTAGGGTAGTAAAACTGCCTAAGTGGCCCCAGGAAAATGCCCTCCATAATTCATAGGTTAAAGTAAATTCCCACACCATATGGTCATGTTGTAGCTTGTTGAGTTCTCTACTTGAACATGGTATCATATTGTCTTGAGAGTGCATGAGGAGGAAGTTATGGGTCTGCCAAAATAGTGTTTCAGATAGATTGCTCCAAATCCAGGAAAATGTAAAAATTGTCTAAGTATAGAATTTCTGGTAAAACTGCCTGGGTGACCTTAGTAAAATGCCCGCCATTTCCTGTGGTTGATTTCTTAAAATATTTTGATAGTATGGATCTATAGAATGTTGTATGGTGCATCCAACCATATCATTGGTTTGTCTAAATAGTTTATGTAGGTGAATATATTGATCTGCCAAAAGTGCTTCCTAGCTTGATTTGCACTGCTCCAGAAAAATGCCCGCCTTGGAGAGAGAAATAAGTTTTCAAAGGATGAAATTGGTCTGGATGGAATCACCTTGTTGGCCTCTATCCATTGGTTATCTCACATTTCAAATTTGATGAAAAGAAAAATCACTTCATATTAACTTAGGGTTTGATAATTTTTCCTAAGTGTCAAATCAGTAGTTTGGAAGGCTATTTTCGAATGCCCTCCAGATGATGTATGTGTGTCAATAAATTTATCTTTTAACATGGTCTTGTTCATTGTTTAAGTGGCTATCTATCCATGCTTTTAGTTTTCCTTATGGTGATCATATATGAAATAAATCAATCTGCCAAAGTGAAGGAAAAAGTGTTTTGCATATTAGGAACAAAAATTTGTCTAAGTGTCAAACTTACATGGCTAAGAGGCCATTTGGAAATGCCCGCAAGGAGGTGTCCTTGTGCTGATAAAATTAATCAGATGGCATAGGCTTGTTCTCTGGTGAATTGGTTATCTAACCATGAGCTCAGATCTTCCTATGGAGTTCACATGTGTGAAGACAAGCCTGCCAAAATGAGAAAAAGTTTGTCTTGCTGTCTAAATGAAGGTTGAGAGGCATGTGGAAATGCCCACCATAAATTGTCCTTAAGATTATAATTTTATTAGATGGCATGGGTATGTTCCTTGATGTGGAAATGCCCACCATAAAGAATGAGTGCATACTTACAATCATTAGGATATGGTGTATGGGATTCAATAATATCTGATTATATCCCACCAAAAAGAATAAGGACTACATCTCATAAAGAGTCCAAGAAAAGTAACTCAAGGGAAATGGAGGCCATACTTGATGGATTATCTCAACCCATAAAAAAAAGGGTAGGAAAATGCATCCCAGCTAAGGAACTTTGGGTCAAATTAGAGAAGCTTTATTCAGTAAAAGCAAGCCTTGTTATTTTCAAGAATGATAGTGATGATGACGGAACTTGCAGCCATAAGGAAGATCAAAAGAACAAAACCATATGCAAGAAAACATTTAATGACATGAATAAATTATTCTATTCCATGGAAGATTGTGATGATGAAGGAACTTGTAGCCATAAGGAAGATCAAAAGAACAAAACCATATGCAAGAAAAAAATTTAATGACAGGAATAAATTCTTCTATTCCATGGAAGATAGTGAAGATGAAGAGATTAGTGAATATGAAGAAAATCTATTAATGGAGATAGTAAATTCATAAGATAATTTAGATATGGAAGGAAAGGTGGACCTAAAAGTAGAATTCATAAGTACCCTTAAAGAATTGAGAGAGAGCAGATTGGAAAAAAATTCTTTGAAAGAAAATTTGTCAAAATACCTAGAAGAGCAGAAATCAAAAGAAGAGGAAGTCAAGACCCTCCAAAAGGAGTTGCATAAGTCAAAACAACAAACAATGCCTAGCATGAAAGAGGCCGAGAGCTTAAGACATGAAGTTGCTAACTTCAAGAAAGAACTAAAGAAGCTAGAAGACCACATGAAAGATGTTGAGAGCTTAAAACAGGAAGTTGCTAACTTCAATAAAGAAATTTAATATAAAAAACCTTAAAACATCCAAAACCAAAAATAAAAATACCTTATAACTTTATTTTGCACTGTAAATATCCGTGCACTATAAATATCCGAAGTGTAAATATCTGCGCACTGTAAATATCCGAAGTTGAGTTTTTATGGAAATAAAATTTCGGGCGAGAGTATATATATAACTCTCAGGCGAGAAAGCTTAGAATCTTTCCGAGAATCACGGGCATTTAATAAGTCGACCCCTAAAATATTCTCAGGGCTTTATGTAATATAACTCTCGCCTGAGAGTTGTTTTATTTTGTCAGCCAAGAGTTTAAACAACCTCTCAAGCGAGAATTTTATTTAACCCCGAGTTACTTTTCGAGATAAATATCTCTCAGCTGAGAAATACATTTAATTCTTGGCCGAGAAATATTTTCGTCCAAGAGTTTCTGGTCAACAAACACAACAATTGTTTCTGCATTTTTATGAAATTTGTGACTTTCTGACTGTGGAAACACTGCAAAATATGAGAACTACCTGTCGAAGTTTATACCAATAGATTCATCGTTGAATATACTTTCTCATAGTATAATAATTTGTGAATTTCATTAGGGATTTATATTTTTTACTATTTTTTTTCTAAACTGTATCATTACAAAATTTAGTGAGCTAAAAATTAGTCACAATGAAAATTCAAGATCATCACAATGACAACAAAAAAAAATGTAAAAACTCACAACGTTGTTCCTTGCATTCCTCTTCAAAAGTGTAGTTTTAGTTTTTGTGATAAAAGTCACATTTGAAAGAAAATGAGAGGGTCCCAACATGTGTCAATAAGGCATCGGTTTTTAAACATATGCTATTTTGATAAAAAAAAAATAAAAATTTAAGTATGAAAATCCTCAACATATAGTCCACTGCAAAGTACAATTTGTGTAGATTATAAGTGTACATTTGGTTTTAGTAAAATGAATAACCATCTCTAAAAAAAAAGGATGGGCACACAAGTCACTCATTATCCAAACCTAAAAAATTAAAGTATATGTCGTTGGTGCCCTTCAAATTTGTCCTACTATATGTCCATAAAAAAATTTCAAAAAAATATGAGTACGAAGCTAATACAATTCTCTAAAACTCTATGTTTACCTCAAGTTGAAATTCCTAATGGATATATGGGTTTGAAGGGGTTGAAGTTGAAAAACATAAAATTTTGTAGTTTTTTTGGTCAAAAAACAGGCAAAACGTGTATCCCAACTTCATATTTTCACCCATATGTTAATGTTATTTAATATATTTACACTTTTTTTTTATATATATTTAACCTATTTTCATATATTTTAAAACCTTTATCATACATTTGCATATATTTTAAAACATTTTTCATATATTTTTATTATATTATGTAATGATTTTAAAATCTATATTTTTATATTTGTTTTTCTTTAATGTTTTATTGATTTGATATGGCTTTTCAAGTTTATTAAGAGCATCTTGAGGTCTAGGAAGAGAGCCAAGCAGTGGAAAATGTCAATTTTGATCAAGATTTCAATCTGCATAATATTTTTTATTAGTTTCATATCGTTGATGAAAATGTCCAATTTGACAGTTTTTTATTAGATATTTCTATGATGTTTTGACTTTAAGACTTTATTTTGAGAATAAATATTATGGTTTTAAGATGTTATTTACAAATATATGGTATACATTTGTTAATTTTATGTTAATTTTATGTTAATCATCACCTTTTGGAAAATAGTGTTAAATAGTATCAGTTTTATACATAAAATTTCTGAAAATACGTTAAAAATGGTTTGGAATGTCTTTATTTATTTTATTTTATTTTTAAATTTGCTCATAAAAATGACTTATGTAAGAGAAAATTTTAAAGAAAAACTTCAAAAATGTATATATTTTTCATTCCAACTAGCTTCTAAATGTTAAAAAAATTCAAAAATGTATGTAATTTTTCATTATAACTAGCTACTAAATGTGCCTTTTTTTGTAAAATTTGAAAAAATGCAGTTGTAAATAAAAATTATAGTTTTTTTATGACCAAGAAGTTTTCAAATCACAAAAAATGGCTAAAAAAAAAACGTTTCTACCAGTATACACACTTTCTGAAATAGATCTAAAAACAACTACTAAAATTGAACCCCCAAAAAATGAGAATAATGTCAGGTTCTCGTTAAGTTTTATAACTTGTTTAAAAGGAGATTTGGACAAGATAGTTGCCCAATTGAATACAAATTCAAAGTTTGAGAAGAAAACTATGATCTTAGATGACATATTTAGTTGTCAAAGATCACCATATGATAAGACCAATTTGAATGAACAAAAGAGCATTGAAGAAAGTGAAATCTCCAATCTACTGGAAAAGGAAAGTGAAGAAAAAGCTAAGAGTTATGCAGATATTATCAGAAGCTCCCATCAAGGAAAAGACTACAAAGGAAGAATTCATGGTCAACAAGATACAAGGAAGAATGGATACAGAGAAGTTACATCACAAAGAAGACCATTTTCTCCCAGGTACCAAAGATTCTTTTATGGTTATTGTTTTTCATGTAACAATTTTGGACATAAGGCTAGAGATTGCAAAACTTATGGAGAAAATGCCTAAGAAAGAAATAGAGGTGTCCAGATGAACTATAATGTTGAATGTTACAAATGCCACAACTATGGACACATATCTCGTGACTGTAGAAGCATGATGGAGTCTTCCATGAAAGAAAATACTAATATCAGATATAAGAAATTATGGAAGAATAAGTCAGAATGACAGAAGGAAGAAGCTTATGGATTGGTTCTCTATACAGATGATGAAGGTTCAAAGCTCAAGATACTAAATCAAAGCAATCCTCTTATCTTGAAGCTGGGAAGCATATTAAATGAAAGTAGAAATAGTCTCGGGATCGAAGACAAAAAGGAATCGGTATTACATGTTGAAGATGTGAGGAAAAAAAAAGAAGAACAAGTCAATCACAACCAAATTAAAATCCAAAATATGACGAGAAAATATGATGAACTCCAACGAAATTGACTTTGTCGCCGGATTTCGTAATTTTTTTTCAAATTTACCCATGTAGTCGTTGAATTTCTGACGACCGTCGCAAATACGACGACCGATGTCGAATATGTGATGCAAGTCATTAGATTTGCGATGTATAGGTTACAACGGTAACTATGTTAACTTCATCGGATATTCGATGAGAATTTATTTTATAAAATATAAATTATAGAAACATTCCGACATGTTTTCTCTACAAGTGACGGTTTGCGGAAATTATAATCTTCGTATAGACTGTTTTTCGTACAAAAATCCACAATTATTTTAATTGTTACTGTGATTAAAAATAGTGAAGTCTGGAGCTTGATTTTTTAAAATCGATAATCATCAGTCAAGCTCTGTATTAGAAAATGAAACAAAACAATATTCCTAATCCAGATGAACACAATCGAGAATTGCTTGCTAGATTGTGGGATGGAATGAAAAGAAAGGGTGATGGGAAATGTTATTGTCCATGTAGTCAATGCAGGGGATTTAAAAGGAGAAGAATAAAGATCACAACAGGAAAAAAAATTGTAGGGAACATGGACACGTTGAGGGGGGACATGACTATCTTCCATTGGTAAGTTTTTCATTATATATGTCTTTATATTGATCGTTTTTGTAAATGTATGTAGAATTTTAATATTTCTTGTATTAACCAATATCTCTTTATGGTTTCATGTAATTATAAAGGAAAGAACTCCTACGACATATCGCCCGGAGGATGTGCTTTCAGAACAAGTACCGGAGGAACATGGAGCTATGAATAATGGAGAACAAGTTAATGATCATATTGACGAAGATGATCATACTGATAACATAGTTGAAGATGATGGTACAAATACATTGATCCATGATACATTTAATGTTATAATGGATGATGATGATGATGATCATGAAAATGATGAATTTGATGATGCTCATGATTTACCTCTTCTTGAGAAGGAATATGAACCCCTTTATGAGGGCTCCAACACAAATCTTCTCTCTACTATATTGTTGATAATGAACTTGAAGGTTATGAATGGTCTTTCAAACACAACAGTCACATGGATGTTAAGGTATGTAATATATTCCATCACATATATATGATCATTATAAATTTTATCTTTATTCCTTTAATAATTTTATAGTTAATTCATAAGTAAAATTAATACGGATGAAATATGTTTCATTAATATTATTTATATATTATATTAACTAGTTTTTTATTTTAATTTGGTGTAGCTTGATAACTGAATTTTTGTTACCACCGTCAAATATTTTACCTCGAACATATCGAGACTTATCTGCCATCATGAAAGAAATTGGAATGTAGTATGAAGCAATTGATGCATGCCCAGATGACCATATTATATATTATAATCAGCATGAATTTGAAACAGAATGTCTGGAATGTCATATCAATAGATATTGAACAAATAAAGTAACAAAAAAAAGTGTCTCGCAAGGTTCTTCGTTATATTCCCATTATTCCACGTTTGCAACGACTGTTCAGGTGCAGAAACATAGTCCAATTTATGGATTACCATGCACGGAACATAAGTCAAGATGACATTATTCGAATTCCTGCAGATGGTTCTGCATTTAGAGATATGGAGGAAAAACAGACACACTTTAAAGAAGAACCTCATAATGTCAGGATTTCTTTGGCAGTAGATGGTGTCAATGCATTTGTAGAGATGATATCTATTTAATCAGTGTGGCCTATTTTTATTATCAACAATAACATTCATCCATGGTTGTCAATAAAGAGGGAGCACATAATGTTGGCAATGATTATTCCAGGTATGTGTCTACAACAATTTTATTTTAATGTAGTGGCATCTCATTTGTCGTATTTTTTTGCATAATGTCATATATATATATATTTTTATTTTTCTCTTGTGTATTATTTATATATCTAAATGGTATTAATAATTATATATTTTATATGTTCAAATCAATCAGGTAAGTACCAAGTTAAAGATATGAATGTATATATCGAACCTCTTATTAACGAGATACTAAAGCTATGGAATGGCATCACTATGTATGATGTATCTAGACCAATATGACAAAGGCAATTTCAATTACATGCAATGCTTGTATGGATAGTACATGATTCCCCAGGGTTAACCCATTTTTGTGGTTTGTAATTATAACGTCCATTTTATTAGTATTCAATTTTATGAAGTTGATATATTATGCATGCATGTTTTTTTAAATAATCCATTCATTTTATATAACTTTAATTGACATAGTTAATCCATCTCTTTATGTAGGTCTTCAAACAAAGGAAAAATTTGCATGTTCAGTTTGTGGTCCTAAGATCAAATCTCATCGTTCAAAAAGTTTAGGAAAGGAGGTGTTTGATGAGTATTGGCACTTCCTCTCTAAGAATCATAGGTATCGAACTACCGAAAAATTCAAATAAGTAGTCAAAATATAAATAAAACTTGAACTTACTGGGGATGGAAAGGGAGAACTCGTCGAAATTTGAACAAGATGGAATGAGATGGAATTTGTAGAATTGGTCATTTGATACTTGTTGGCCCCCCAACAACTCCGCTTAATTTTTTTGTAAAAATAAAGGGGCCCCCATTAGAATTTTGTAAATATTTAGCCTTTAATTTTATTTAGTTTCTCTTACTTGGTTTTGAGAGGATGATTCCATGGATTTATTTCTTCAATACCCAACTCTTTGAACTACTTGTTCTTTGGCTGGGTTTTCATTTTATGAGTTTTGAGTGATTTCAATGATCTTGTCATTTGAATCTGGCTACTCCACAATGATTGCTTGTTCTTATTTGAACTTGTTTAAGTCATTTACATACTTCTATTTGGTCTGATTAAATTAGTATGATGTAACAACACTTGCATGCCTTCATTTGACCTTATCCAAATTGATTGTATGCCGGCTATCTTCACCTTTTGATAATCCCACCAATTTCCAGTTGTAATCCATCGATAAAAAAATTTGGTATTTTGGCTGGTCATGATAAATTAACTGAAAGCTCCTTTTTATGATTTTGCATCATCATATTAAAAGCATGTGTATCAAATGATGGAACCATGCTTTTAGTTTGGACTTTGAGCAATTCAATAAATTTTACAAGCCTTTAATTTTTAATAAGAGTTTTGCCTTTTTTATACTTTTAAAAAATTTTAAATTTTTAGAGCAAATTTAATAATTGAGGCTTGTACATCAAGCTTGATTTATGTCTCCAAAACATATAAATTTAAAGCAAGTTGATTATCTTTTATTTAAAGCAGGACATTAATTCATAAATTTTCACTTATTCCATTTAACAAAACAATTAAAACCCTAGGTATTTTACAAGTCCATCACATATATCATGTGATTCAAATTAACTTAACAAATGTGTCACATAATGAATATCTTTTCAATTGATATTTAAAAATCCTCATTACTTTTATTTTTTTGCAAAATGACCAATAAATATAATCTTTATATTATAATTTTTATTATATATTATTATGTCCCCGACATATAGTTTTGAGTCGGGTGGTATTAGTTGGGGTGGCAAAAATCGCGGATATGAAATTGCAAAGTTTTTGTTAAAGTTTATATTTTTTGTATTTTTTTGATTTTTTAAAAGTTCATTTTACGTGGTTGTGGTTTGATCCGGACGCAGTGACGTTGGCCTGGGGCTGTGTGCCCCAGGCCCCGGCGGCGGGGTGACGTTTGCCGTTTTAAATGAGGTTTAAATGGTCTCGGGACTGAAGACTCCTGTGCGATTTATTCACCAGTCTTGTCCATTTATCGTGCCTTTCGTCGAGCTCTATTGTGCGCTGGCGTCGGGTTGAGGTGTTGCAGGGGTTTAAATGGTCTCGGGACTGAAGAATCCTGTGCGATTTATTCACCAGTCTTGTCCATTTATCGTGCCTTTCGTCGAGCTCTGTTGTGCGCTGGCGTCGGGTTGAGGTGTTGCAGGGGTTTAAATGGTCTCAGGACTGAAGACTCCTGTGCGATTTATTCACCAGTCTTGTCCATTTATCGTGCCTTTCGTCGATCTCTGTTGTGCGCTGGTGTCGGGTTGAGGTGTTGCAGGGGTTTAAATGGTCTCGGGACTGAAGACTCCTCTGCGATTTATTCACCAGTCTTGTCCATTTATCGTGCCTTTCGTTGAGCTCTGTTGTGCACCCGCTAGCGTCGGGTTGAGGTGTTGCAGGGGTTTAAACGAAATGAGGTTTAAATGCAGGTTTAAATGAGGTTTAAATGGTCTCGAGACTCAAGACTCCTGTGCGATTTATTCACCGGTCTTGTCCATTTATCGTCCCTTTCGTCGAGCTCTGTTGGCCCGGGGTGGCGGTGGTCTCGGGACTGAAGACTCCTGTGCGATTTATTCACCAGTCTTGTCCATTTATCGTGCCTTTCGTCGAGCTCTGTTGTGCGCTGGCGTCGGGTTGAGGTGTTGCAGGGGTTTAAATGGTCTCGGGACTGAAGACTCCTCTGCGATTTATTCACCAGTCTTGTCCATTTATCGTGCCTTTCGTTGAGCTCTGTTGTGCACCCGCTAGCGTCGGGTTGAGGTGTTGCAGGGGTTTAAACGAAATGAGGTTTAAATGCAGGTTTAAATGAGGTTTAAATGGTCTCGAGACTCAAGACTCCTGTGCGATTTATTCACCGGTCTTGTCCATTTATCGTCCCTTTCGTCGAGCTCTGTTGGCCCGGGGTGGCGGTGGTCTCGGGACTCAAGACTCCTGTGCGATTTATTCACCAGTCTTGTGGATTTATCGTCCCTTTCGTCGAGCTCTGTTGTGTGCCCATTAGTGTCGGGTTGAGGTGTTGCAGGGGTTTAAATGGTGTTGTAGTTGGCGTATTCATGCGGTATGGTCCAGGGTTTTGTGGTGTTGATGCAGTATGGCGCGGGGTGACGGTTGTCTCGGGACTCAAGACTCCTGTGCGATTTATTCACCATTCTTGTCGATTTATCGTCCCTTTCGTCGAGCTCTGTTGTGCACCTGCTAGTGTCGGGTTGAGGTGTTCCAGGGGTTTAAATGGTGTTGCAGTTCGAGCTCTGTTGTGCGCCCGCTAGCGTCGGGTTGAGGTGTTCCAGGGGTTTAAACCGTGTTGGAGTTGGCGTATTCATGCGGTATGGTCCAGGGTTCCGTGGTGTTAATGCAGTATGGCGCGGGGTGACGTTTGCCGGTTTAAATGAGGTTGGTGGTCTCGGGACTCAAGACTTCTGTGCGATTTATTCACCGGTCTTGTCAATTTATTGTTCGTTTCGTCGGGCTCTGTTGTGCACCCGCTAGCATCGGGTTGAGGTGTTCCAGGGGTTTAATGCGGTGTCCTCGCTGTTTGCAGGGGTGAAGGACGGTCTCCATGCTTGGGTGATGGAGCACTCTGAAGCTATATTTTAGAGGTTCTCTGGTGTTCAAGCTCGTTCTGTTTGGTGCGACTTGCTTTTGTGTTGTGGCTGTTTTTGTTGGATTTTTTGCGGTGGCGTGGTTGTTTGTGGCTTATTTGCGGTGGTCCAGCGAAGGTGGGGTGGTTTCTAGTGGTGGGTGTTGCTGTCTGAATGCGCTTCATTGACGGGTTCTTTGGACGGGTAATTCTTGGAATTTTTTCTTCAGCTGAGACTTGTGTTTTCTGTTTTATGAAAAAAATACGATTTTGTTATACTGTACGATTAATTGGTTATAAAATTTTATAGATGTAAGAATTTTACAAATGTATGGTTTTCATTTCACAAGCTGCGTCAAGAAATATTGTTCAAACTTTTGTTCTGTTTGTGGCTTGTTTGCGGTGGTCCAGCGAAGGTGGAGTGGTTTCTGGTGGTGGGTATTGCTGTCTGAATGCGCTTCATTCATCCAGTAATTTGCGGTGTTCGTGTCTGAATGTGTAGAGTGGTTTCTTGGCGCAACGAGCTGTGTCTTCTGCAATTTCATTGACGGGTTCTTTGGACGGGTAACTCTTGAAATTTTCTCTTCAGCTGAGACTTGTGTTTTTTGTTTTATGAAAAAAATCCGATTTTGTTATACTGTACGATTAATTGGTTATAAAATTTTATAAATGTAAGAATTTTACAAATGTATGGTTTTCGTTTCACAATCTGTGTCAAGAAATATTGTTCAAACTTTTGTTGCATAATTTATTCCATAGGAATTGTTTGTGACTGTGGTTTAAAAAACACAAAGACTGTGTAATTGGTCATTACCATTTCTTTTCTTGGGTAATGACCTAGAATCCTTGAAATGAATGTACGGGGAATGGAATTGGATGTATGTATGTATTTGAACATTTAATGCCAAGAGTAGCAACCTCCCTCCATCTCGGGTATTTCGGCGAGGTATGGAATGGGTCATGATATCATGGGCTGCGTCGGCGCTGGGATTAAATGCTAATACCAGCCTACCACCCAGGCACCGGGTAGCAAATAAATGGCATTATATTATATTATTAATTAAATTTACAGATCTGTTTGTATTTATTTTATTTTGCTTTATTCTTTTTCCATTTCCATTATGCCATGTGGTATGAATGTGATATTTTTAAATGGTTCTTTGGTCTGCTTCGTTTAAGTGGTTTTGCTTTTCGCATGGACCTGCTTTCCAAGTTTTCTCAGAAAACAGATACTATACAGATTTACTGAATCTAGAAGTAGAAAGCACTTTCAACCTAGGTATCTGTACTTGAGAATACAAGTCTACCCCAAAACAACAGACCGGGAGCTTAAGAGAGGGGTGGTCATTTTCCATTGCCTTTGGCAAGTGCGCATATAAGACAAACGACATTTCGGGTGCAGTATAAAATCTGGGTCTTTGGCAAGATACTTCATTGTCTTTGACTTTGACATCTGCCAAATGAGGTAACGACTAACAATTATTTCAGTTCCATATGTGGCTAAAGGGGAAACCCTTAGATGCAGTGATGCTGAGATTCACAACCTACTATTTTATTTAAGGATAAATTTTTGAAACATCTAATCTGAAATGAAGTCTATGATAACTTAGCAAGAAGATGGTTTGGTTTCATCTAAAGAAGAAAACGTGGACAGTGTTTGGAAAATAACACTCCTGTAAATTCACAGGAATCCTGTGAATATTTAGAGAGCCCTATATTGGAAAAGTTTGTTATTTGTCATGAATACTGTTACAAGAAACATGAACGTTAACAAACTCTTAGATGCAGTGATGATGGTATTGACAAACTGCTGTTTTATTTAAGCAAAAATTGATGAAATATCCAATCTAAAAATAGCTTTCTCTTTAGATGAAACCATATCAGCTTGTTGCTAGTCTACCATAGACTGCATTGGTTAGCTTGGGTATGCTCGAGTGATCTATTGTTTGTCGCAATAATGTAGATGTATACTTTTTTGGCCTATGTGGACAGGGATTTGACACCAAGACAAAGGTTAATGGCCCACACGAAACCCTGGATCAACTGCAACACGTGTTGCATGAATACGCCAATTGAAACATGTTCAAACCCCTGCAACACCTCAACCCGACGCTAGTGGGTGCACAACACCTCATTTAAACCTGCAGTGTTGCATGAATATGCCAACTGCAACACGTTTAAACCCCTGCAACACCTCAACCCGCCGCTAGCGGGTGCACAACAGAGCTCGAGGAAAGGGATGATAAATGGACAAGACTGGTGAATAAATTGCACAGGAGTCTTCAGTCCCGAGACCATTTAAATCTTATTTAAACCTCATTTAAACCTGTAGTGTTGCATGAATACGCCAGCCTTTGAATTAGAGCATAATTTATTTTTAGTTTTTATTTTGCTAACTTGGTGTAGTCATGATTTTTTCAATCGCTTTCACGAAGATGTTTTAATCTCTTTCGCTAAAATGAGTTGTTCATTTATCGAAATGTTTCCATGCATAATTATTAGGAGGGTTGCACAAACAGAAATATGAACCCAACTCACATTTGCTAATTAGATGCATCTAGCTTTGTTAATAAGTCGTTTGCAGCTAGATTTGTCTTAGCTTTTTTGCACAAAATGTCGAGGTAAAAAACCTAGATTTGCTCAGCCGCTTTGATGACTTACCAAATAACCGAGACAAATGATAAACTGCTTCATATGTTAAATATTAAACTAGCAATGCAACACCTTGCTGAAGTTTGCTTCTGCACTTGCATTATGCGTTTCAGCATATGTAGATGCAATATGCTCTGATTGCTGTAGGTTATCGCCATACAAACACCTCAACCCGACACTAGTGGGCACACAACAGAGCTCGACGAAATGGACGATAAATCGACAAGTCTGGTGAATAAATCGCATAGGAGTCTTGAGTCCCGAGATCACCAACCTCATTTAAAGCAGTAAACGTCATCCCGCGTCATACTGCATTAACATCACAAAACCCTGGACCATACCGCATCAATACGCCAATTGCAACATCGTGAGAAATTTATGTTGCAACAAGCACTGCTTCCACTTGACCAAGGCATGTGTTGTTGCCAACGTCTTTCCATCGTATGTAGACTTTATATGCTCATTCAGTTGTAATTTTTGCCTCTCAAAGGCAATGAGATGTTTATCACTTATGAGGAGAACTCCTAAGCATGTTTCTGAAACATAGTATTCATGGACACATGTTTTCCTGACATCTGGATTTGTCAAGACTAGAGTGAATGTCATTAAGGTTTTCAACTTTTCAAAATAGTCTTTAGCTTTTTTATCCCATATAAAGGCATCACTTTTAAATAATGATGTTAATAGTGCCACAATTTGTGTGCGTGTTCTCAATTTTCTTATTATGTCCCCGACATATAGTTTTGAGTCAGGTGGCATTAGTTGGGGTGGCAAAAATCGCGGATATGAAATTGCAAAGTTTTTGTTAAAGTTTATATTTATTTGTATTTTTTTATTTTTTTAAAGTTCATTTTACGTGGTTGTGGTTTGATCCTTACGCACTGACGTTGTTCATATCTATCATCTAAAACATATATAATAAATTTTTATTAAATTAAAAAAATATAACATATATTCTTAACATCTCATCATCGCATCTTTGCAAGCTTCTTCATTGTTGACCAATTAACAAATTAATATTCCTCCTCTCTATGCAATGGGTTCCCTTTAAAGCTTTGATATTTCCAAATTGATATCACTAAGCAATACATGTTCAAATTTGATGAACCGATTTACACTTAAAGACTCATGACAATATTATTTTCTCTACAGAGTATCTTGACTATTTCAACATTCTATGACCTTCCATTGGCATGATTCTTTGCATGTACACTTCAACCATTTGAGCCACCACTAGGGGGGTTTCTAAGGAAAACCTCACGAGATCCCCCTGTTCCCTATATTATGTAAATGAAGGGAAATTCAAGCACCAACAACAACAGTGTCTAATAATCCCAAGTGATTTGACCAGATTTGATCGTATGAACTATGGCTTGTTATCAACATAATACCTTGTATTGATGATTCGACCAGTTGAAATCACTCTTGAAACTCCATACAAACATATACATATCTATGGATGCAAATTAATAAATTTATTGTTGTTATTATTAACAAAATATATGTGATTTTTTTTCTAGTTTTTACGAATTTAAAAGCTATATACATTATATAGATATGAACATTACAATTTTCCTGAGTTATAAAACACACCCCTATAGTAGTGTACGAGACTAAGAAATCCACTTGATGATGTCATTGATTTGGGGATAGGTCACTTAGTAATTACCACAATTTTCTTGCGCTTAACCTTGATGATTTCAGTTAAAATGACATGTGCTAAAAACACTTTTTAATTTTGTCCAAAACTGCATCTGGATTTGTTAGCTGCAATTGGTCAAAATGTGTATATATTTAAATTTATGCACACATATCCCAAGTACAGACATCCTTTAGAATAGAGACATTTCAGAGTCATATAACATATAGAAATTTCAGAATCACATAGCATCCAGGAAATTCAGTGTAGCTTGAGTGTGAGTAATATTTGGGTTTTGTGCAAAATGTCTTTGTTTTTTGTAGTAAATAAAAGAGGTTTGAAAATTGGGATTTTTGTTATTCAATAATATAAATAATTTATTAATTCCTTGTTTACAAAATCTGGTTACAAATTTTTTCTTAAATTGCTCAGTACTGTATTAATTAGATTTTATTATTCATTTCACATTAGGGCTAAATCTAGAGAAATTAGTTGCTGTCAAGAATTTCTTTCTGCAAAGCAGTTGTCTATAATGCTTAGTTATAGGGCTTAATAATGGAAAATAGAAAATATAAGTGATTCATGCAACAGAATGAGTACTCATTATTGCATAATCATCACAATTGAATGCTGATTTAAAACTATGTAATAATGCACCAACAACCTTTTCTTGGTTTCTAACTCTTTCATTTCATTTGCAAAGTGCAAATGTGAATAACTATACTAAGCAAGCATTTACAAACAGGCATTTTCAGGTGTATTTGCTTATCCTTGGATGATTGTTAATTCATTTGATTGAAGAAGTTTGCAAATCATAATTTGCTTGATATGGTTAAAGCACTAGATCTAGCTATAGGATAAGACTATAACAGCACATACATCCTCATAAATTAAGCCATAGGAAAGAAATATGCAAGACAAAGCCAAGGTATGTATCACATTTAATGCTTGGTGTTTCCTATCTACTTTATATGTTTTTAGAAGATTGTGCAGTCATGCAATGGTTATCTGTATAAGCAACTTACATCTCGAGGACCAACTTCAGCACAGGGACCACACAGGAGTGCTCAAGTTGATAGAGATCAAATTTTTGTTATAAATTCTTTTACTATTGCTTTAGCGCTAGTCAGAAATTTCAATGGTAATTGTGAGAAAATTTTGCTTCTGTAGATCATATTGCTAAATTGAAAGGTAACACAGGTGGCTTTTATTTTCTATAGTACAAGGTACTATATTTGTACCCACACTTCAGATCTGATTTTTGATTTAATGTTGATGTGTATATGTTCAGTGGAACCTCTTTTATTGTTATTTAATCAATAGAGAGAAATGAGCGATATTTCTATTTCGCATCCCACCACCCTTCCTTATACTGTGATGATGAGCTTTTAGGCTATATTGGACAGCTGTACATTTGAGAGAGATATGACTGGTTGTACCTTCCCCACCTTGATTGAGATATGATTGGTCTTGTGGTATCTTATCTTTTTTTTTTTTTTTTAACAGAAACAGGTAAGGGTTTGTATTAACAAAGGCTGTGCACAGCCATTCAATACATTGACAAAGTTTCAAACTCTGCATCTAACAAAGGAAAATTGCAGAGGTTTTTGAAGTCAGACTTCTGGAATTCTTTATTGTCAAAATTCATAAGAAGACTGCAGTTACTAGTGGGGTAAACCCTCACAAACTGATTACATAATTTAAGGCAAAAAAACATTCAAAATTAACAGCTGGGAGAACCTGCATCAGGTAAATGCCATTATCCATAGTTCTGCTGGTTGACTGAAGCCGCCTCTGCCATTTCCAGGTTCACCGTTGGAGCCTCCTGTGCATAGCTGCACTGCGTTTTGCAAACAAGAGCAGAGATATCGTTTTTCACACTGTCAATCTTCCCCATGAGTTCGATTACGTTTCTGTCGATATCCTCCATACGCGATTCCAAGCAGGAAAGCCTGGAGTGGATGTATTTGTCCTCCACCACGAGTTCATCAATTTTATTATCAGTATTGCACACTGCAGAGTAGGTTCTGGACAGATAGACCTTAATGTCGGAGGTGAAGCGGCTCAAGGTGACAATCGCCTGCCTGACACCATCCATCTCGTTATCAGCCGGAAGATTTTCTGCAAACAACACTGCAGGTTCCTGAAGACTAAGGTTTTGCAGAGCAGGGCCGAGGGCGTCGAATGGAGGGATGGCCATAGTGCAATTGATTTCTACAACCGTCGCCTGGAGAGATAAATGCTCGGGCGTGAGAACAGTACCCGGCACATGATGTGAGGCACGTGGTGTGAGATGTGGAGCTCGGGCCATGCTATGGCGGTGGAGAGGGTGGAGTCCAACACAATGGTCGCCGTGGGAGTTTGGTGGGGAGAGTTTAAACCATGGACTAGTATGCCTATAACAATTCCAAGGTGGAGCGAGATTAAACCATGAGTCCATTAGGGAATAAAGTGATAGGATGGAACATTGTTTAGGATAGCATGCCCCAATTCTAACTTGACTCCATTGTTGGCCAGAGTGTCGGCATTGCCATTGAGATCCCTTAACACATGAAAGTAGAGTGTGTCCTTTGGGAGGGTGAGCCGTTTTATTCTTTTCTGTATTCTCCGATTTTTGTCTGTCTTTAAGGGAGTGCCATTGTTCATTGCTTGTATAACATGCTTGGAATCCCCAAAAACTTGAAGGCAATTCATGTTGAAGGTGACTGCTAATTCTAGAGAATAGAACAAGGCAAGCCATTCTGCTTGATTGTTGGTGCTAATTCCAAGTCCCCAAGAGAAATCTACTAATTTATTTCCTCCGGGATCAAAGATAACCCCCCCCGCGCCTGCCGCCCCCGGGTTCCCCTTTGAAGCTCCATCAAAGAAGATTGTGAATCTTGCTTGTTCCTTCCACCATTTCCCAAAGATTACTTGATCTTTTCTGATTTCCCACTCATGCCAGGCTGAAGGGGAATTGGACTGAAGTGAACTCACTGCTAAGAACTTTTGACTCCATTGAAATTCATTCCAGTTTAGAACTTCCTTGGCGCAAAGCACCACTCTTTTGGATTTCAATGACTCAGAGATAAGAGTTATTGCTTTGTTTGCTAGCCTCACCTCTGATCTTGATTTGTCTTCAAATATTCTTCTGTTTCTTTCCAGCCAGATTTGCCAACAAGTGTTCATGGGGATAAGCTTCTAGATTCTAGAGAAGGTAGGTTTATTTTTTGGGCCTCCCTGGACTTTGTGATTCCAGTTCTCCAACATATGTTTCAACTGTCTAGGGCTGGAGACTAGGTGGGTCAGAGGGTCGAGGACCACATTCCAAACCTGTCTAGCATAGGTGCAATCCAGGAAGAGATGTTGTGCAGTCTCCTCCGCGTTTTGGCACAATGGACATCTAGAGGGACCTTCAATACCTCGTTGCTTGAGGTTGTTAGCTGTCAGTTGCTTGTTGTGAGCGAGGATCCAATAAAAGTAGTTTATCTTTGGGATACTATCTCGGTTCCAAATTTTCTTCCACTTTGTTTGCAGGGGATTGTTGTTCCTGGTGAGCATTGCGTAGCCATCTTTGACTGAGTATTTCCCAGCTTTCCCCCAACCTCTGGTGTCCTTGGATCTGGCGCTTAAGGGGGATTTCCCATTCAGCAGTTGCATGAAAGTTTTGTAGCTGTCAAAAAGATGGCCTGGTGGGTTCATATTTTTCCAGTCCTTCCATTTCCCTGTGGATGTCCATGTGGCCATGTCTGCCAGCTTTATTACTCCTGCATCTTGAAGCCAGAGTTTGATATTCTGGATTTCCTGGATCTCGCCCATAGGCTGTTCTCCATTTATGCTATCAGTCCAAATATTGATTTTGTTTCCATTCCCTGGGACCCAGTACATGTTATCTTTGATTATGTCTGCTGAGTCGAGCATAAGCTTCCAAATGGCAGTACTAGTGTTCTTCTTCATTTGGTTTAGACATCTCTGCCTTGGCCCTCTGGTGTATTTATTCTTGATTGCCTCCTTCCACCATTCCTTTTGACCGGATACCAATCTCCAGACAATTTTGGCTCCCAATGCTTTGCTCATCACTGCTGGGTCCCGAATACCCAAGCCCCCTCTTTTCCTGTTTTCCTTGACAGTGTTCCAGTTAACTAGATGGAACTTTTTGCCTTGAGATCTGCCTCCCTACCAGAGAAACTTTCTAATTTCCAAGCATATATTGTTCATGACGGTCTTAGGGGCCAGAAGGATGGCTCCAGTGTAGATGGGGACAGAAGAGAGGACTGCTTTAATCAAGGTCACTCTACCAGCTAGATTAAGCCATCGTGATCCCCAGGAGTTAATCTTATTCTTGATCTTTTCCAATATCGGTTGCCAGGAGGCTGAGGTAGTTTTCTTGTGAGTGATTGGGATACCTAAATACTTGAAAGCTGTCCAATCAAAGCAGGGTTTGAAGCCTAGGATGAGGGCTATATTCCTAAGGAGGAGGTTCCCACAGTTCCAACTGTAAATGTTGCACTTTTGGCTGTTAGTTTTCCCCCCAGAAGCACGAAGGAAGAGATCGAGGGTTGACTTGAATCTGTAAGCAATGATGGTCGAGGCACTTCCCAGAATAATGGTGTCATCGGCAAACTGTGCATGATTAATAGGGGGAACATTTTTGGAAATTACTATGCCTGGGAGGGAGCCATTCATTTGTTGATTATTTAGTTTTCTACTCAGGGAGTCTGCCATGATGACAAAAAGGCTTGGGGAGAGGGGACAACCTTGCCTTAATCCCCTTGTCAGGCGGAAGAAGGGGGAGGGTCTGCCATTAACTAGAGGGGCGATCCAAGGGGAACCAATACAAGCTTTAATCCATCCTATGAAGTCTTCCCCAAAACCAAATTTTGCCATTACTTTGAAGAGAAATTCATGTCTTACTCTGTCAAAAGCATTTGCCATATCCAGTTTTATAGCCATACCTGAGTCTTTTCTTTGAATGCTCGAGTGTATTGCCTCTTGAACAAGTAGAATGTTGTCATAGATTTGCCGTTCCGCCATGAATCCACCTTGATTTGGGGATATGATTCGAGGAAGGAGCCTTTTAATTCTGTTTGCTATGATTTTCGTGAGGATTTTATAGGAGGAGTTGCAGAGTGAGATGGGACGGAATCTTCCTAAGGAAAGGGGATGCTTCTCCTTGGGAATGAGAGCTATGAGAGTGGAATTTGTAGCCCCTCCAATTCTGGCTCTTCCCTTGGTCCAATTGAGCATTCTGATCAAGTCTTTTTTAAGCCAAATCCAAAGTTTCCTATAAAAAAGAATGGGAAGTCCTTCCGGGCCTTGGGCCTTTTCTGGATGCAAAGACCAGACAGCGTTCCTCGCTTCCTCTTCTGTAATCTGGTCCATTAATTTCTTATTGTCAGATTCTGAAATGAGCACAGGGATTTCCATGCTCATTTGATCTAACTCCTCGTTGGTGATTTCCTCCTTTTCATTATATAACCTTTCAAAGTGGGCTTTGGCTTCTTGGAGAATGCTGTCCTGTCCTTCTATCTTTTGGCCATCTTCTCTTGTGAGACTCAGAATAATGTTTTTCATGTATCTCTCTTTGCATTGGGAGTGGAAGAATTTGGTGTTCCTGTCTCCTGCCTTCAACCAGAGACATCTTGATTTAAGCCTCCATTCATCTTCTTCTTTTCTAGCTATGTTCTGAATTGCTTCATCCAGATTCTTTTCTTCTCTCAGCATTTCCACTGTAACTGTATTCTGCTCCATTTTGAATTGATGTTGTTCCATTTCCTTTTGTAGCTTGTCTAGCTCTTCTCCTGGTTTTAAACTATTTTGCTTTGCCCATGTTTTTAGTGCTTTTTTGGTTAGCTTTATTTTGGTCTCCCATATGTAGCCAGGGGATCCAGGAATAAATTGTTTCCAGATTGAGACAATTTCATTCATACAAAGTTGATTTTCAAGCCAGGTCGGGTTGAGCCTGAAGGGGAGGGGGCCCAGGTTGCCAGGGGAGGTGAAGAAGAGGGAGATGGGTCTGTGATCTGAGGTGGCTGAGGCTAGAAGTTTGGATTCCGGGATTTTTGGTTTGAGGAGGAAGGAGGAGCTGATGAGAAAACGGTCCAAGCGAGCGGCAATGTGGTTTGGACCCACCCTCTTGTTATTCCAAGTATAGACACCTTGCTTGGGCTTGATGTCTACTAAATTCCAGTTCGAAATCAGATCTTCCATCCTTTCTCCGAATGGATCTCTGATTTTTGATCCTCCTTTTCTCTCCAGCGCTGAGATGGTGACATTGAAATCACCTGCCAGGACACACGGGGCATTTGCTAGGAGGGGTCGCATGTCTATTAGCTGATTCCAAAACTGTTCCTTTTGGCCATACAAGGTCGGCCCATAAATATTTCCTATCCAGAACCTATCATTGTTTGAGATATCTTCTAGCTCAATAAATATCCAGTGTCGATTTATTTCAGATGAGAGGCATTTATACTTACTTTCATCCCATAGGGATATGAGTCCTCCTGAAGCTCCTGTTGCATTGACTGCAATTCCTTTTCCTTTGGGCCATACCTTCTTCATGGTGCTGATGCAGTCTTCCTTTTGCATTTTAGTCTCCTGGATTGTGAGGATTGAAATGTTCTCCATTTTTTTTAATCTTTTTATTGCCTCTGCTTTTTGCTTCCCGCCTAATCCTCTACAATTCCAAGAGACTATTTTCATTATTTTTTGATTTGGAGAGGACCTGCTCTGTCCTTTCTTTCCTCCTGAATCTGTTTCTAACTGGACAATATTCTGACATGTTGGTCCAAACTGGTTTGCTTGCCCGCCGCCCTTTCTCTGGCTTCTTCTTGTTCTCTGATAGTTTTGTTTAGTCTTCTTCCTCTTTTGGCTATGGGCTCTTGCTCTTCTTCTTTGCTCTCCGAGGTTTCTTCCTGTATTAGTTTTGCTTTAGCTCTTGTTACTGAGCCTCCTGAGGTTAATGAGGGTTCTATTCCATCCCCTGCGTGTTGAGGGGAGGATGGGGTTTGGTTCTTGTCCTCATTTCCGATATGATCCTGGTCTCCCTGTTGTTCTTCAGGTTGCTTTTCTTACTCTTGTTCTTCTTCATTTTCTTCGCTGCTCAGGACCTGAAATTTGTTGGAAAGCTCTTTGGTTTTTGGAGGGGGTTTATTCGCTGCACTTGCATTGTTCTTGTTCCCCTTTTTCTTTGAGACTTCATTCCATTCTCCCCCTTGAGTTTCTTCCACTTCTGGCATTTTCCTTTTGGGGTATAGCCTCGCAAAATGCCCGTATTCGTGACAGACCTTGTATTTAAAGGGGATTTTTTCATAGTCCACTGTTTGTCTGTGGCTCCAACATTCCATAGCTAAGTCTATTGCTTATGGGAGGCCCTTCTCCAGGTCGACTTCAACACATATTCTTGCACAAGAGAACATGGGGGGTTTTGGCTCTGACTTGTCAATGTATTTCCCCAGAGAGTTTCCAATGGCCCGTAAATCTTCATCATTCCAACAGTGTAGGGGAAGATGCGGTAGTTTTACCCAGACAGGGACTGCCCTTGGAATATCTTTTTCTGGGTCGAAGGAGAGATCCCATTTATTGAGGTACATTCCCCTTGGCCCCATGAAGTACGGCCCGTTCCTGAAGATTAAATCCCGGTCCTCTTTTTTCTCAAAGTAGAAAACAAAAAACCCTTTCCCACAGAATATTTGCTGCACTTCACCTTGAATTAGAGGTCGCCAGTTTTTGTTGAGCCAAGCTTCAGTAGAACGGGGCGAGGGCCAAAGCCCTGTGAAGTGTCCGACCAGTCCTTTTTCTGCTAACGCGATGGCTTTACACTTCGAGGCGGTTGAGGTGAGCATCACTTCAGGAACCTCTGTTCTCTTGACAAACCTAGAATCGGGTTGGGACGGGGCTCGCGAGGGGTCAGGTAGGGAAGCTACCAGTTCCTTGAACATATCGGTGATGGGAGGGCGGCCAGCCTCCGGACCGATGCGACCAGGGTCTGGCGGCGGCTCCATTGGGGCGTTGCAGAAAACCCTAGCACGCAGCGATGCTCTCAGCAGCTTCTTGCTTCAGTAGATTTCTTCGATGAATCCAATTCGTTGATTATTGTGGTATCTTATCTTTCACTTGTGTTTAATGGGGTCATTTATCCTCCTTGAGTAACTTTTTTAAAACCACCTTGTTGAAGTTTTGCTCTTATCCAATACTACGGTTGTTTGGCCACATTTGGAGCATACCCTTGGTTCTAACGGTCATGGGTCAAGAGTCTTCAGTCCCGAGACCATTTAAACCTCATTTAAACCTCATTTAAAACGGAAAACGTCACCTTGCCGTCGGGGCCTGGGGCACATAGCCCCAGGCCAACGTCACTGCGTAAGCATGAAACCACAACCACGTAAAATGAACTTTAAAAAAAAAAATCAAAAAATACAAATAAATATAAACTTTAACAAAAACTTTGCAACTTCATATCCGCGATTTTTGCCACCCCAACTAATGCCACCTAACTCATGCCACCACCTTCAGGCTTGAAGTATAGTTGACAATGGAAGACACAAGTGTAGTTTATGACCACCATGCAAATTTAATTTGACCTTTCAATTCCCATTACCATTTCCTGTCATATGACGTCCCACAACCATTTCTCTTGACACCCACTCTTGATACATTCTGTATGCATTTCACTATGCAACCGTCTCAGATTCTCATTGCATTTTCCCTCGATTAGTTTATCAATTTAGTATGACCCATGCCCGCCATTCGAGGAGTGTTTCCAGCGGTTGTGGGTCATACTGAATTGATCAACTAATCGAGGCAAAACACAGTGAGTATCTGAGACGGTTGCATAGTGAAATGCATACAGAATGAATGAAGAGTGGGTTTCAAGAGAAATGGTTGTGGCATGTCGTATTAATGTGATTGTAAGGAACTCTTTGAACATGAAGTCCACAGTTTTAAGTCTTTTTCCTCATTTTCATGCCTTTTTGTAAGACAATAAGGAGGGTAGTGGCATCAACATTGAAAATGGTTTCCATTCCAACCTATCAAGTATACTTTTAGGTTAGTAGTATTCTTGGCTTCGAACTATAGCTACAATTCGGAGAAAAGAATACTGCTAATGTAAAAGTACACTTGATAGGTTTGGATGGAACAAATTACCATCGACATCTATGCTGTTGTATTTTTAGTTTAATGTTGACGTGGAGATCTTCAACTATACCTCTTTTATTGTTGTATGATCAATACGTTTATTTTATTACTTGTTACTGATTGAATTATTAAATACTTGTTGTACCTTCTCCACCTTGATTGAGTTATTATTGGACTTTTGTTACCTTGTCTTTGACTTGTGGTTAATGCGAACATTTACCCTCCATTTTTTTAATATCACCTTGTTGAATTTTTGGTCTTATAGAGTACTTGACTTTGATCACCTATGGTCAGTTGTGATGTGATGATAATCACTTCTTTTATGCTGAGACTTGGTTGAAGTTTATAATTTTTGTGACTTTATTTATGTTAAGTTATGTACTGTGCTTGACTATCATTGACCTAATTAACTCCAGTCATTTCTCTCTCTCTGGTTTGTACACACCCTCTTGTAGGGTTAGCTGGTTCCTACAGAAGACTGACCTCTCCGAGGCACAAACAGTCTTTTCTGAAAGTAACACTTCTGAGTATATTTTCAAAAATAGTTTCACACCCAAGTTGGTATCTTAAACTATATCTCTATTTTTGTTATATGGTATGTATGTTTATTTTATTACATATTACTGAATATTAATAGTTTATCGTTTTAGTTTACTTGTCAGTGTAACTTATAACAGTTTTGAATATACCAAAGAGCCTGTGTTAACAACTTATGGATTGTACTTTTGGAGTTCTTGGTTTCAAGAGGTAAGTATTTAGACTGACTAATGTATATCCATGGAATGCTTTTTTCTGGAAATTTGTTTTTGTTGTTTCTATTGGAATTTGTGCTGTGGAACTAATGTGAATTCTGTTCAGTATTATTAGCTATACAGGGAGGGCACATACTACCTTAAAGGTGTTTGATTGCTATGGAATTCTTGTTTTTTATTAAATTTTTTTTTGCACATTGACTTTTTGCTCACATCATTCAATAAATGTTTATAACCCTGCACTGTAATCACATCATCTAACCACATGCAAGTTGGGAAACTGTTACTTTATTGCATGTGCATGTGCTCTATGTTTTCTACCTTTGAATGCAAATGACACAAAAACCTATCTCGGTGGTTACAAATATGCATTTGGATATTTGTATACTGGGGTAAATTGTGAGGTGCAACATGTTGTCATGTCCTTCAAGGCATTGTTCATGCCATGTATTGATATTCAACATGGTGCTTAATAATTATGTATTTGCTTGTTTTAAACATGTAAGCTCACAACTAAATTAGTGAAGTTTATATCTATAATGATCAAAAAACATCTGAAGGCTCGCTACTGTGCAGGGTCTCAAACACCACCTTTCACAAGAAATTAGCATTTCTTTAGTTCACTGTGCTGTCAATTAACCATAAAAATATTATATATATCCTGGAAGGGCAAGGCAAAATCAGTTGATATTCCTTGCTCGACACCTAATTCATATTCTTCACTTGCATTATGCTCCCTGACAATATTCTCCAGCTTGTCAATATTTATAACAAACCAAATAATCTTGTTAACAACCTTATTGATGTCTTGGACTCTGTTATCTTACAAAACAACAGGAAAATGCTAACCATAATAACTCGTGACTTTAACATTGACATGTACAAAGAAACAATATCGAAAAGGAGGTTGGAATTGTTTATGCAGAGTAAATGTCTAAAGTTAAAAACAAACATACCTACAACAGAATATGGTTCTATGATTGACCATTTTTGGACAAACATAGACATTGACAAGCTTTCATTCACCATTTCTGATGCATATTGATCAGATCATTTTACTAGTATCTTATCAGTACCTGCAACTTGCATATAAGAACTGATACAGCTTTTTGTCTTTCTTGTTTTTTGTCTTTTTTTAAGATGCTTTTCTATTTGAAATATATTCTTTAATATTTTAACATGCTCCGAGTCTTCATTGGATGTGCAAATTGGCAAAAAAAAAAATACAGCATTTCAAAAAAACAACTAATCAGAAACAATATTCTCGCCCAAGGAGAGAATTTAGCTATGTCTATGGCATCAGACAGCCCTTAAACAGAAAGAAATGTTTCTTCTTCACAAGATGCTCCAGAGACTATTGCAATGGGAATACTGTCGCAGCCAACAAACAGTCCTAAAAAGTAATGTTCCTATCCAACAGCTTTGTTGATTCAATATTTTTGACTACATTACTTTATCTTGTACCTAACACAAATTCAAAGATTTGAATGAATCATCTAGTTCAGATTCTCTACTAATTTCATTTTAGTGTATTCGATACAAAATTCAACATTCAATCAAACACTAATCCATTTGTTCTTTCACTTTTTGATATTTTTAAATGTGCACAGATTAAAGCAAATGGCAGTTGAACCATCATCAATAATACAGCTATGTACTGCAACACATAGGCATGTATTTGAGGGGGATGTTTTGGTTGTCTATGGAACTGCACAAAATCGTAATTAAAACTCCCCTGTTAAGACAAAGATTCTGCATGCAGATGTTGTTGACAAAAATGGATTGATGACAATGACAATTACAATTAATGATAGTTTGATAAATCGCTTTGGCAATTTCTTTTTGCCTGGCAAAAGTGTTAGAATTTCTGGTTTTGAACTGAAAAAAGAAAGGTCAATATGACCGAGGAGATGCAATAAATTCAATAGCGATATTGCCAACAAATATCATAGAGACAATTGACCAAGTATGCAAAATGCATTGCCTTCCACCAGATACAACAATCAATGAGCTGGTTACATCAGATGAGGCATATGTCGTTGGTTCTGTTGCAGTCTTAGTTGTTGCCTGTGAATACAACAATAAGCAATTGGACTTTTACATAAGAGATGGTGAAAGTGCAAATGACTATGCAACTGTAAAGTGGATTCTCTTTAAACAATTTTTTTTCACTATATTTGATTTCATTTTTTTATGTTTTTCTTTCCTGCTGTATCTACTGCTAGATGGATATACAAAAAAAAAAAGATAGAACCCATAACCAAAAAAATTTGTCTATTCCCATCCCCTTCACTAATTCTTCTTCAGTTATTCATGTTCAGTTTTAGGTTAATGAAAGCTATACAAATTTCTTTGTCCGAGTGCAACAACAACTTGCACTTGACGAACCGCCTCTGTATCTAATAAAAAATATCATAAGACCAGGTGCAAAAGGAACTCATCTTATGAAGGCTTCACAAGCAACTTTTATAGATCCCCTAAATGATGAATTCGCAATACAAAGTTTGCTTCCAATAATTGAAGCTAAAACACAGGTGAGATATGAACAATGTCTCCTGTAATGTCACTTGAAATTTTTTTTTGTCATTTCATTGTCAATTAAGCAAGTTCTTTATATGTAGTTTCAGCAATTTCACAGCTATTAAAACAGATTTTATTTTTTCTTAAATGTTTAGCCTGCTGCATTATTGACATCAAAGTTTTTTGATTCTGATATGAACAAAATATAGACTTTTTACTTGTCAAAATTTCTTTTTTACAGTTCCAGATTTAGTATTCCAATTAGCAGCAACACAACTCAGTACAATGATATGTTTTCAAACACCATGTTGCAAAACCTGCATTTGCAAACATGTTTTCATAAATTCGATTCTGTGCTTTTCCGTAGCATGGCCTTCCTATCAAAACATGCTCATTGCAATGTTTTTTTATGTTTTCTGTTTACTTGCCTAGAACAGGTATATGGGACATTGAAAGTAAAAAATGTTTTTGCACCACCCTACCATTGCATTTGCACACAGTGTAAACTGCCAATGATACAAAGCACCGTTTTTTGTACATTTTGCAATCGTGAAACACCAACTACTTATGAACATATATTACAATGTAAGCTAGAGACTAAAGAAGGGACTATTGAATGTACACTTCGGGGCACACAATTAAAAGAATGTTGTCCCGATGTTCTAGCTATTTCTTATGAACAATACTCCAATAGTGTTTCCTCAGCCATTTACAATCTTCGCAAATTGAAGCAACAAGGGCTTTACACTTTGGCAATGAACAACAGAATTGTCGAAGTCAAAAAATTTTGAACAAAAGGTATGATCATAATTTTCCTTTTTGTTCAAACACTTTGAACAACTTTCCAATTGTTTCAGCTTCGATTCAATATTTCAAAATAGATTACAAACACTCTCTATTGCAACTTCTTTTATGATTTATTGAACCTGTTTTTTACAAAATACACACAATTTTAAATAATTTTTCTTTTCCCATTCACACAACCCTTGCATTGTAATCATGTTCATCGCTTATATATCTGTCAGTTGTCCTATTTATTGTTTAATCAATAATAAACTTCAACGGCTTTTTGAAGATTCAATTTTAATGTATCTGAAGTTCACTTTTGTTACTGTGTTCATTTATTTGAAGATTGCAAAAAGCACCGAGCCTAGTAAAAGCAGAGGAGTCGTCCCTAGTATAAGATTACCAAAACCCTGTCCACTTTTAATAGATTTTTTGCCTTTTGCATCGGTTTACTGTCAACCACAAAGCTCTTGCAATTGTTTTTTTTTCTTATATTTTGTCCATTCCAATGGCCAATGTATGGAAAAGAAAAAAAGACATAGAAATATAACAGTCAACAGTATTTGTTTTTCATTTAAATTAGCATTTGCTACATATCTTATCTTCATATCTGTTTTTATATTCTTTCCATAATCACAAAGGTCTTGCAATTGTTTTTTTTTTAATATTTTGTCCATTCCAATGGCCAATGTATGCAAAAGAAAAAAAGACAGAAATATAACAGTCAACAATATTTGTTTTTCATTTAAATTAGCATTTGCTACATATCTTATTTTCAAATCTGTTTTTATGCTCTTTGCATAATTGCTGATAGTAATGCACGGCCCATATGCAGGAATGATAGAAACTGCACATGCTACTGCAACATGCCTTATGTTGTCATTGCTCCAGATTTTGCCAAAGCGTGGCTTCTCTTAGCTTTTGATGCAAAGTGCATATGTTATGACTTGAACAAATGCATGTTCTCATTATACATTTTGTAAATTTATGTGGTTTTAAAGCCTTTTACATATTTATAGACTTAATGCAACTGAAAGAACTTCCGTTGAAATACTGCTAAACTGTTTTTTCTCTACCTCTTTCATCGTTATCAAATTGTTAGAGCTGTATAAAATGATATAGAATTATTGATACATAATATTGACTAGATTCACAATTCCAGTCATCTAATTGCTTTGCTTTTTCTTTATCTAATGATTTTGGTTTCAGATTTGGGATTCTTCTTATTATTGTTGAATCTGATTTTCCAATTCAAATCTTTGCAATGTTTTCTGAAAAATGCCATGCAATGTGCAAACTTTGCCTCTATATTAAAACCATATATTGCTCAATGCCAGCTAGACAGGAATTATTTCATGAATTTACCCTTGTCATTATGAGTTAGAATGGTGAATGTTGAATCTGATTTTCCAATTCAAATCTTTGCAATGTTTTCTGAAAAATGCCATGCAATGTGCAAACTTTGCCTCTATATGAAAACCATATATTGCTCAATGCCAGCTAGATAGGAATTATTTCATGAATTCACCCTTGTCATTATGAGTTAGAATGGTGAATTTACCCTTGTGATCATGATTATGGATTTACCGTTGTAACTTGAAACAAATACTAAATCTTGGATAAGTTCACTTCATCAAAAAGGCTACTTCTCTTGCCTGGGGCACATTTTCATCATTTTTTTCCCCTGGTTGATTCTCAGCATTAGCTAGATAAATCAGAAGAAAACGAGTATAAGTCATTCTTTGGATTTTTGGTCCATTCTTCATGTTTGGGAAGAATGAAAATTGAACTTTGTTAAAAAACTCAAATTATGAAAGAAAGAGCAGAGTTAATCACATCTTCAGGTATCATGGTTGTTGTTTCTGAATGCTCTAAAACAATGCATTCCAAAAATGAGAACATCGCTGTTAAACTCTTGAAGAAGTACATTCATTATTCTAAAACCGGACATCAACATGCGCTGACAGATAAGGTCATTTTCTATCTCAAACTTGTACATATATACTTATTTATGTCTTCTAATTGTCTTATTATATTTTGAATACCCAAATGAAATCAAACAATCTTACACAATGACAGTGATTGTATCGTGATAAACTACAGGGATCAGCCCACTTCACTCTATTGTGTGTTCATAGACTCTTCCTTCTCACTTCCCGGTTCCCAGCCATCACACTGTTCACTGCGACAATGATCTTTTTCTTTACACAGTCTGGTAAGAACTCTGAGATAATTCCCTGAATGATTCTTTCAGGCCATTGTACTTGTTTGTAGCTGAATTGTAAAATCATCTCAGAATAAGGACTAGAATCCAGATTATCTTCTGGCATTTTTGTTGAAAATTGATGTTTTTCTATTGTACATTGCATATTTTTGAATTCTATTTGATGCGTGCTTGAATGTGTGAACTTCTTCGAGCTTTATCTAAGTTGGCTTTGACTATTTTAGTTTGTTGGAGCTTTATCTGAGCTGCGTTTCAATTTTTTAGCATAATAGCAGTTTGTTTGACATGAGTATGGATTGTTTGTCATCTTGGAGTTTTATTTTAGTGCAGTTACAGTAGCTACATTTAATATATGCTTGAGGATTTTTTGTTTTTGTTATATCTAGGGATGCTCGATATCTGGAAATGCTGAGTCTTTGGTGTGTATTTAGTTTGACTTTGTCCCTGGATTTTTCTAGTTTTCTCTTAATGATGGTTTCTAACTTTCTGCTACGTTTTCAAGTAGTTTGGTTTAGTTATAGTTCTTGGGTTTCATTCTTATTAGTTTTGATTTTGAATGTTCTTGGTTCTTGAATGCTATTTATAATCAGTCGCTAAATCAAATGTGGTGATGTAGCAATAACTACTTTGCTTTTGTGTCTTTCTGATTCTTGAAAATGTTCTTGATTTCTAGAATCAATGGCTGAATACATGTATGGCCTTGTAACAATAATAATCATTTATCTGTTCTGTTTGTTTTGGCTCAGGACTGTTAAAACGTTCTAAGCAGCATTGCTCTCTCACTTGAGGTTAGTTTTCCTCTATGATTTTCAGACCATCCTATTTGTCTACAATCGAATGATGATTTTTTCTATATTTGTAAATGTTTAGTGATTTGTTTACTTGCTACATTGTTCATCATGTATTGATATTGATATCATATTTAGAATCAATAACCGATTAAAAAACTGCTTTAATTGCAGCAATTTTCTTATGCTGGGCTTGCCTTGGTTTGTTGTAGGTTTTGCAACATAGATTTTAAACAAATTACTAGTTTGTGCTGAAATGGTGTGTTGCATTTGTATATGTTGCATGTTCGGTTTGAGTTTAAAATGATCTATGGATGGTTTAAAAGCTGGCTTGATTATGTTATCATGAATTTTAGAATCAATCACCTGAAAAATGTGATTCTGTAAAAGCAATTGTTTCTAAATTGGATTCGTTTTTGCTCAGGAGGCGGACGAATGCTTTCCTTCGGCTCCGAGATTGGTGTTTGTCAATAATTTTTAGACGATTCAGATTTTGATTTGCATTTACTATAGCTCTGAATTATTCTCTGGGTTTTTATGCCAACTTCGATTTGTATAGGCATATTTTTCATTCTTCATGCTTTTTGCCTAACCAATCAATTTGACTCAATGCTATTTTGATTAAATATGTGATTTCATAAAAACAATTGAATCTTTCTTAGATCCATTTTCGTTTCTTAAGAAGTATTGGTGTGCTGTTATCTAGTTTCGAGCTTGGTTTTTATCATTAATTCACAGACCATCCTATTTGTTTGTAGTCTAATATCAAAATCATCTTCGATTTCTTTGTTGGGTAATGGCTATGGCCATTTGCGTCTGTTGTTCAAATTCTCATGTAGTATAATATATACCTGTAAATACAGATGGAAGACTTGTTGGGTCATTCTCCTTTTATTATGTTTTTTTTAAAATCTACTCAAGTGTGTTGAAAACAGTCACTGAATAGATATAAATCCTCTTAAAAGTAAATTTTCTCTGGATATTGATCAAAAACCTGTTCTTTTGGGTATATTTGAATGCGATTGAAGAAATTTGAGTTGGTGTAATTAGTTGATGATATATTGGAACGTGATAAAAGAACTTTGATCCAGTTTGCTGATTTGTACTCATGAATATTTGATGGCTTTGTTGTTTGTTAACCAAAGTAATATACAAAATGTTTTATTTATTTCTACCCAAAATAAACAAATCATCTGGATTCTGGTCCATAGTCTTTAAGTTTTATGTGTTTCTGGGAATTTCAAACACATAATTTTCATGTACTTTGAAAACAGCTTTTACAATGGAAACCAACAATATTTCAGACCCAGATGATGGACCATAGCCTTCTTATACTCAGTCAACTGAAATTCTCCCAACACCACCCGAAATTCCTCCTCAAATGCAACCACAGTTGGGTCCTTCTTTGGGAGTTGAAAATGTGCCACCCCCACCTTCATTGCCTCCTTAAATTCCCACTGAAAATGCCAGAGGTCTTGCATTATGTTCTAACAAAACGACCTGGACAAGTTCAAGCTGATAAACCTGTTAAATTACTCTGTAATCACTTCAGAATAAGCTTTACTAATGTCCAGGACTCCTTCCAATACAATGTGAGTAAGTTCAACATTCTATTGTCTGTCTTATCTGTCTTAGAGTTCAGCCTCTTAGAAAGAATATCATTCAATGCAATGTTGTTGTTGATGGCAAAAGAAATAAACTAGGGTAAGTTTTTCTTCCTTACTTACGTTTATTAATTCTTTCCTTTGCAAATATTGATTGAGTTACAAAATTATCTCTCTATTATATGTTTTAGTATGTAACTTTAAGAAATTAAATATTCAAGCTGCATTTCATGACGTTGCTCTCTGAACACATTTCATAATCCCTGCACTAGTTAATATTGGTGATCTTACAACACATACTTGTCTAATTGAGCTACAAGGTCCTCTCTCTATCATGTGTCTTAGCTTTCAATTTTTAAAATTTTCAGTATTCAAGGTACATTTCTTCTAACTCTATGCACAAATAAAGAGATGCAAATTTGCACACTTCCTTTTGTTGATATTCTTATCAGAGAAATCTGAAAGCTTGAATCCAGTAATAAGGATTCAGAATTCAAACCAGCTATAGCAATTTGATATTCTCATCAGAGGAATGTAAAGACTTGATTTCAGTAGTAGAGTTTTCAAATGTAGCCGTAGAAATTAGTTTGGAATTACACATTTTTGCTCTTTTAAAATGTCAATGCATCAGAAAACTGTTAATGATATCCATTTTTGCTAACTTTCATTATCAATTTTCATGTTTTAATCAATAGAGATACACAGTCAAATCTGACCAACAAGAAAAAAACTAATGGCTAAAATACTTTGTTAAATATTTTGCCTTTTCAGTTTTGTTCAAAAATAAAGTTGAATTGTAACTCTTCTTTCAATGCAATTTCTTTCTGTCATATGCTGAGCAAGTTAATTTTCTAAATGATACTTAGAAAGGGTTTTAAATCGTCGTGCATTTAATCATGATCAATATGATTTCTTATGTTTTGCGTCTTTTAGAGTTACTACAGAAATTATATTTGAAGTTTTACTGCTTTGTTACCATTTTGTGTACATCTGTCAACAACAATGCTCATCAACCAAAGTGCTGTCATTGATTTTTTGTTACCGAATCAAGATGTTGACAATCCATGGAATATTAATTGGGCTAAGGTAAAACATAAAATCTAACTCGAGACATGCCTACCTTGGATTTATGTCATGCAACTTTTATTTTTATTTTTTAACAATTGAAATGTCAAATTCTGTTGCCTCATTTCAGACAGAACAACTGCTCAAAGAACTCCCCATTGTAACAGTACACACTAGTATGAAGTTTAAGATCCTTGGTTTTGGTGAAAAACCATGCAAACACAATTTCTCCAGGTATGATCGTAGCTGACAACAATTCAAGACAGGCAGAAGAACATGGTGCAGACTTGGAAGCATCTATTTTTGTAAAGAAGTACATTATTATTTTAAACGCAGACATCAAGCTCTGCTCAAAGATAAGGTCATTTTCTATCTCAAACTTGTACCTATACATTTATTTATGTCTTATAATCGTGTTCTTATATTTTCAATGCCAAATGCAATCAAATAATCTTATTTAATGACAGTGTTTATATGGCGATAACCTACAGCCATCACAACATATTGCATCTACATATGCTGAAACACGTAATGTAGGTGCAAAACCAAACTTGAGCAGGGTGCTGCATTGCTAGTTTAATATTTAACATATGGAGCAGTTTATCATTTGTCTCGGTTACTTGATAACCCTACAGGAATTCGCATGGCTTAACGCTTCAGCATTATACAACCAATTGTGACAATTCCACCTCCTTAAGACTTGTTCAGGTAAAAAAGTCTTTGTCAATAAACTCTACTTATTATTTATAATTTTGTATTTGTTATTCATTGTGTAACTGGAATGCTAAATTCCTTTCAATGACTTTGAAGGTAGTGGTCACCCGTTGAAACAGAAGCCAAGGATACTCTATGTTTACCCCCAAGGTTTTGAGGAGGATGGGACCACATCAGTGGAGTGATCGAAGGGTAAAAACATAGGGTTCAGTAGCAGCAAATTTGATCAATAGTTGTTACACTGTGCAGCTGCTTCAATTCTTAGCCACCCATTCATTTAATTCATTCCGCCGGGAGGTTTAAATTAGAATAGATCCTCTCCAATCAAACTTATCTGGAAAGATCTATAAATAACTTTTATAAGGGATGTATCTGTTGAAAATTAGGCATTGGGATATAAAAGCTTATCTTCCAGGCATATCTATTATTAATTTTATGAACTCAGGTATTTCTTATATGGAGCAACTTATCATTTGTCTCGGTTACTTGATAACCATACAGGAATTCGCATGGCTTAACGCTTCAGCATTATACAACCAATTGTGACAATTCCACCTCCTTAAGACTTGTTCAGGTAAAAAAGTCTTTGTCAATACACTCTACTTATTATTTATAATTTTGTATTTGTTATTCATTATGTAACTGGAATGCTAAATTCTTTTCAATGACTTTGAAGGTAGTGGTCACCCATTGAAACAGAGGCCAAGGATACTCTATGTTTTCCATGCAGGAGATCAATAACACTTTTATGTCATCTCTTGAATATTTTTGTACTTCCAGGTATGCCAAATTCACTTGATTACTTCATGAAGCTAGGATTCTGTACGCTGATGATCTCCACGTTTTCAATTATTTCTTTTGAAAATATATAAATTTCTTGTTGAACATTTTGATAATGATATGCCATGATTAGATACTTGTTTAAATGAGCATACCAATGTTTGACACATAATGTGTTTTTCAATCAGAAGAGATAAGCTTCCTTGCAAATTCAGTTTACGGTCAATTGCAAAAACCATGCAAACATAATTGCTCATCATCTTTTTGCAATGCGCAGGAAAAAAACATTGCCAAAGCACCGATTATGCCACTGCAAAATGCAATTTTGAATATGGCTGGCATTTTTCGGTGTTCAAATACAAAGCAAGGGTTTACCACTTGCCCTCCCTAAATATCATTTGCACGTGCACTCCTAGACGAGTTGGGGCGCTCGTTAGGGTAGGAGCACCCCCAGTAAGAAATGCACAGGGGTGCATAAATTTAGGGTAGGAGCGTCCCTTAGTAAGAAATGCACCGTGTGCATAAATTGAGTTGTTGCAATGATAAACAAACATTCACCGGCTGCATAAATTGAGTGGTTCTCAACGGTAAACAAACATAAGGTAGCTGAGTATTTTTTAGTTATAAAATATACCATTGGAGGAGGTTGTAGCTGAATTTGCTTAGATTATAGTAGTAATTAACAAACTCTAACTTTTTAACTTAATTAATAGATTCCCTTATCAATATTATTTGCCCAATAATTTTGAAGCAATAATAAACTTTAATTTTAATAAATGTATTTAAAAGCTCATCACCACTACGAACATGCCACTGCAAAATGCAATTTTGAATATGGCTGGCATTTTTCGGTGTTCAAATACAAAGCAAGGGTTTACCACTTGACTGTTTGCTTTTGTATTTACTAATTACATTTATTGTCTCTCCAATTCCACTAAAAATAATCCACATCTGCAGCGATGACAGACATTGCCCATGGTATTCCAATATGCTTATCTTACCAGTGTTGCAGATTTTGCTACAGCGCATCCTCCCTCAACCTTTGAAGCAAAGTGCACATGCTATGGCTCCAACACATCTATGGATGTAGTTTTTGTTGTTTTTGTTGAAAACATTGTGTCTTCCTTGCCTTTTGTACTAAATGCAATAGTTTATGGCCTTTGAAACAAAATGCTTGTCGCATAGAAAAAATATTATTTTCATGTTCTATAATACAATGTACGTATGTTATAAAGAAAAAAATTGTTCACAGATCTAATATAAATGCAAGTATGTAATAGGTATACGATTACAATTTTCTATTCAAGTTCCGAAATTATTCTCTCTCTTTTTTATCATGCAAAAGAACTATCTCTTTCTTTTTTTCTACATTGCATTTTACATACCCATTTAAATTAAAAATTATTTACTACCTTACTTCACTACTTTTTTATGGAACTCACAAAAATAAAATAAAAGAAAAATCATTTTGCCAAAAAAATCACTTTTATCAATTAATAACAATTTCATATACACTTGACAATGCCCCCACTAGCAATGTCGGGGACATCGCCACTTTGTGGCTCTTGTTATATATATGTTTTGCATACGATATTAATTAAATTCTTTAATCTTTTTGACATGATCTAAATGACACCTTTAATTTTGTTAACGTGATATATTTTTTAATTTTTAAGTCATCTTAATTTTCCGAAATCCCATATCTTTACATACTTTAAATTAATCACATTAGAATTAATTTACATTGATTTGCGAAAAAGTTCTTAAACAATGTGATTTCAATTACAATTTAAGAATCTTGAATTCTTTTTGGAATTAAATAAAAAAGGATTAATATTTTATTGATTTTGGAAATATTTATGAGTACATTTTTATTGTTTGTTTTACTTGGACTTATAAAAAAAAAAAAAAAATGGAATTAAATAAAAAAGGATTAATATTTTATTGATTTTGGAAATATTTATGAGTACATTTTTATGGTTTGTTTTACTTGGACTTATAAATAAACAAGTGAAATTAGCAGCGAATTTGCTTATATTTGTCTCTCACAAATATCTTAATGTAATAATAGTACATAATTAAAATTAAAAGTTAAAATAATTATGTAACATTTTACCAATGTATCACTTGTGAATAGTTTGAAAGCAAAAGAAAAGTCGCATGTCTTATTGTATGCTATGGCATTATGAAATGTAAGACTAGTAGCATTAAATTTGTTTGTTTGCATAAAAATAAATATTATCTTTTTTAGATTTTTGTTACCTAGTTTAAGAGATTTGAAGTTATATGACTACTAGAAGGAAGTTATCCAATTAGAAAATTGGATCCCTATTCTTTAAGTAAAAATAGTAAGTCTTTTGATTTGTAAAATAATAAATATTAGACTTTTAGATTGATGACCAAATGTGGTAATAGTTAATTTTATGGCAAGAAAAAATAGAATTTGAAAAGTGAAACCATAATTACATAGTAAATGACATGTGGATAAGTTGAAATATTTAATGTGTCGTAAATGCAATGAAGAAGGTATTAAATATGTAACAATTAGTTTCAAAATAAGTGTTTATAAACAATATTTATTTTTCATTTTCAATTTAATAGATTTTTACTAAAAATACATTGGCATTATAATTTTGACAATTATAAGTTATTACAATTATATTAATTATAAGTTATTGTATTAATCATAATGTAAAACAAAATTGAAATAGTAGTAATTACTTATGTTTGTAGTAATTATATATGTTTATAATAATAAATTATTATATTATTTTAATAATAATGAATAAATTAAATTGTTTGAAAAAAATAATTAATGGATTATATTAAATAGTAGATATATACTAAGGATGTTGGGATCAATGAAAGTTGAAAGATTTTATTGATATATACATTTTATAGAGGGAAATGTGAAGACATTAACATTGTATAAAATTATGATATAAGACAATTTGGGTAAGCATGGAAATGTTAGAAATGCTTTACACATAATAAATGAAGGTTGAAGCAATTAGAATTGCAAATATATATATGTCAGATATAAAATTAGTCTAATCATTGTTTTTAGCCAATTACAAATTAGTAATTTGATATTTTACAATTATAAAAATTATTTTTAATTTTCAAATATTAAATTTAATATATATATTTTCAAAAACTATTAGAAACTATAAGAAATCTCTATACAAAAAAGCAAAAATAAAAAAAGTTTGAATCCAAATAGATTATTTCGGCAGGTATGTGTTCTCCAGGAGTCATCTTTGTTTGGTTGTCTTCCACATATCAGGGTAAGGGTTATGCATTTCATATTCTATATTATAGATGATTTGATTTTAGGTATTATATTTCTTTATCACAATCATTTTTAGAGTTTAAATTCACCTGTTTTCTATGTCTTTTAAAAGGGTCCCTTTCTAGGTATTATATTTCTTTATCACAATAATTTTTAGAGTTTAAATTCACTTGTTTTCTATTTTGTTTAAAAAGGTCCCTTTCTAGTACATTAGTTTTTCATTTTTATTATTATTTAATTTAAAAAAAATATAATTATAACAAAATCCTTATCAATATTAAAAAATATATTTATATTTTTTAACTTTCTCATTAACCATATTCACCTTTCTCAACTTAAAAAATATAATAAGTCTTTATCAATAAATCCAATTCCTTGGGAATTTGATGAATATTAACCATCCATGAGTATAGCATTGAATGTTTCTTTCAATAATGTATAATGCATCTTGATCTGAATTGATTTCATCCAATGCTAGAAATGTCAGCATTTAATGCTTTTTGAGTTCAAATTTGGAATCTCATACGGATGCTAAAGATTTATTTGACAAGGATTTTGCCAGAGTGTTGGATGGTGATGTAAAAGTATGTAAAAGAGATGCCACTGACATGTACTTGTCATGTGCTGCAGAGAGTACTCTGTGCTATTGAATGTACCCTGAATCCTTAATCCGCGGCAAGCCTAGTCACGTGTTAACCAAAGGCTTGAAACCCTCACCGTGAACGACACACTAGATTTAGCCTAAAACTGCTAAGAAGATATACACAAAAAAATATAATGGGTGACATGATATGTGGGATCCATTAACAGGCAGCAGATAGCCATTGTGTCAACACCAGATAGATGAGACCGGTTGCCACAGCCGATGGCAAGATGTTATCGACGTCGGGCATGAATGGTATCAGGGCACAATACTTTTCTCAGCTACGTGGCAGTTAGTTATTTTTTAAATTTTAATATATTTTTTAAATTCTGACAATTAACCTTTAAACCAAATGAAATTAGTCTATTCATTGTTTTTAGCCAATTACAAATTAGTAATTTGATATTTTAAAATTAGAAAAATTATTTTTTAATTTTCAAATATTAAATTTAATATATATATTTTCAAAGACTATTAAAAATTATAAGAAATCTCTATAAAAAAGCAAAAATAATTAAAAGTCAAAAAAGTTTGAATCCAATCATATATAATAAATAAATGGTAATATTTTACAATATAAAATCAAGTGAGATTATTAAAGAAAGTGTGCTTAACTTCCATAAAACGGATTATGCTTTTGGGCATAGTTTTGGATATATGGAATAGTTTTTTTTTTTCTTTGATGCCAAGTGTACATCACCCATTTTAAAGATACCCATTGACAATTTCCATTAATACTCCAAAATACTTATGATTTTAACTATAATCAAAATGCTTTTTATCAATAATGCCTTCCTTTCAAACTTAAGATATTACGTCTATTTTGGGAAGTGGATGAAGTAACCCATATGATTCTCTACCTAAATCGTTAAGAAGCTTGCTATTTATAAATTTCCAGATTAACAAACTTCGTGTGATAAGATGTGTTGGCATTCTATGAGAAAAATTAAGAATATTCTTCTAAGGCTAAGAACAAACTAAGAGTTTTGAATTCCACTTGAATGCATCATTTACTATATATGGCTTTATTATGGTTGTTTTCATGGTTACCAAACAAATTTGGTTATTCTTTTTAATTGATAAAATAAATTAATTTATGCTTCTTTGAAATTTAATTAGATTTTTATATCATTATTTATTTTTAAAACACAAAATTATATCAATATTATTATAAACTAAATATATTTATTGTAAATAATTCTTTATTATTATTTCGTTAAGAAGTATTTATGATTATTTTATGAGATTGACCAAATTTTATTATTACCACGTTACTCATCATAGCAAATCACTCCAAGGAATGTTGGTGGAGATCATTTTTTCATGTTCACATTAAAGGAAGAAATCATGTGGAATACAAATCTACCACATTGGAAGAAGATGAAAAAGGTCTTGGGGCCTTGGATTTGGTTATTGCTGAAATGGTTTATTAATAAGATAGCTACATTGGTTTACCACTATGAAGGGTTAGCTATTTCTCAATTGTGCATTGAAGAAAGTTTGTTGTCAAGGAGCCAGTTGAGAAGCCAAAGATTGTGGAAAGAGGCCCATACTCGAAATTTCAGAATTATCAGCCATGAATGATTTACTATATTACTGCATTACGGAGTATAATGTAGTCATTGTCTAGAAGATGCAATAAATATCCGAGGCAGATCATCAAACAAAAGTTCGAGAAGTATGACAGTAGATAAGGAAGATTAATGGAGATTTCTGTAACAATTCATTGGTTGTGTGGAGGCGTTTCTGAAGTGTATTTATTTGCTCGAAATAGAAATCATCTATCCTATAAAATGAACAAAGAATCGATTGTGTGAAGGAGGGTGAGAATGGTACTCTGCAAAATGGAGGAATTTTCTTCTTCCCATTCTGTATTTTTCTTTGCAATAATTTTTTTGAACATAGAAGGAGGAGTCACTGTCGCCCAACCAGTTTTATCATGGTTAATTATCATACTTTGTAATTATTTACAAGGCTGCAATTGAGAGCCAGGGATGCTCGGTGATCATTTTCACACAATCAGTCATGGTCAATGGGGTTATGTAAGATTTTTATATCTTCTGCACAATTGACTATGAATCAAATGTAATTTTCTATTTGAAATGCTCACATTATTCTGATTGCATAAACAGTTTGATTGAAGATCAACTATAATTTTTATTGTTTGTTCATCTTTAATAAAATTGGTGTTCTTATTCAAATGGTTATTTACTTTGTTCAAGTAGATTGGCCATAAAACTATCATTTTATGCAGCATAAATTCTTATATTAAACTTTGCTCCCAGGATAGTTTTTAGGTATCTTATTTAGTTAGGATAAATTAGACATAATTTAGTTTTAAAATTAGAATTTCAGTTTTATTTCAAGCAAAAACCTACAGGTTTTTAACAGCTGCTAAATTGTTTTTAGTTTAGCATCTATTATGAATTGTTTGTTTCAGCTATTGGAATCCACATTATAGATTAGTTATGCATTAAATCTTGGAGTGGTTTTACCTTCACGGAATTAATCAATCTCAACTATAAGACTCTCTTTTTGAGATAAAATCGTAAAGGTAGCATGATTTATACCCTACGAGAGTTAGCTATTTTAAACATACCGGGGGTTGCATTAAGTGCCGTGTGTGGGCTATCTCTCCTTGTTGGCCCCATGACAGAAAATCCGTCCAACAATACTACAAACTTTTCTTCGTGCATTTGAGCCAAATCAACAATCAATATATGTCTCTATAGTCCTAAGATATTTTCCAAATTAAACCGGTGTGTTTATGCATACATAAACACACTGGTGCACTCACATTTACAAACCACACTAGTGCGCAACAACTATGAACACACCGGCAAAGAACAACGGCAAAATCCCACACAATGGAAAATATCCGCTACATTTTGTAGTGGATATTTCTACATGCATTTTTACAACATAATTTATTCTGGTGCGTTTAATACACATAAGCGTACCGGTGCATCCGAACTTTACACGCACCGCTACACGAGTTTTTAAAATGGTGTTCGAACGGTGCATTTTACTTATGTGCACACCGATGCGAATTGAAAACATGCACACCAAAAATGCTGAAAATCAAAATTTAAAAAAATGCACAAACTCTGTTTTCCCTATAAAAAAAAGGGCAGCAATGTTAAGTTCGAAAAGTAATTCTACATAGTGTTTAAAAGCCAAAAACCTAAACATTAATTCATTCTTTTTCTGAACTTAATTTTCAGGGGAGAGTTTTGGAAGAGAGACTTACGTGGTAGGAGTTTGGAGCAACTAGAAGGAGTTTTGAGGGTTGAAATTTGGTAGGTATGGTGAATCAAACAAAAGCATAATCGAAATTTCAAGTATGTAAATATCACTGTTGATCTTAATATCCTATTTAGAGTTTAATTAGATTTAGGAAAAAAAACTTCATACTTACCTTCAATGTTGCAACCCTTATTTTCTCGCTGCTTCTTTTCGTTTTATGTGGCTACAAAATTTTATATTAGGGTTTAAATCCCTCTATTGTTATACAGAATTACGATTTCACCTTTTAGGGATTTTTTATTTACTGAGCTTGTGATTATATATAGAAAGCGTAGGGTGATATGGGGACACTTTCTTGGTCGAATCCGTAACCATGTCAGCCCTATGAGTTCAATGAACAACAACGTTAATCAACACGATGAGAGCACATCCATAATTATGAAGAAGGCAAGTGATTTTAGTTAATTTTTGTATTTAAATTGATTTGATTGAATTATTTGTAAAGTTAACTAATTTGTATTGGTTAATGTGTGACATGCAGAGCCAAAAAATGAGGAAGCTCGATAAGATTCTTACCAAACTAAATCCAGAAGAGCGTAAAATGTTGATGGAAAAGTTGCAGAGGGATGAATTAGGTGAATAAAAAATAAGTCAATATGAATTATTTATTCGAATTTGAGTAATAATCTACTTAAGAATATTCACTAATATGTTCAAATAACATAATTCACTTATGTTGAATGTTATGCAGGGACTGCCAGCAACAGAACTTAATGTCATCATAAGAAAAACAAATTATGGAATATGAAAATGATGATCAATTGGTCCTTAGCTCAACTGGAGTGATGTTGGAAGTTAATAGAAGGGGAAAATAATTTTATAATACTATGAGGGATTTAGTGGAAAGAAGATGCATATGTACTTTTCACTTACAATACATAAGCCAATCAAATGATTCGAAGAATCGGGTCATATGTAAACTACAAGAGGCATTCCCAAAGCAATGGTCAATGAGACATGTCAGGATTGCAATAGAAAAAACATACAACAACAAAAAAGAAGCATTCAAAAGGTGACATTCCTAAACATGTTTATGTAGAAAATGTATCTATAACTATTACAAAGCGTCATTCATTCAATAATTTTAATTTTTCTATATTTATTTTTCATATCAATAGAAAAATAGTTTAATGTCATTTTACATTTTCAGGAAGGTTATGAGAATCCCAAAGGATGATTGAGGTGATATGTGATATGTTCCAGTAGGGATGTCTAAAAAAGTGTACAAGGATATGGTCAAGGAGATGGACATAATTGCAATGCATGAGGAGCCATCTCAACAACAATGTGTTTCAAATGTATGAAACATTCACTAGTTTTTAGGTTTATGTTATACATCTCATTAATTAATTCAACATGAAATATTAATTTTCAATTGTTAATTTGTTGCAGAAAAGAAAATAAATTGGAACCCAGTCAGCACACAAGACAAGACGACGAGAAAAAAATGGGTTGATAGCAAATTTTGCGAGTATTTGTGATTTCGTTGTAAGAAATAAATATTTTGTAGTGGTTGTGATTTGTATATTTAATTTTTTTTGTTTTCACTGGAAATCCTTGCATGTCTTCAAACGGGTGTTAGCATTGGGTTAAGCAAGGGTTGTGAGTATATGTTGGAATATCAAAAATTAATTATGGATTTTATAAGTCTCTATGTTGTTTTACTTCTCTCATTTTATAATTAATAAAACAACAAAAACATTTTATATTAAATCTATGACTTGTGACAGGCCATACACTTGTAGTGTAAGGACCTCCATTTCCAAGGCCCTTCTTAAAACTAAATCCAAAATTTAGTTACATAATATAAATGAAATCAATCTTATAATCGATATAAAAATGAATTACTTAAAAATTTAAACTAGCAAATGCAAAATGAAACCTTAAACCTGTCAATCGTAGGTCGATTCTGTTGTCGAAGGAGTTGTCGTCGTCGTCCGATCCATTTTATCATTTTCCTTCTGTGTCTTCTACTGGATTCCACAGGTAAAGCTCGTTTAACCATAGGCGAAGCAATCGTTAGCTTCACCACCCAAGCGTAGGTTTACTCAATCAGTCGCATAGCCACCCCCAAACTTCAGGGTCGTAAGAACATACCAGCCTTGACCTTCGATGGGATCTCCCAACCCTCGGACATGCTATCAACCAAACTCCAAGGAATCACAATCAATGAAAAATTCTATTACGAATTTCGTCTAGCACAAGGGAGCAAGAGAGAGTCTTTCCTTCTCCTCCCCTTTCTTTTATAGCCCAAATCTTGCATGACATGTGTCCTCTCATGCAAAAATAACTGGGTGTGTGCAAGAAGATGAGGTTCACTTTAGATGCAATCCTAGTTTTTGAAAATCGTTCACGTTACATAAAAATATAATGCGTTTATGATACTTAGCACTTGGTATGGTAAAACCCGAGCCTGACATGTCATTAGACACATAGGTTAGGTAAACACAATGCATACGCGTTATGTAGTTACAAGACGCGTACGCGTTATGTAGTTACAAAACGCGTACGCGTTTTGTAAATCTAAAATCAATTTAAATACACAGTCCCAACCACCCCCGATTACCCGCGGGGCATTTCACGCATCACAAACGCGAATTCGAGCTTGGACGAGGATGATTTGTGTGCACTGGAGTATCGAAGGAGCCCGATTTCGTTGGAGGGGAGGAAATTCACCGATGGGTTGTCGTCTAATTAGGTAATTCATTCACCCATACCATTTTTTTGTCAATTCTAAACCTCAATTACCATTTTTTATAGTTTAAAACAACCTAATTTTGTAGTATTTATAAAATTGGAAATAACCCAATCTCTAATTAAATTCACATCTCCCTTAACCAAGATGAGTGAATAATTACAATGAATCCCTTTTCAAGAACTCAAAAATTCTTAATGCAACCAAAAATCGAAAAAAATAGAACTCCTCCCTTTCTACAATGTATCCATCCACATGAAACCCAAATTTCCAACCCTCAAAGGCCATCTCCCCATGATACTAATTGAATAAGTTTCTTCGGAAATGACCATAACAAGATGAAATGCATGCACAAGCGTGAATAGAAAAAATGCATAAAAAATTAGTAACTTGGTTTCTCAAAATTTCATCACAATCATTTGTCCATGAACATAATCAAAATTTCATCACAATTGTATGTAGCTATACATTGCCTCCTAGTTAAGCACCGTTAACTAAATGCCAAAACACATTAACAAAGTGTCTCTCGGGCCTGCCCTATCCACACCCTCGATCAATCTACTCAATGCTCAGGGACCGTTGATTCAACTCAAAGACTTCATATAGAAAATCACTATGTTTTTTATTTAATTTTATGAACTTGCCATACAATGTAGAGATCGATTTTGCAGAGAGAAATTGTCTCTGTTTTGCTCCAAGGAATTGTCACTTTTGGTTGGTTTCCATGTTTATAGAACAATGGAAATGGTGAACACCCATGAAATACCTAGAGTGTGTTGTGAGAATGTTTCCAACCATGATCAAGTCAATGATATTTAGAGGATTGGTGGTAGCCCTGTATCACCCCTTTTCTTGCCTCACATATCCTAGAAAAAAGTTGAATGAAACTTACTTTTTATTTGTTAAATGTTTAATTTTAAGTTTTAATTGTATGTAAGTGAATGCCATTAAATTGCTTACTTGAGTTTGATTTAATACATTTTCAATTTTGAAGAGATGTCATTATATACCATGTATATGTTTCTAATGATTTTCGTATTGATGTTTTTATTGCAGTTGCAACTATGGACACAAATGCTGAGATATTGATTGAGCTTTCCCGCTTGAGGGGCATTAGTGCAGCTTTTAGTGGTGGTGACAGGATTCGCCACTCGCTTGCATCAACTCTTGATGCAATTGTTGACACCATTTCATAGTCTAGCATTGTACTATATGATATTACATCATATAGAGAAAGAAAAAGACAACAATATGTTGATAGGCTAGATTACATTGCAATAAAAAAGTTGAAAATATCCAAAGAGCTCATATTTGTATTGTTTAGGGACCCTCGGTCGGGGGAAATCCCAAATGAAAACAAGCCTCACATCTCTATTGAATGGTGCACGTTTCAACCATTTGTTGATAACTGAATGGACAGATGGTACATGGTTTTTGATATGCCACCACATAACAACAGGGAAATTCCCTTGTATTTCCTTCGAAAGATGTATGCAGAGTTCATGTTACATAAACACGTAAACTATTTTGATATCTTGCAGTTTCAGGGGATCGGTGGGGGGATGCCCCAAAACCAACCCAATGCGAGGCTTCACGACCCTGATCACCCTATCCCTTCACCTCGCAGGCAGTTGCCTGGGCCAGATGTCCCACCTGCACATCGTGTTATTCCATAGACACATGATGCATTTTTGAGTTTGGCACGGGCGATTGTTCACCATGGAAATATGGTTCAACATATGGGTGAGGAAGGGAAATTCGTCCCTGGTGTGGTACATACACCAGGTCGTCACCATGCAGGACCATCCATTAGTGAAGGACCATCGGCACATCCCCAGCCTAGTATTGATGCTCATGAGTGCACATCGTGTGGTCATCCTTGCTATGGTCCTACCTCAAATGTTGCCTTAAGTGGGTTTTTGAGTCAGGTATGTAGATGGTGAATTGTAATAAATTCTTCATTTATTTTCCTCTTTGTACACATATATATAGTTTGAGCTAATATATTGATTTTGTGAACTTGCAGTTGATGCTTTATTCTGGAAGCGACGCCCCAGAGTCAGATGTTCCAGACTCTACAGGGGGGAATGACATTCCATCCACTGATCCTGTCGTTGGTGGAGGGATTCATGATGCTACCCAGTTGGCAGGCCCATCTTATATAGCCCCCATTGCCATATCTCACACTGAGGTAAACATTTTAAAATTTCAGTTTTTTAATACTTGTTAATTTGTTAATTTCCACATACTTTACATTTTAGTTCACTAATGCTATCTACGGTCTAATATTTACAATTATTAAACTTGCAGATGGAAGATCCTTCACTGGGGAAAGCTAATGTGGAGGTAGCATCCATGGTCGTATCGTTTGAGGAAACATCTGGGCTCTAGGTAAACAATTAAAAATGTCATTTTTTAAATACATGTCCATTCGTTGAATCATGCATGTATAACTACATGAACACTTGCTGACTGTAGGCACCAATCGAGACATCTGGACCATTGCCTGGATTTGTATCTCCTACTAGGCCATTCGTGAACAAGGTTCATGTGTATGTGAGGCGGCCTACTCCTAGAAAGACTCTAGCTTCCCACGACCATGGGCTTACTCATACCATGGTAATGTATATCCTTCGATGATATTTGTTGGTTAACTTGAAATCCAGTGCATAAATCGTTTTTGTTAATGTTTGAATTGCATGTTTACTACATCAGGAACTCTAGTTGTCTACTGAAAACCTCGCATTGATGGTTGATGCAGCAGTCAGTGCTGCATCTGCAATGGAAACTGATCACACAGAGGTATGTAACTATTTCAACATGATCTTTACATAGTTTATTATTGTTGTCTATTGTTTATTCGTGCATTTCTAACTATTTCAACATTTTGTGATTGTAGCCACCACTAGCAGGAGTAGTTCCTGGCCCCCTTGGTTCGAACATGGTTGTGACCATCCTGGATGTTCAACCAACAACTCCATCACACAAGGAACGCAATCCCCTTTGTCAGTTGAGGTGAGATGTCCTTTGGTGACCAAGTGTTTCATGCAATTTCCATGCACAAGTTGATAATTGTTGAGATAATGTATTAGTACATAGTTAGTTGAATTTAACAATTGATATTTAATTTGCAGGATCCAGAGACGCACACTGATTCTAGAGATGTTCCTAGAGGATCAACTTTGGGAAAGAACAAGAGGAAGCTTGAGTTTTGATGTGTCTTATGGGATACATGTACATGTGGCATGGATAGTTTTGGATAGTTTTGGACACATGTTCTTTTGGATACTTTTCGATACATTCACTTTTGGATACATGTACATTGACTTCATTGTGCATGTACTTTTGGAGACATGTACATTGACTTCATTGGATATATGTACTTTTGGATATACATGTACTTTTGGATACATGTACTTTTGGAGACATGTACATTGACATTTCACTTATAAATGAATGATACATTTCACTTTGTATTTGTTCTTCAGTTTCCACATGTTCTTGTGTCAATCTATTGTGTTGATTTGTGTGGATTATCTATTATTCATGAATGCGCTATGTCAAAAGAACAAACTATTATATTTAAAGGTTTCAACGAACTCACTACATGCGTGCACTAATTGGATATCTAATTAAAAATTGTGATTTTGGATGATCATTACAAGTTAAGTAAAAGTTATTGCTCATGTAATTTAATCAAACTAAGTACAATACAATGTTTTTCAAGGTTTCAACGAACTCACTCATGCACACTAATTGGATAGGTCTAATTAAAATTTGTGAGTTTGGATGATTAAATTACAATTTAAGTCAATGTTCAAGTGTAATTTAATAAAACTAAGTGCAATACATGCTACACATTTCATCAATGCCCAATATTTGATTGTACAATTAGATTCAACACTACATATGAATAACTACATACAAGTGCTCAAAGAAACATTGGTGAAAGGAACAAACGTTACCTCGGGATTCGAGAAATAAAGTGCCTTCTTTTGTTGGTTGGGAAGGATATGCTTGGATATCCTTATGGCTTGGAGGTCATCTTCATGTAGATAAGTACTCTTGTTGTCATGTGTCATTAAGGTTTTTTCATGTGGTAAGACCCTTCAGGGTTAGGGTTCATTCATGGTTTCATTGTACTTGTTTTCTAAACATATAATTATTCTAAGAAAGGTTGCTAGGTTTTCTTCCCCATGAGTGTTTCTCAGGATAAAATGTCGTGTGTCTTGTGCATTGTTATTCTTAACTAGATCCTACATGTTAAATTCTTTATGTAAATGTTTTATGGTTAAATTTATGCATTTAACTAATGGTTATAATTGGTATATAGCATTTATCTAGATCAAGTATAAAAAATTTAACATGTTATAAGAGGTGAGTTGTCAAGAAGGAAATTATACAAGCCTTAAAAAACATAAACCCTAGGAGGACCGAAAGTCACCAAGTGTCCCGGACAGAAAGTCACCAAGTGTCCCTGAATGACATTTTCATGCGACTTGCAGCTCAACATAACTCGAAAACCGGAGGTCGGCTCGACAAACCGTTGACTCCGTTGGTCTCCTGGCATGCAATTACCTCTAGGAGGCCCTCTCCCTCGTGTTCTCATGGCCCAATGACTTCATTGTGCATTCATTTCGTAAACTAGGGTTTTGCTCAGTTTCCTTCAATGCAATCTTGCATTGGTGGGTCAACTCTGCAAAACCATCCACCAAGCCAGTGTTGGCAATGTTCCCATTTCGGAATTGCTCATACACACTTGAAGGAGCCAACGACATGCAATCTTGCTGCTCCATTTGCTTTTTTGCTCCCAGACGGAAAGTCACCAAGTGTCCCTAAACGACATTTTCATGCAACTTGCAGCTCGACATAACTCGGAAACCAGAGGTCGGATCGACGAACCATCGACTCCATTGGTCTCCTGGCATGCAATTACCTCTAGGAGATCCTCTACCTCATGTTCTCATGGCCCAGTGACTTTATTGTGCATTCATTTCGTAAACTAGGGTTTTGCTCAGTTTGCTTCAATGCAATCTCGCATTGGTGGGTCAACTCTGCAAAACCCTCCACCGAGCTAGTGTTAGAAGTGTTCCCACATCGGCATTTCCCATACACACTTGCAGGAGCCAACGTCACGCAATCTTGTTGTTCCATTTTCTTTTTTGCTCCGGGATGGAAAGTCACCAAGTGTCCCTGAACGACATTTTCATGCGACTTGCAGCTCGACATAACTCGAAAACCGGAGGTCGGATCGACGAACCGTCAACTCCGTTGGTCTCCTGGCGTGCGATTACCTCTAGGGGGCTCTCTCCCTCGTGTTCTCGTGGCCCAGTGACTTCATTGTGCATTCATTTCGTAAAATAGGGTTTTGCTCAGTTTCCTTCAATGAAATCTCACATTGGTGGGTCAACTCTGCATGACCCTCCACCGAGCCAGTGTTGGCAGTGTTCTCACGTCTGCATTTCCCATACACACTTGTAGGAGCCAATGACACACAATCTTGTTGCTCTGTATGCTTTTTTGCTCCCGGACGGAAAGTCACCAAGTGTCTTTGAACGACATTTTCATGCAACTTGCAGCTCGACATAACTCGGAAACCGAAGGTCGGATCGATGAACCGTCGACTCCGTTGGTCTCCTGGCATGCGATTACGTCTAGGGGCCCTCTCCCTCATGCTCTCATGGCCTAGAGACTTCATTGTGCATTCATTTTGTAAACTAGGGTTTTGCTCAATTTCCTTCAATGCAATCTCGCATTGGTGGGTTAACTCTGCAAAACCCTCCACCGAGCCAGTGTTGGAAGTGTTCCCATGTCGAAATTTCCCATACACACTTGCAGGATCCAACGGCACGCAATCTTACTGCTCCGTTTGCTTTTTTGCTCCCGGACAGAAAGTCACCAAGTGTCCTTGAACGACATTTTCATGCGACTTGCAACTCGACATAACTCAGAAACCGGAGGTCGGATCGACAAACCATCGACTCCGTTGGTCTCTTGGCGTGCAATTACCTCTAGGGGTCCCTCTCCCTCGTGTTCTCATGGCCCAGTGAATTCATTGTGCATTCATTTCGTAAACTAGGGTTTTGCTCAGTTTTCTTCAATGCAATCTCACATTGGCAAGTCAACTCTCCATGACCCTCCACCGAGCCAGTGTTGGCAGTGTTCCCACGTCGGCATTGCCCATACACACTTGTAGGAGCCAATGGCACGCAATCTTGTTGCTTCGTTTGCATTTTTGCTCCTAGATGGAAAGTCACCAAGTGTCCCTGAACGACATTTTCATGCGAGTTGCAGCTCGACATAACTCGGAAACTGGAGGTCGGATCGACGAACCGTCGACTTCGTTGGTCTCCTAGCATGCGATTACCTCTAGGGGGCCCTCTCCCTCTTGTTCTCATGGCCCAGTGACTTCATCGTGCATTCATTTTGTAAACTAGGGTTTTGCTCAGTTTCCTTCAATGCAATATTGCATTGGTGGGTCAACTCTGCAAAACCCTCCACCGAGCCAGTGTTGGCAGTGTTCCCACGTCGACATTTCCCATACACACTTGCAGGAGCCAACGACATGCAATCTTGTTGCTCCGTTTTCTTTTTTTCTCCCAGACAGAAAGTCACCAAGTGTCCCTGAACGACATTTTCATGTGACTTGCAGCTCGACATAACTCGAAAATCGGAGGTCGAATTGACGAACCATCGACTCCGTTGGTCTCCTGGCATGCGATTACCTCTAGGGGTTCATTCCCTCGTGTTCTCATGGACCAGTGATTTCATTGTGCATTCATTTCATAAACTAGGGTTTTGCTCAGTTTCCTTCAATGCAATCTCGCATTGGTGGGTCAACTCTGCATGACCCTCCACCGAGCTAGTGTTGGCAGTGTTCCCACGTCGGCATTTTCCATACACACTTGCAGGAGCCAACGGCACGCAATCTTGTTTCTCCGTATGCTTTTCTACTCCTGGATGGAAAGTCACCAAGTGTCCCTAAACGACATTTTCATGCGACTTGCAGCTCGACATAACTTGGAAACCGAAGGTCGGATCGATGAACCGTCGACTCCGTTGGTCTCCTGGCATGCGATTGCCTCTAGGGGGCCCTCTCCCTCATGTTCTCATGGCCCAATGACTTCATTGTGCATTCATTTCGCAAACTAGGGTTTTGCTCAGTTTCCTTCAATGCAATCTTGCATTGGTGGGTCAAATCTGCAAAACCCTCCACCGAGCCAATGTTGGCAGTGTTCCCACGTCGGCATTTCCCATACACACTTGCAGGAGCCAATGGCATGCAAGCTTGCTGCTCCGTTTTCTTTTTTTCTCCCGGATGGAAAGTCACCAAGTGTCCCTGAACGACATTTTCATGTGACTTGCAGCTCGACATAACTTGGAAACCGGAGGTCAGATCGACGAACCGTCAACTCCATTGGTCTCCTGGCGTGCGATTACCTCTAGGGAAATCAAACAGGAAAGTTCTGTTTGGAGATTCAAAGCCTCTGGATGTTTTCATCCATTTTCCTTTTGATATTCAATGTATAAAAGCATCCAACATCTTCCACTTTTTTTTCAAATATTGGATCCACTGCAGCAGAAGAAATGCATTCTCCTTTGTCAAATCATGGGAAACAACAGAAAGATTGGCATTCAAAGGAAACAACTCTAGAATATCTACCAGGGATGATTTTAAGGGTGAAATTTCTCCCATGGGCGAAATTTAAAGGGTTTCCAATTTTGGTGGGGCGAATTTTTTGTGTGCCAATGATTTTTTATTAATATTTTCAATCGCCCAATTTTTTTTTTTGAAAAAAAATTGTGTAGAGAATTAGCCCATGCTTATTTAGGAGGGAAAGAGAGAAGTTTTGGATTTCGCCCATGAAATTTGAAGCCTGATACACCGTTCGCCCCAATTTTTACGAATGGCTATTTCTTCTGAGCGATTTCGCCCTCCTTATCTGGTTTGAATCAGGCTTGGATCTCCCATTCACCCCCAATTCATGGAATGGGGATTTTTTTGAGACCATATCGCCCTAATTTCCTACTACAGGAGTTACAGGGATGATTCGTCGCTATATATGGTTCTAGAACCTAAATTCTTACCGATTTTGCATATGCTTGGTTATATAATATATTCTTATCAAATGCGGGAGACCTACCCAAACTGTGTATGTTCTTGTTCACGAAGTGGTGGAATTCAAATTTTAGCCTCAAGCAACCTGCTCTCATGGTCTATGCGTTTTCACTTTAGAAGTTGGCTCAACATTCCTCAAGGTATTGTTCTTCATTTTACAACCACATCAACCAATGCCAATATTATATGGGGATATCTCAAAATTTGGGTTAATTCATGGTTCTTTGATAATGTGATAATTTGCCGACAACAAATAAAGCCTCTGATTTTGTAGGCACTCGATATAAAATAAGACATGTTAGCTTTTCCCCTAAGCTCCTCCATCCACTCATTGTTTCTCTTTGACTATGCAGCTTTAACTCTTAAGAGAACATGTTGTATGGGATCATGTCGATTAGATCTACTTCTCATGTGTGAAAAAACATAAGAGGATTTTTAATTCTTTTTTGACAAAAAAATAAAATATTTGTAATTTTTGAGAAAAACTCGGTATTACTTCTTTTTAATTCGCTCCTACATTATTCATGTGCATAACTACTAGCCTCACTGTGGAAGAGCTAATATTCCTCCCATTGTCAATAATCTTCAAATCATGTGGGAGTTTACTCTTGGACAACAACATATATTTTTTAGTTTTGTGATTGGAATTCCAATGCTTCTTCCAAGATATCTCACTATACTAAATCTGAAGTTGACTGACTCATAAGAATCCAACAACAGTGAATGGAGGGGTGATGGGTTATGTATGGATATAATTTCTCTTGGGACTACTTCTATTTCCCATAATATAAAACAATCAATTTTTGTATTTGCAAAGGTTTTAAATTACTTTAGACACCATGGATACACAACAAGAAAGGGCTAAGAAAATGGAGGCCGCGCACTTAACTAAAAAGCAACAAGTTGTTCAATTTCTAACTGATCACTGGTCCAATTGCATATATATTCACTTCCATTTATTTGAAGAATATTTGTTCCTTTTCCAAGTATCTGAGAGCAACTACCACTCACTGAAAACTATCCATTGTTCTAATGATGGAAGTCTATAGGCTTAAGCATTATTTCATATTACCTTTAGCAGGGAGTCCCCAAGCATTGGCCATTTAAAGTCCAAATCTATTATAATGTTTACTCAATATTCTTACTATCAAAGATGCTTGAAATATGAAGGTGCAAACATCAAATATCCCTATTCACAAGAAAGGCATCCCGTTGAATGTTCATAAGGGATTTGTCTACCATGTAATGTAGTATGGGAATTGATGCTGCAATGGTTTGGTATCTCTGAAAATTTTAGACAAAGTTGGTCTTGGCTATTCTTTTCAAAAACATGAAGGCAATGGATCATATAACCATAGATGTATGTCTGTGAGTAGACATCTCAATGGAGATGAAAGTTCTTGGGAAGGTTGATAAATGGGAGCACAGATATTAGAGAGTCATTGATATGGGCTTTGACTACAAATTTCCACGTTCATGGGTACATCATCTAGTAGGAGGAGGTTGATATTTTTTATGTCACAAACTATTTGACGATGAGTATTGGAGTAAAGGAAGTGAGGGAATACAAAATATATATGCACTTTTTATAAGCATTCCCAAAGACATTACTAATTATGTGCTATAACAAGTATTATTCTTGGGCATATTTTCGATGTCTACTGCTGTCTAGATGCAAAGATGATCCATGAGAAAAGTAGATAGATACTTGATGACCATTGGCCGATGGTAAGAATATTACATCTATCAATCAGTTGTAGCTGTTAGCACATAATTTTATCTTGCAACTAATAAACTCCTCTTCCTCATTATTAAAAGAGTATCTACATGCTTGCAGAAATTCGGCAAGTGGTATTTGGATGAGGCTATAAACGTTGGTTAATAATGGATTGAGGTGCACTATCATATCAAATGATAGCACAATTTTTTCAAAAGCTGTAGCAGTTGGTAGACTATTACCATACCTAGAATGGATGGAGGATAAATAGAAATAAACTCTCTTATTCTATAAGAAAGGTGGGACCCCAATTACCTGAGGTGTTGAGCTACCCCAATTCACCTCATTTTCTATTTTAATTTAGGAAAACAATTACACAAAAATATGGAGAGATTTGCCATAGGAGAGGTTTAAAAAGGCATTGAGAGGTATTGGCAAGGTTTTCGGTAATTTTTGCAATAGAAAGTTCATAGCTTCTTGTAGCCCTATGGGGCCATTCAGTTTACAAAATACCATGATGCACATGTGAAGGATTCGTTACTCTGTTTGCATCACTTGTCCTTCTTTGTTTTGGACTCTTATTATGTTTTTCCATAGATCCTTTCTCTCTGTATATTTATGCATCCTTTTTCTCTTATTTACTTCACCAGAAGAAGATTGTTGTACACCCTACTTATTTTAAGTGCAGGTCTTGCATGAGCTATTGAGCATTGATATCCAGTTTTAAATATTTATGATCATTTTGAATCTGTGATAAATGCTTCCACATTTCTTTGAGTCTGTCTTGAGTTCTGAACAAAGATATAAACAATTTCTGGCATTTATTATTGAAATCTTCTATAATATGAACTCTTTTTTCAAATCATGAATGTATTTGAAACATGCCATAAGGTTCCAGAAATAAAATAAGACTACTAGATTCATTCACCAATGCTCATGTTTTTTATCCTATCAATGAATGTTAAGGTCCATTGCCCCCATTAACATTACTAATATTTGTGACACTAGATGCATCTATTGTCCTTGAATATTCTTCTGCTCGGAATGCAACTTAAAGGACAAAATTGCTATAGCAGTGTTGATGAAAAAGTCTTTTCTGCTTAAGAGTTTGAAAGGCATGTATCCCAATATAATAATTATGAGGATGTACAAGAATGTACAGTACTACCTCCTATTCCAAAATGTCAAAATAAGGTTTCTGATAAACAAGTTGCTGCCCAAAATTATCAAGAAGAGGCCCCTATCCCAAAAAATAACCAAGAGATTCCACCATCTTTTGAGGCATTGAGAAATCTAGTATGCACTAATGATTTTGATAATGATGGCTTGCATTTTTCTTCCTCGCTTGACCAAAATGATACAGGTATGTGAGAAATGTATGGAAAAATATGCACATGAAGGTTTCCAAGAAAATGAAGGGCTTATTCTTACCTGAAAGATCATACACCAGAAATTTGACAAGAGTGTTTTAGAACTATAGGGTAATCAACTCACTAGTACTGCCTTAGTATTATTTTTTTTCTCCATAATTACATTTCAAAGGAAAATTTGTGTGAAGAATACAAATTTAAAAATTATGGACATCAAGGCTTGGGAAATGTTGACTGTATTAAGAAGTTTGATAAACCCCATTTCCACAGTATGCAAAGTAATGAAACTTTCCTTAGAACACGGGTGGACCAAAAGTTGGTACAAATGAAAAATCATGAATATTTAGCACATGATTCCAAGTATCATATAGAAAGCAAAGAAGCCCTTAGCAGAGAACAATTCGAGTAGCCATCAAAAGAGGTGAGAGACATTGATTATCAGTTCATCATTCAGAATGGAAAAACTTTTATTTTAAATAATATGTCGCAAATATAATGGCTTGCTAGCAGTTTGTTAAAGATGAGAATCCAATAATGAATAGGAAAGAAGATGAGGTAGAATCCAAGTTTTGTTACCAAGTGGAGAATAGTGACATGGACATGCAGGAGAAAGCAATAGGAAAAGAAATGGATGATAAAATGCTAGTTGAAAATGAGCCTAATATTCATGAACAAAACTCATTTTCATAAAAAAATATTTCAAAAATCATGAACTACTAGTGTATTGAAATGAATGTTTTATTTATAAATGATGAAGCTAGAAATTACTAAAGTTCTATGTTTGAGATTAAGATGCATAAGATTTTGTCTTTTCCTTATAACTACAAGTCTAAAAAAAGACTAGAAGAGTGAAAATTATTCCTCTAAAGAATAAAAAACATAGAAGATTAAGATAGATACAATATCTGAAACCAGTACAATGCTTATGTCCTTTAGAGAGCCTAGTGAAAATATGTATTAGAAAATATAGAATGTATTGAGAAATTAGTTCATAATTTAAGATTATAGCATATATATATTTCAAACACTAGAAATATTGATCTTGATGGAGATGCATCAATACACATGACTTATCATCAACAGTTTGACAAGGATGTTATTGTCCAAAAGCAACATGTAGACATTACTATCCAACATGATTATGAGGAAGGTGTGGCTCAATAATTGGTTCAAGAGAGTCATAGGTGTGATGGTTTTATATATATTGACAAAGAAAAGGAGTTGAACATTTCAAAATACTCAGACATTAGATTTTCCGACAGTAAATACATATATGATGAGTATCAAAATAGATATGCATTTCCCTATCCAGAGCCTGAAATTTCTTTTCTTCCATCATAACATGTTTGGGTTTCATATCAAATTACGAGAGAATAAGGAGAAAAGAAGTGGGGGTCACAAAATCTGCTCATATTCAATGTTTCAGCAGTATAGAACAAAGAATAGTCAATGACCAATTAAAATTCTTGAAGATATTGAAGATAGATTGTTGTCTCTTCCTTTTTCTCTTTTGAAATCACAAGAAGTTAGTGGAATCAATATTGGGGAAGGAAAGTATGCCACTATACAAATATTACCAAGCCATCATGAAAAATGCAAAAAAACTGTCTGTCCTGGATTTTCAAACTTCTTTTTCTCATGTTCTTGATGATCCTATTGCTATTTGGTTGGAGTTAATATTGGTTAAGATGTCAAGTGGTTTTAGCCTTGTAGGAACAGTGTTCCAAAACTATAAGCATGAGTTTCATTTTTATTCTGGATCATAGTAATTCATATTGTTGTTTCCCTTGTTAACCAAATGAATGAATAAGGATTATTCTTTCAGTCAACTACTTTCTTGGTTCCATTGGACATTCTATTTTACATCACCAGATTGCGTTCACTTAATAGAGTAAGAAATTCAGAATTCTGTACATAAATAAGCTCTCCATTGAGCATTAGCATAGTTGTTTTTCAAATTAGAAGGTTTTCCAGCAGAAATTTCCATGTAGAAATGAGTAGTGGAGAATCAACTATTAAAACAATTAAGCCATGCCAAAAGGAGAGAAGGAACATGTTTGCGGTTCTTTATGCCTTATAGGGAAGCATCATCCCCTAGTGGAGCCAGATGTTCTAACTCCAAAAAGTTCTCTTGTAAAATTGAGTCTTGGGCCTTTGGTGACCTCTTTGTGCTAACTTCATCCGACATATCACAAATTTTTGCATTGGAGGTCCATGGTTCAAATTTTTGGAAAGTATCTTCGATCTTCGTTTTAGGAAGCATGGGTTATAAATGGATTTTGATTCCCAAAGCCCAATACCACCAACATGCTAGACCACTTTGGAGGGCTTTTTATAGTTTTCCAAAACTATTGTTAATGGCTCCCAATATGTTCAGTAAATGCCATGTGGTGACAAAAATATTGAATGAATTCATCTTGGTTGGCACTATCACTGTATAAGAGAAAAATAAAATAGATACATCGTGATGAAACATAGACTCCTACATGTTATATTTTCCAAACCATGGTCAGCAGACTTTGCACTAAAAGAATTCCTAAACTACTAGATTGTTGAAACCTGAAAGCCACTCAGAATTGTTGATCTAATAATGCTAAAGTCTATTAAAACATACTGCAGAAAACTTATAATGGAAACCCATAGGTCTGTTCTAAATCACATCACTGCTATTAAGCAGGAAAAACACAAAATTAGATTGTACTTGCTAAATCACTGTTAAAAGTAAAACAAAAAACTCAATAGATGGACTTTGAAAACTTGTCACTGCTTGCTCATTAATTCTGAAGTGAAATCTGATACAGGAAATCAACGACAAAATGATTCATTGTTCACATTTCATCAACTGAATGAATAAGCCTATGCCCCCCGCCTTCTCTTTTATAGACTGAGAAGAAGAGTAGGAACAATGAATCTGGATACATGCACAACAGCACCTCAACTGAAAATGATTTGAGGCAGGCAAGCATGTTCCCTACCTACTACACGCATGCACCTAACTGAACTTAGACTTAAGGTAAAAAATAGAAAACTACTTAATAAAACTGGAGCTAACAGATGCAAGTACATGTGCCCTCTTTTACTTAACTGAGGAACGACATTTAAACTGTCTAACACATGCAAATTGCTGATAATAGATTTCTAAAGATAAAAATGCAATCCATTCTTATAAGACTGATTACTCCCTCATAATTAATGCACTAAGCTGCTCAAGAAGAAGCGCAACCTCACTGTCCTATTGAAGTACCAATATCTTTTCACCGGTGTGCCCAGACCTGCAGAAGATGATCCGAGGTACAATTTAATACTATTAAGATCAGATAGAGATGATGCTCACCAATATGGTCCCAAAGTTTAATATGCTTCCTATATGTGATCAGACACAAAGTCTAATCATAGAACTTTGTTAAGTGTCTCATTGTATCCTTTCAACAGAGTTAAAATATTTAAAGTAGCAAAAAACTAAAGAATCCATGACTGAACTCTAAGGAAACAAAGTGATGATCTTCATACATAAAACCATGCTCTGATAGAATACTAACAATGAGGAATACAAGCATGAGCGCTCAGAAGATTCTCTCTAATAACTAGAAAAGTGCCTCTTTATTTGTGTAGTAAATATGTACAGAGATTGGATAAAGAGGGGAAGTCCATGAGGAATCCCCTCCATGGTTCTTATAGATTTCCTCATTGCCTGCCCTCCTGGGCTTTTTCTCCTCCTTAGTTTCTTTGTATCAAGAAATCACTTCTCTTGGGCCTCTTCTTTTCTTGGGCTGGGCCAAAATATGGCCTAACATGTCTACCATCTTTTGCTTATCCTGAAACTATTCAGTCTGTATTTCCAACCTATTCTTTCTCATTTGGTGAGGTGGTTATAACTTGCTGCTAATATTCTGACCTTTCATCTACCATATTGTGGTTACAATTTGAGGAGTAGAACCGCTTTCTCTACCTTCATATTCTTCTTGCACAATTTTATTTCTAATATTGGTGGGGTGGCAATTGCCCACTGCCCACTATAATCCAAATAAGTGTATGAATTTATAACATGCAATAAAATTTCGATTACACATAAAATTTTAAAATATTCACCCAAATGTGTGAAAGTGGCCCCTGTATAGACCAGTTCATGTTGATGCAACAAGAGTATTAGAGGAAGTAACTTGTTCTTCTAAAGCATAATAATGAATCTCTATAACAACGTTACCTATTTGTTTCTTTGTATGGCAGATGTAGTGATTCTTAATGTTACTTCAATGAACAAAATTAGTGATTGTAGAGGATGGAAATGTTGAAAATTGAATGTCATAATCCATATTGAAATATTTTAAGAGATATAATTATCGAAACAGGCACTATGGTTAGGATTACTGGCTATAAATATTCCCAATTAGATTTTCTTTGCTTATCTGTGGCATCCCTCTTTGTTTCTTATGCTTTCCTCATGAAAAGTCACACCTATCCCTCCTAAGAATCTTGAATTGCCACAAAACCGCTTGTGATATCAAGTTTCACACTATTGTTGTGGGTTGTTTGTCTCTCAAGCTCTGTGACCCCTATGCCATATACCTCTCCACCAATAGAACATTTGAAAAACTCCATATAGCTCCTTGTCAACGTGCCAGTTTTATCAGAAAATAAGTACCCCACCTGACCAAGCTCCTCATTCAGATTCGATGTTTCCACTAAAGCAGGAGTATTGTTTTCTCTATGTTTCATATTGATATCCTTGTTAATCAACTGAGTACATTGGACAAAACTTTATCATCTCAATAGACACATATAGTGAAATGGGAATGGTGGTCGAGTATAATAGTGTCACAAGTGTGAACAATGTAACACATGCAACCACAAATCAGTTGTGGGGTTGAACTGCTTCTCAACATCTGCAACAAGGCCAAGATAATAGTACTACTACTTGCAGTTGAAGAAAACTCCTCTGCTAATAGATCCAATAAGGAACATTACAAAGAGAACACCAAAAAGAATCAACATAAGTTTGCCAAGAGTGCACTCTAAAGTACTTTGCATTGAAGGGACATTCATGGAATTCATCATAACCTGTGTTTCATGTCCTATAAAAATTACAGCATCAACTACAAACTCTGTATTATGTAGACTGCATCTCGGTAGCAATATTTGATTTGGAGAAAGAGGCAACATCTGTTTTCCAATAATAAGATTACCAGTAAAAGTACAGAGTGAGTTATTTGGATGCTCGCATTGAATTTATCCTTTTCAGACGCTTTATTGGCATTTAAATAGTCCCAGGTTTTTTCTAATGATTTTCTGATCTTTAAATTTGTCTCCCCATCCAGGTTTTATGTCTCGATGTAGCAAATGCCATCCAAGTTTGTACTAGACATGAGCAGCAAATCTGTTGGCAAGAAATCATCTTGCTTAACACGAACAAGACCCCCAACCTGTTACTTCTTCCAGGGAATATTTTTCCACGCATTTCAACTGGTGTGCTATTGACTACCATGTCATTGGCGACCCGTTTCCAATCCTCAAATGCTTCTTTAATAAGGGAAGCAAAAAACAATAACGATAAAGGGACATCATTTGTGATAGGACTCACTAGACTTATCTGAGTTGTAGATAAGACATAGATCATCAAAAAGTATACATATGCCACTCTTCTGAACTGTTCAAACAAAGCTTTTGGCAAAAAAATAAGATTGTCGTGCTTTGTTGTAGAAACTAAATTTGCATGAAATTTGGAGAGCTGGTTCACATCGCGATCGTCACCTTTTCAAGCACTCAAGAGGCCAAGCTGGCTGTAGTAATCTCGAAGGGCATGGAGATTCCTCTAGATCATCCCTTGAATAGGGGCCTTATACAAAATTGGGGCATGGACGAACTCACCACTAAATTAGCGACCCAATTCCACCCACATTTAGCATAGAAAGAACCAGAATACGTGGTTAGCATTCTCACGATTAAAACAAAGGGGGGATTTGTTTAGGGGATGCCGAGGTGGACTAGCTGATGGCCAAGAGTTAGGCCTTGAAGGTTCAGGGACCGAGCAAAACAGATTTCTTGGATTCTACAAAGGATTGAAGGCAAAGAGCCACAATGTCTGCTTGGATTTGGGCCTTTGTTCAATGGCATCAAACACTAACTTATGGCATATTCAATATTAGTTGTTGGTTGACTTGTACTTCTTAAACACTTACAACTTTAAACACTTACACTAGGTTGTAGGAGATTGGAGACCCAATATCATGAAGGATGATCTACTTGATTTGCTTGCTATGTTCAAACTTATCTTTTAGTTTGGTCCAAGGGACTTAGTTTTGGAGCCTTGAGTATGCCTCTAGTTGTGCTGATGTTTCTATTGAAAAAATGAAGAGTTGAGAACCATATTATCTCGACTAAAGTTTTTATAATGTACTTTGCAATAGTCATAGGATGTCATATACATTTATAATTTGTAATAGTCATAGGATGTCATATACATTTATAAGAAAGGGGACAATCCCGTATTATCCAAATGACAAAGAATAATAATATAATAACTGTGAAGATACTAGGATGGATGATATGTATTCAAGATGGTTGGTATATATAGTATCTAAAAGACACAGCTATGCTAAATAACACAACCTTCCATAAATATAATTAGTTTAACTAGGTGTAGTGCATGCTCAAATACCAATCATTGGTAGGGGTGATGCATGGCATCGCTCAAGTGTATACAAAGCTCAAGATCTTGTATTTCGACTAACTAATATAAAGACATTATTAACATTGGCTGGAATTCTTCCTACCAATGTTCTTGAGCTTGATACAATTTAAGGTACATAATTGATACTTTAAACAATGGTAGTAATAAGATGATACTTTAAGATTATTTGAATAATGTTTTAGATGCAACAAGGACTAGTAAGAAACCAATAAAGAAAATGCATAGTAGTGATGATGGAGATGCAAGTTACTCATTTATTGCAAGGGAAAAATGTTCAAAGTGCAGGTGACCTAAGATAGTTTAAGGTCCATAATTGATAGTTTAAATAATGGAACTTCCAAGATTGTGTTATTAATGCCTACTTAAAAATTTTATTTGATACATAGCTTTTTATACAAATCATAGTTCCATGATTGACTAGGTTTTGAATGTCTAATTATTTCATTCTGCCATTCTCAATTTGATATGACACTTGCTCTCGTTGAAATTACATGTGCCTCTTTGGAGTGTATCTTGTGGTGGATTGGGACATTTGGATGACTTAATTATGATCCAAAAAACGAAATATAGATTAATATTATTGTTGAGAAAGGAAAAAAATGTTACAACTAAGAAAATTGAAAGATGATTGCTTTGATATTAAACATTTTGTCAAATCAATGCCAAAATACGATATTCTAAATATTGACTTGGTGAATAATTGAATTTTATTTCAATATTATGCACTTTTAGACTATAACTTCAGTTTATAATATCTATGAATCAATGCTAAAATATGATATTCTAAATATTGACTTGGTGAGTAATCGAATTTTATTTCAATAATATGCACTTTTTAGACTATAATTAAAGTATCTTATTTCTAATATCTGTATATATAATTTGTTTTCACAATGCTCATTAAATGCTTTGTGAGCCACAAAGATGCCTTGAATATGAACTTTTCTAGGTGCTAACACTAAAGTTTTGAAATTGAGATTTTATAAAAATTTATTTCCAAGGGGGGCTATGTGCAAAATGTAGTCAATAGAGAGCCCATCATATAGCACAAGTGATGGTCATGCAATTGTAGGTCGTGGTAGAAAATAATTATAACCTAGAAAGTGCACAAATTTACAGGAGGAAAACCCAAAATTGCAGGAACTAGAACCCAAGCAACATACAATTGTGGGAATTGATGACCTACAACTAAAAGTTGTGGAATTTGCAACTCAACATTGCAGTGATTATATGTTTGCAACACAACATTGTAGCCATAGAGAATACAAAATACACTATTACAAAAACCAAAAACTATGCAACTATGCACAGGACATCAACATGGAAAGAGGATCCACAACAACAAGGAGACACACAACATGATGTTGCAAGAAGACAATTAAATGATCTCACAATTTTCCAAATATGAAAGAAGATGACGAAGCTGAAACAAATTGTTTGATATATTATGTGACTCTGTAACTTCCTTGAAAATTGAACTAGTTATAAAAGGTCCTCATAGCCTTTGTTATGAAATAATGAGTCTTATAGGATCTTCTAGGGCTTGAGACAAAGCTTTGTAATTGCAATTTCTCATACCATCCATCTATGGACTTTCTTTGCAGTAATAAAATATCATTATCCAACCTATTCATTCTCTGTTACCTTTCTACATTGTTGTGATTACAAAGGTACTAACCCATTTAGTGTACACTTACGACAATATCCAATAGGCTCATATGAACTAATTCATATTAGTATTTTTGGTTGCTCCTAAACTCAACATGTGGTTTAGATTGAAATACATCATTTCAAGGATACGTCAGCCAACTTAGTACAAAACAATGACCACAATTAGCCTTGGAAAAGGTTGATTTATAAAATTCTCAATGATATTTCTCATCTGGAACCATAGATCTAACTTGAGATAGGATATATTTGGAGGTTGGAGGGTGTATTATAAATAATCCTTTACTAGGGTGCATTTCTACACAACCTTCAAGGAAGTTTTTACTCAAAGTTATGACCCCCCTCCTCCATTACTGTTGCAACTTGTCTTTTGATTCCAAATTCCTCTGATTATATAAATTTTGATATGTTGAGTTATAATGGATCTATACATGATTATAGGTAAAAGCTATTATTAGTGAAACCGGGCTTAAAATATTTCTCTTAGTCCATTGTTAACTATATTGTTGCTTGTTGTTATCTTTTGATGGTTGTATGTGCCCATACCTGATTTTAAGTGTTCTTAGCTCGTTGTTCATACTGCTGTGAATTACTTTCCAGGGTTGTTCATTGTTTTCTATTGACTGCTATAGTTGTTCATTATGTTGATTAGGCTGCCCATATTTGTCTTCTTAATGTCCATAGTATTCAAAACAAACGATTCCCTTCTTCTTATCCAGACCATTGGCTGCTACAGGGGTCCTTTAGGGCTACAAATTATTGCTACAGGGGTCCTTTAGGGATGTATATTATTATATTAAAGGATCCATTGGAATGTTTCCATTGGATGGATGAAGCAAGGATTCATAACATAGGCATGAGAAACAACATAACAAAGAAAAGCTCAACAAGATTCTCACAATGACAGAGTATAAATTCTCAAATGGTAGCTTGAAGAGTTCTCTAGGTTATGGATCACCATGAGAGAAAGGATTTGATGGAGAGTTAGCATGATTTCTTTCATTTCCATAAATTCTAGTGTTTGATAAATGCTAGATAATAGCATAAGTGTGATTCCCCCTTGCCTAGGGAAAGTATTGAAGTGCCTAGGGCATATTTATCATCATTGGATGAATTTTGAAGTGTCTAGGGCAAGTAATGAAGTGCCTGGGCAAACATGGAAGTGGACGAGGGCGTTTTTATCTTCGTTGCGAGAATTTTCAAGTGCATGGGGAAAATATTGAAGTGTATGGGTTTTTTTATCATCGTTGGGAGAATTTTGAAGTGGTCGAGGCAAGTATTGAAGTGCATGGGATGATTCTATCATTATTGGGTCGATTTAGAAGTGCACGAGGCAAGTATTGAAGTGCCTGGGGGCAATTTTGAAGTGCTTGGGGAAAATATTGAAGTGCATGGGGAGTTTTATCATCCTTGGGAGAATTTAGAAGTGCCTCGGAAAATATTGAAGTGCATAGGGCATTTTTATCATCTTTCGTAGAATTTTGAAGTGCCCGGGGAAAGTATTGAAGTGCCTAGGGCGTTTTTCTTGTCAATGGATGAATTTTGAAGGGCATGGGGCGTTTTTCTTGTCAATGGGTGAATTTTGAAGTGCATGGGGCATTTTTCTCATCACTGGGTGAATTTAGAAGTGCATGGGGTTGTTGTTTATAAATGTAAGGATTTTTTTATAGTGTTGGGACGTTTTAAAACAATGATGTCCAAAGTTATCACATGCCGAGGCAAATTTGTGTGTTTTGGGGCATTTTTGTGATTGCCTGGGTGATTATATCATTGTCGGGTGTTTTTATCCCTTGTATAGGGAAAGTATTGAAGTGCTTAGGGCATCTTTATCATCATTGGACAAATTTTGAAGTGTCTAGGGAAAGTAATGAAGTGCCTGGGAAAACATGGAAGTGGACAGGGGCATTTTTATCTTCGTTGCAAGAATTTTCAAGTGCCTGGGGCAAATATTGAAGTGTATGGTCCTTTTTATCATTGTTGGGAGAATTTTGAAGTGGTCGAGGCAAGTATTGAAGTGCATGGGATGTTTCTATCATCATTGGGTCAATTTAGAAGTGCATGGGGCAAATATTGAAGTGCATGGGGGGAATTTTGAAGTGCTTGGGGAAAATATTGAAGTGCACGGGGAGTTTTATCATCCTTGGGAGAATTTAGAAGTGCCTCGGAAAATATTGAAATGCTTAGGGAATTTTTATCATCCTTCGGAGAATTTTGAAGTGCCCGAGGCAAGTATTGAAATGCCTAGGACGTTTTTCTTGTCAATGGGTGAATTTTGAAGTGCATGGGGCGTTTTTCTTGTCAATGGGTGAATTTTGAAGTGCATGGGGTGTTTTTCTCATCACTGGGTGAATTTAGAAGTGCATGGAGTTGTTGTTTATCAATGTAAGGATGCTTTTATAGTGTTGGGACGTTTTAAAACAGTGATGGCCAAAGTTATCACATGTCGAGGCAAATTTGTGTGTATTGGGGCATTTTTGTGATTGCTTGGGTGATTATCTCATTGTCGGGTGTTTTTCACCCTTACCTAGGGCAAGTATTGAAGTGCATGGACATCTTTATCATCATTGGACGAATTTTGAAGTGTCTAGGGAAAGTAATGAAGTTCCTGTGCAAATATGGAAGTGAACGAGGGCATTTTTATCTTCGTTACGAGAATTTTGAAGTGCCTGGGGAAAATATTGAAGTGTCTGGGCGTTTTTATCATCGTTGGGAGAATTTTGAAGTGGTTTAGGCAAGTATTGAGTCCATGGGGCATTTCTATCATCAATGGGTCAATTTAGAAGTGCATGGGGCAAATATTGAAGTGTTTGGGGGCAATTTTGAAGTGCTTGGGGAAAATATTGAAGTGCATGGGGATTTTTATCATTCCTGGGAGAATTTAGAAGTCTGTCGAAAAATATTGAAGTGCTTAGGGCTTTTTTATCATCTTTCAGAGAATTTTGAAGTGCCCCGGGCAAGTATTGAAGTGCTTGGGGCGTTTTTCTTGTCAATGGGTGAATGTTGAAGTGCATGGAGCATTTTTCTTGTCAATGGGAAAATTTTGAAGTGCATGGGGCATTTTTCTCATCACTGGGTGAATTTAGAAGTGCATGGGGCGTTTCTATCATCATTGAGTCAATTTAGAAGTGCATGTGGCAAGTATTGAAGTGACTCGGGGGAATTTTGAAGTGCTTTGGGAAAAATTTGAAGTGCATGGGGAGTTTTTATCATCCTTGGGAGAATTTAGAAGTGCTTGGGAAAATATTGAATTTATTAGGGCAATTTTATCATCTTTCGGAAAATTGACGTGCCCGAGGCAAGTATTGAAGTGCCTAGGGCGTTTTTTTCGTCACTGGGTGAATTTAGAAGTGCATGGGGCATTTTTCTCATCAACGGGTGAATTTAGAAGTGCATGGGTCGTTTTTCTCCTCACCGCATGAATTTAGAAGTGCTTGGGGTTGTTGTTGATCAATGTATGAATTCTTTTATAGCGTTGGGACGTTTTAAAATAGTGATGGGAAAAGTTATCACTTGCCGGGCCAAATTTGTGTGGATTGAGGCATTTTTGTGATTTCCTGGGTGATTATATCATTGTCTGGTGTTTTTCTCCCTTGCCTAGGGAAACTATTGAAATGCATAGGGCATCTTTATCATCATTGGACGAATTTTGAAGTGTTTGGGGCAAGTAATGAAGTGCCTGGGAAGTCATGGAAGTGGATGGGGGCGTTTTTATCTTTGTTGGAAGAATTTTGAAGTGCCTGGGGAAAATATTGAAGTGTATGGGTGTTTTATCATCGTTGGGAGAATTTTGAAGTGGTTGAGGCAAGTATTGAAGTGCATGGTGTGTTTATATCATCATTGGGTCAATTTAGAAGTGCATGGGGTAAGTATTGAAGTGCCTCGAGGGAATTTTGAAGTGCTTGGGGAAAATATTGAAGTGCATGGGGATTTTTTATCATCCTTGGGAGAATTTAGAAGTGCCTAGGAAAATATTGAAGTGCTTAAGGCATTTTTAATCATCTTTGGGAGAATTTTGAAGCGCTCGGGGCAAGTATTGAAGGGTCTGGGGCGTTTTTCTCATCGCTGGGTGAATTTAGAAGTGCATGGGGCATTATTCTCATCACTAGGTGAATTTAGAAGTGCATGGGGTTGTTATTTATCAATTTATGGATGCTTTTATAGTGTTGGGACATTTTAAAATAGTGATGGGCAAAGTTATCACTTGCCGAGGAAAATTTGTGTGGATTGGGCCATTTCAAGTATTCACTGACAAATATGCAACTCTCCTACCATTTGACACCAAAGAGAATAAATTTTGGTGAGAAGATTGGTTGGAAGCTTGGAATTGGTCCAATAACTATCTCTCTATATAAAGGAAATGGCCCGCTACTGGGTATTCACTTAATTCTATCAATTTGTTGGAATGTCAAGATTCATGACCCCACATGTCCATTGGACCATTAACGGACGAGATAACAAGTAGAGTTCCTACTTGCCTTGAATTTAGTTAGTGCAGTCGTGTTTCGTTGAAACCTTCTAGTTGTGAGTGATCAAATAATGCATGTGAAATGTATAAATAAATCCATCCTATCCTCATTCATACACTTGTTCATTTGAGAGTCTAGGAGTCGAGAGAGTCTAGAGTTGAGCTCCAGTGTATTTTCTTCTGTTACACTATCTTAGTAATCTACAAAATCAAAAGCTTGATTCTTATTGGAAAAAAATTCGCCAAATTTTTACTATATTTTATAAATCAGTGAAAGATTCGCCAAGTTTTCACAATTTTTTATAATTAAGTGAAATATTCGCCAAGATTTTACAATATCTTATAATTTAGTAAAAGATTCGCCAATATTTTACAACATTATATAATGAAATGAAAGATTCGCCAAAAAATTATATATACATATTATATTATTGATAAAATTGCCTTCAAGTTTTCCTATATATCGGGGAGATTCGCCCATGTTTTATACATATAAATTTTGGGGGGGTTCTTAAAATCATCCCTGATATCTACTACATCAAGGTGTCTTTGAAAGAATGAAACTAAATCATTAACTGAATACATCAAAGCTCCTGCACAAGATGGTAGTGTAAGGTAACCTTCAGAAAGGGTTGAAAGCCCATGGTAGTCCAGGTATTCCTTCCCATTAACTTGGCCCAATTACTCGTGGATGCAGGCTGGAGAAACTTCAGAGAGCCTCATACCCTAATGATTTTCCCACCTTCATCTACTAGGGGAATATTCTTGCAAAGACTGGTAAGCTCTTTGGACCAGACGTAGTTATTTGCATATGAATAGTGCAAAAAATGTGCAGCGGTGATAACAAGTTTACTGTCTGTTGAGTCTGATACTACATCCAGGAGCCGCTCAACAAACTTTGAGATAGAAAGCTCTGTAATTTTAGGATACTGATTCAACCACTCATACAGTTTCTCACCATTTGGTTAGCCACAATATGTGTGACTCCTTTGATGAAAGATAAATTATGGTGTGGACGAAAGCATTTGATACACTAGCTAAATCTATGTTGTAGGAAGAACTTACATATTTCAACAAAGGAGCGTTTTGTAGGTGACTTGAAAATCCCTTCCAATTTTCAGCAATAAAACAAAGAAGTTCAATGTACAGATTTTCAGGCAAGCTTGTCAACTAATCAGACAACTGAATACAGGGAGATAACCACGCCCAAAAAATTCAAGCTATCATTAAACTCTTGCTTATCAAGATAAGGATGGACTATGTGTACATTACGAGAATATATATGAATGAAGTCGCTTTGATGAACTTGTCCTCTTGCTTTCTCCAGAATGCATTTAAAAGCAGGGAGTATTGTTGGAGCTTTTGTTGTTTACATAAAATTTTATTCCCAAAGATGACGTCACATAAAACCACTTCCTCAACTTTCAATTGGGTCTGAATGGAATCTCTAACTTGTGTTAGCCGTGGATAACGAGGAATATGAAAGGGAAGGTACCTATAGACCCAAGTTTTTGATGATAGAGGTGAATTACCACTTATCAGGGCACAAAATGTTGAACAAAAGGCTAATAGAACACAACGAAGGATTCCCTGGTTCCACTTGTTATTGAAAATGATACTTTCTCTTGACGAAACCAGTGAAAAATCTGCCAACAAAGGATTCTGCTAACAAATGCAAAATGAAGGATTCATTGTCATTACTATAAGAAGTTCTAAGGTTAGTTTCTCATAAAACGGATATTGTATAAATCCTGTTAAGATTGATATGTTCTAGCTCACGAACCGAGAGCTTCTTTATCTTAGACATAAACAAAAGAGCTTCAGGATGAATACTAGAGAGTTGTTGCATTACAGCTTCAACCTTCTCAGGACGTAGGGGTATAAAACGAGCCATAGAATGATGACCGTGGTTCGGATTGAGGAACTGTCGACTCCGTTGGATTCAGGATGTCTAGATAGTGCTAGGGATGCCCCTCTCCTTTGGTCCAATGTCCTAGGTGTCACCTTACAGGTCCATTTTGGAAACTAGGGTTTTGCTTAGTGAGGGAGTGTACAATTTTTGCACATGGGGGTCAACTTTGCAAAATCCTCCACCAAGAACTTATGGCTAGCATTCCCAGCTGGAACCTCCCTAGACACACTTTCAGGACTCCCGGGAACTAGGTTTTGCTACATGGTTGGAATTCTATGCCCTCGGCAGGTATCCAACAAGTGTCCCTGAAGGCCTTTTGGATGCGAGACAGAACGAACCATAGAATGACGATCGTGGATCGGATCGGCGAACCGTCGACTCTGTTGGATTCAAGACGTACGGATAGTGCTAAGGGTGTCCCTCCCCTCCGGTCCAATGGCCCTAGTGTCACCTTGTAGGTCCATTTTGGAAAATAGGGTTTTGCTCAGTGAGGGAGTGTGCAATTTTTGCACACAGGGGTCAACTTTGCAAAATCCTCCGCTGGTCACTTTTGGATAGCATTCCTAGCTAGAACCTCCCTAGACACACTTGCAAGACTCCCCGGAACCAGGTTTTGCTACATAGTTGGAATTCTATGCCCCCGACAGGTATCCAACAAGTGTCCTTGAAGGCCTTTTGGATGCGATACGGGACGAGCCATAGAATGACGACCGTGGATCGAATCGATGAACCGTCGAATCCGTTGGATTCAGGACATCCGGATAGTGCTAGGGGTGCCCCTCTCCTTCGGTCCAATGGACCCGGTGTCACCTTGTAGGTCCATCTTGGAAACTAGGGTTTTGCTTAGTGAGGTAGTGTGCAATTTTTGCACAAGGGGGTCAACTTTGCAAAATCCTCCGCCGGGCACTTACGGCTAGTGTTCCCAGCCAGAGCCTCCCTAGACACACTTGCAGGACTCACCGGAACCCATTTTTCTTGCACGGTTGGAGTTCTATGCCCCCGGTAGGTATCCAACAGGTGTCCTTGAAGGCCTTTTGGATGCGAGACGAAACGAGCCATAGAATGACGACCGTGGCTCGGATCAACGAACCGTCGACTCCGTTGGATTCAAGACGTCGGGATAGTGATAGGGGTGTCCCTCTCCTCCGGTCTTGTGGCCTGGGTGTCACCTTGTAGGTCCATCTTGGAAAATAGGGTTTTGCTCAGTGAGGAAGTGTGCAATTTTTGCACATGGGGGTCAACTTTGCAATGATGGAGTTGTTGATGAGGAACCTAGAGATGACAATGATGATGAAGATGGTGATGATGATGAAGACGTTGATGATGATGGTGATGGTGATGAAGATGATGATTATGATGAAGAAGAATAAGATGATGCTGATGGAGATGTTGATGAGGAACCTAGAGATGGCAATGATGATGAAGATGGTGATGATGATGGAGATGTTGATGAATAAGGGGGAGATGACAATGATGGTGATGATGATGATGAAGATGATGATGATAGAGATGTTGATGAGGAAGGCTGAGATGACAATGATGATGAAAATGTTGTTGATGATGATGATGGTGATGATGATGAATATGTTGATGATGATGATGAATATGTTGATGATGATGGAGATGGTGATGAAGATGATAATGATGATGATGATGCTGAAGAAGATGATGATGATGATGAAGATGACCATGGTGATGATGATGATGGTGGTGGTGATGATGATGATGATAATTTTGATGATGATGGTGATGATGATGATGATGGTGATGAAGATGGAGATGTTGATGATGATGGTGATGGTGATGGTGATGGTGATGAATATGATGATGATGATGATGATGATGATGAGGATGATGATGAAGATGATGATGATGATAAAGAATAAAATGATGAAGAAGATGTTGATGAGGAACCTACAGATGACAATGATGATGAATATGTTAATGATGATGATGATGGTGATGGTCATGAAGATGATGATGATGGAGATGAAGAAGATGATGATGATGTTGATGAAGGAGATGTTGATGATGATGGTGATGGTGATGTTGATGTGTATTCAATCAAACAAATTAGCATTAGATCACCCAAGGAAAGTTTCATCTAACTCTACCCAATCCCATAATCTTAGGGTTTATTGATTATATGTAAAAAATGCCATATTCATAAAATTGACATACAAGAGAACTTTTGGCATATTTATAAACAACATAGACATAAATTTGGCATATCAAGAACACAAAATTGACATATTCATAAACAACATACATGAGAAAATTGAGCATATATCAATATTCAATTACAAATAGTATAAAGAGTATAGTATTAAAAGTATGTAACATACCTCATCATGCTAGATCCCACCTATTATCATACAACCAAGCCCTCCGGATCATCTCTTATACTAATGGTCTCCATTAGTCTCTCGTGCTCTGTATCCGGTAAGAAGTAGCATACCTTCGATGGATTTCGGTTAGGCATTGTTCGTACTTGGAGGTTTGTGCCAATGATTAAGTTGGTAAAGTGATACACACTTGCACCTGGTTTGTAATCCCTGTAAACATATCCACCCTTCTTTCTTCCATTGTTGTCCTGTGTCAAGTATTCACCTTTAACAACCATAGAATCGATTGGGAAGTGGTTGTTTTCATCATCAATCATGGACACAATGAGGGTTTGCTTTCCATCTATACAGCATGCCAACTAGTAATCACCACCCCATTCACTATCTTTTGAGACAACCACTACGTATATGTGCCCTGCATAATATGATTGTAGGTATATGATTAAAATAATTTTCGTGCGATACAAGGCCATTAATGTGCATTTGAAGACTACATAAATAAACAAAAAAATGTTAAGGAAATGTATCATACCAGGTTGTACAAGGTCCGAGACATGATCAAAATCTATAGAAATAGATGATTGGTCTTCTTCCAACGAAGTTAACTCAACAATTGCACACTGATCAAGTGGAAGTGATATGCGATCCCATCCATCAATCCAATCCAATGATTCACACCCATCCTAGTCACCATCACAACAAGGCGGATAAAAACAAGCAAGTTTTCTGGTCCAAATTTCAAATACTGGGTTATCAGAGCTTCGAACCGAATGAAAGCCACAAGTCCCAGGCACATTCTTTCATTCCCATGCACGTGAACGATCTATGTCTACCACCTCCCAAAAAAATCTCTCCATATGTATATTTCTTGTGGATTCTACTCGCATAGTTGATTCCTCTCCCATTACTGACGTGCACCACTTGACTATAGATTGAGCATTTCAAATAGTAGATTCTATAGATACTTTCAATTCCTCTCTTCGTAGGGTTGTTTTGACACATGCTCCGGCTTCATCATGCTCTCCTTTACCATGCCCAGTCTCAAAATAGTTCCACATATGTGGCACTTTGTATTTTTTATGCAATGAACACAACCATTGAAATATGAGTGCATTTTTTAACTGACCAGCACATCCATCAGACCAAATCCAGTGTCGATCCATCTGTATGTTCCTTCCCTTCAAGTGATCATAGAACATGATGAAGCAATGACGTACATAGTGGAAGTCGTAGCACCTATCATCACTTATGTAGAAGTGATATTCCTTCAGAATTTCCCTTTGCTCTTCAGTGCTATTTGGGCCATGACTATATGTGATATGGACCATCAAGGAAACCTGCTCAGAGTGATAATACTGACTTTGGATCTCATTTTGAGGTTGCAGAGTGTAGTTCTCAGCAAAATCAACAACTGAAAGTATAGTACCACGGGGAAATGTATCTCTGCATATTCTAAACTTTTCATCCTGCCATCGTGTGAAGTGGACATGCTAAACATAATCATGTGTCTTTTCAATAAATTCCTTGACGAAGTCATTAACTGGTACCTGGTGACACAAAATGATCTCAATGTTAGTTTTTTTTTTAAGCAAGGATTTAAATGCAATTGTTAAAACATAATTTTATAGATATAAATGCATACCTAAGATGTCACCAATTGTATTTTTTTGCTTTCTTTCCCTGAGACTATTCCATAGCTGATATATTTGAAACTTTTAATGTCTACAACCATTTTCCCAAATCCACTGTCTCCACTCTCATGCATACATTGGCTCAATAATTCCATTCCAGCACAGTTGGAGCATGTTCCATCCAACCAAGATTTTGCATAGTATGTTTGCCCCTCAAGCCTATTGCACATGATGTTATGAATGAATTCTCTTGATGAAGTCGGTGGTATTGTCAGGGAGCAATCCTGCACGTGGTTAGTATGCAACACACGGCGAATGTACAAAAATGTTTCATAGTAATATTCATATTATACATGGTATCTACAACAACAAGTGTTACGAAGAGTATTTATTCTAACATACCATGGCTTACATTTCTCAAAAGATCTTTGCCCCAAGTTCAATTGTCTATGTTCATTCCTAAATTTATCGTATAGTTATGTCTGTGTTATATCAAGAAGATGCTTAGTATGTGGTTCAC